>OX030953.1:14626730-15070007 GCA_943735915.1 Pherbina coryleti | reverse complement strand
TAACCGATCGTAAAAAAACTACTCAAATATACTGACTATATCTTGTAGACACTTGTAATGTTTCCAAGTAAAGTAACAGATAAGACACTGCGCCTTCGAACCATGCCATAGTTTGTCAGTCCGCACCATCTTAAACATCTCTTCATGTAAACATGTTGTGAATTATAAGCATGCCAATATAAGGTGAAGTGAGAAAAAAATTTCCTGCAAAATCTTGAAATGCGTGTAAACCAGTGATGGGCACACCAATGCTATTATATTTTCTGTAATTTTGAGCTTGTGGTAGTGGAGTCTCGCTCTCAGCACTGAAAACAATTGTTGTGCAGGTGTCAATAAATATGACGACTCGGCTCGTTTGTTTGTTTAGATTTAATTTTATTTGTATGCTTTTGTTTTAATTTTAAAATTTAAATCAAAATAAATCAAGTAAAATTATTAAAAAACGATTTTTTTAATAAAAAAACAAATTAATTTAAAATTCAAATCTAACAAAAATAGAGAACACAAAAGAAAACCATAAATAAAACAAGTCTTCGATCCAAAAATATGGTATAGAGCTCAGTGCTTACTTTATTCAGTAAATTCTTACTTATTTGCCCATCTATTTTTTTTATAACAATCATTTTAAGAGCATCATGCAGCGTGGACCATACAGCATGAGCGCCAACTGATTGAAATATCTTCTTCTCGGTATTTATATATGTGAGACACGAGAGAGAGTTCGAAAACGAGTCTCTGCGAGTCTCTAGCACGTGAGCCACTACACGCCCTACAGTGGTGTAAACTAAGTATGTCTAAAGATGCAGGAAAACAAATTTTTTACCAAATTTGAAGAACTCAAGTTTTGTTTTTCCGAAATCCGTGCAGTTTGTAAAAGAATGACCCATATATACTGAATTTAATTGAGATTAGATTTAGACCAGTGGTGTTCACCACGCATACTTTTACAATTTTCGACTTTTGCTCTTGTTTTTGTAGATCTCTCGCTCTCTGCACTGACAAAAATTGTTGTGCAGGTATTAAGCAAGAATTGTGTTATAATTATAATTGTCATCATCATTATCTTTATCAGTATCATTATAATTATCACTATCCTTATCATTGTCACTATCATTATCATTATTATTATTATAATTGTGCAAATAATGCTTTTTTATATGCCTCAAACATTTCGTGCAGTGCAAAACACAAGACAAAGCAGCGTGAACCTTATTGCTTGAAGTTTCAGCGCCAACTAATTGAGAGAACTTCGATTGAGATTGAGAGAACGTGTTTCGATTCTCGAATAAAGCATTCGAGTCTCACCACGCGTGGTACTGTGTGAACATCACTGATTTAGACCAGGGATTTGCATTCTGACACAATCACATATTATTATGTCTTGTTAGTATTGGTGCTCTCTCGAATTCCGCACACTGAGCGAAATATTTGTCCCAATTATCTAGATTTGTAAGTTTCTCTTTTTTATTTTTAGTCATCGGTATTGTTCCTTATTTCTTCTATTAATTAATTAATTAATTAATACAACTAATATGAATGAATAATGTAAAGAATCTTAATAGATAATATGAATGAGTTATATGAAACCTTAATATATACGAATAATTATTTTATTATAAAATCTTAATATATATGAATAATTAAAATTAATAACGAAAAATATGTAAGTCAATAATAAGGAATTAAATAAAATAAGTAAACAAGTAATCAAAAAATTAAGTATTAAAAAATTAATAAGGAATGTGAATAGCTGATATGTATTAATTATATGAAACCTTAATATATACGAATATAAAAATCTACAAACTAAAAACATATATGCATAAGTATTATAAATCTACAAAAGTTGATTTTTCATGAGTGTACATATAATTTGCAGCGCAAAACGACATAGCTCCTCACAGCATCACCGTCAGCGAACGACTGAATTATATTCTCGTCTGTTGTGAGCTTTATGTACATGTGAAAAGTTACGCCCACAGAGAGCTCAGTGAGCTATGGAGCGCCCTGCGCTGATTTAGACCAGGGCTGGGCATTCTTACACAGTCACATTTTATTTTGTGTTGTTAGTATTAGTGTGCTCTCGAATAGCGCACACTGAGCGAAATAGTTGTCACAATAATCTATATTTGTAAGTTTTTTATATTAATAATCTATATTTGTGATTTTAAGTCATCGGTATTGTTCATTATTTCTTCTATGAAATTAATTAATAAAATTTTCAATTCAAAAATGAATAATGCAAAGAACATTAATAGGAAACATGAATGAATTATATGAAACCTCAATATATGGGAATAATTATTTTAATATTATAAAATCTAAATATAAACTAATAATAAAAATTAATAATAAAAAAATAAGTAAATAATAAGTAACTGAATGAAATAAATAAGTAAGCAAGTAATCAAAAAATTAATTATTCAGATATTAATACAAGACTCATAATAGGTAATATGTATGAATAAATTATATTAAACCTTAATATATGTGAATAATATAAAATAAAGAAATATATGCATAAATATTATAAATCTACTAATCAATACTTTGATTTTTTTAAGAGTGTACATTAAACATGCAGCGCAAAGCGACATAGACCTCACAGCATCACCGCCTGCGAACGACTGAAGATATTCTCTTCTGTTGTGAGCTTTGTGTTCATGTGACAAGTTACGCTCACAGAGAGCTCACTGAGCTATGGAGTGCCCTGCGCTGATTTAGACCCATAAATATAATAATCGAAATTTCGTGTCATGTGCCTTGTACACTCAAAATAAATTCATAATTCTTTAACAAGCCAATTTTTGTCAAGTTGAAAAAATATTATTGATAACACATAGAAATTTTATCAATTTGACTAAAAATGTATCAATTTATTTCACGGTAACAAAAATTTCTATCATATTGGTCAACATTTTTTTAGGATATTGACAAAAATTTATCAATTTAACAAAAATGTTCATCAGTTGTTTTTTTCATATTGATAAATTTTTATCAATATTGTGTATGAATATGATTTTAATCATATGGCCTTCGCGGTTGTTTTTGACGCAGCACAACCTGCCCGTCCAATTTTGAACCATCTTTCTATCTCACCAATATAGAATTCTCATATGATACTAAACATACTTGATTGATATCCTAATTGGCAAATTTCTCAGAATAAACAACACTCTCTATGCTAAAGTTTCAGAGCATTAGTATTGCCTGGTATATAGACTAATTTTTTTAACAGAAAGATATTTTTATTCTTGTTTTTTTTCTAGATGGCGTTACGAAAGCTCTCAGGAATTAAAGTACTAATTCATTTAAGCCTTAATATTTTCTTCTTCTCATATTTCGTTGTATTTATTTTGCTTTTTCTTTGTTTCTGAATCATATCATCATCATCATACAACAGTCTATCTCTATTTTCCATAACGAATATTCCTGCTACACACAAGCCTCAAAAGAGTTCCAATTTCGCACAACAATGGAAAGCAAGAAGTTGATGCCACATTTACTGTTGAATACAACCGACGCATCATCAACAGCAGCAGTAGCAGCAACAGCAACAACACAGAAACGGCAGCGATCAAATAATGAATGAAAACTTGCTCACAGTCCGACGAACATTGTCGACCACGTTCACGCACTGCAGCGCAGACGCCGCAACGCAAAATTTAATGAATGAAAATTGACAGAATAACAATAAAATGTTAATAAGTAAAACAAAATAAAGCAGCAATAAAAGAAAATAATAAAATGCAACATGCAAAAAATAAAGTGGATCATGCAGAAATAAGCAGATGTGAATTAATAAAAGCCATGGAACCAAGACGAAATTTCAACAGAGGATCACATGACGAGGATTCGCAATTGTCGCCTCAATTCAATTCAACGACAACGGCAAAAGACGCAACGCAAAGCGACGACAGCGAGGAAGAAAAAGAAGTAGAAGAAGAAAAAGAAGCTGTTATAGTTGAAGAAGGCAACAAGCTAATGAAAATAATTTTTCAATATATACGCGCGTACATTTATATAAAAGGCTATTTGGAGCACATAACAGAAAATAAAATACTAAAAAAAAGAAAAACAAATGTGGAAACGGATGTAGGCTGGTGGGGTGGAGTAGCAACGCATCACAAGTGATAAAGGAAACGCTTGCCGCAACTGAAGATGAGTAGGAAGCGTGAAGGCTTTTCTCATGCTGCCAAACTTGACACGCCTGCTGCAATATATATAATATATATATATCATGCAGACCCGACATTGTTCCATGTGTGGCTTGCATATGGCCGGATGTCAAGTGTAAGTGTAAAATACTGTACAATAAAAAATTAAAACCAGCAAAAAAAAGTTTCATGAGTTCCAAGAACAAAAATGTATGTATAAAAAAAACAAAAACAATGCAAAATTAAAATTAAACTGAAACAAATAAGAAAGGTACAGTCAGTCAGACGCGACAATGGGCTGACGCTGACTGTCGTGTTAATTTTAAAATTGTATTAACCTCCATTAACAGGGAGGCAAATCGCACCATTTAAAATGAGTTCTTTTTATTTTGGTGGCATAGCTTTTGCAATGTTGATTGCAATGGAACGCAAGCAATAGGTTATCTTTGAAAAATGCTTATAACAGTAAGAGTTGAGTACAGTCAGACTCACGCTTAACATAAATCGTTACATAACGAGTCAAAAGAACAAGAAACTACAAGAATAGTTAGATAACAAGAAATTAGTCTTCAACAATATAAAGTCCAAAAATTTCTACATTATTTAAAAAAAATATTGAAAAAAAAACAATTACCCGTGACTTCACTCAGAAAAAAAAATAAAAATAGCTCGATTAACAGTGAAAATTGTTATATTCCATACAACAGTCGAATTTCTTCAATTTAACAGTCTGAAATGTTAAACTAACAGTAAATTTCTTCAATTTAACAGCCTGACAGTGGACTGATAAAGTGAATTAAAAGTTATTTATCAACAGTGCAGACTCTGTTAATTTGCAGAAACTCTGCTATTTTATGATAGTTACAGTCTTCGAGTAGACATTTATGATATATACTGGAAATTTTCTACTAAACTTTAGCTCCGTTTTGTCACCGGCTTATTTATCGATATGCTCGCATAAAAAAAAAATACAGAATGTTTTGGAAATGATACTTAATAATGTACAAAAGGTTTGAATAAATAAATAAATGTTTGCGTTTTTTTTATACGCTGAAAGCCTTATCATCCTCTTAAGCTCACAGCTATTTAAGGTGTCAAATTATCAAGCAAAACATACATACACTTCAAGCAAAAGGCAAAACTTGTTATTTTTCATGCGTAAGAAGCACAAATGCACTTTTCTAAATTGAATTCTTTGATATGCCTCTTAACTGAAAATGTTCATGCCCGACAAACTTCACAATTGTTTTGAGATATGCGATGCATGTCGCTTCGTTTCAACGAAAACTTCAACGAATTTTTTTATCGTTTTGCGAAATAGGCCATTTGTATCGATTTACAAACGGCACATGTTGCAGTGTTCACTAATGCAACGGCATAAATCACATATTGACTGGAGCATATATAGTATACATGAGCATAAGCCTCTAATAGGTTTGTGTTAATTAAGAATAGGCGAGCTCACAGTCATAAAATGTCACGTCATAGAAATGGTCCACTGAAAGTGAGGCTTATGTAGTTTGTTTAACCCCTTCAGTACCGGTGACAAAGATCTTTGTATATTTGAGCTTGGCCACATTTTGTGCCACTTTTTTATTCGCCTGTACTACTCAAATAAGGAAGCAATTATTTTACTTAAAAATGTTGGGTGTGTAAATGGGATTTTGAGGTAATTTTCCTGGAATTTTCTTCGGAAAGATGATAGTGAGAACACCCGCAGCCAATCGGATTAAACCTCGACCCAAATTGCTTTCGAAAACAAATTAATACAACCGCAGCTTATGTTGTATTCACAATGAAAGCGAACTAGCAACACTTAACAAAACAAAATGGTTCGTGTCACACCCCACTTACCATACCGCATTACATTATCATCAACTACCATATTTTACCACTAGATTGCTTAGCGCTTTTATTTATTGTATCATTACACTAAGGGAAATAACGCGTATTAACATTATCCACGCCTGAGTATTAATTTTATTTTAATATTTACGTGGACAAATCAAATATTTTCTTAACAACTTGTTTTTTTCCCGTATTTAAATTTTATTTATACCACACACCTACACACACATTCCATACAGTTGAAATAGCCGACAAGGAGCAACAGCATCGCACTCTGTTCCTGCAGTTATTTCTGGCAGCTGCAGGTTTCTTATAGTTCTCGTTTAGTTTGTGTTGCAAGGGTAATATAGCATGGATTTTTGGTCAATATGATTTGTGAGTGCGATAGGTGATGGGTGCGATGATAAATTTATGTAGGGTGGAGTGACAACTCGATATTTTCTCAAAAATATCTTGCAACGGTTGCCACTTACCTGCATATTTGCTTCATACTTTCTCTTACTTTTTCTTCCTCTTTTCTTCCTCTTTTATTCCTCCTCTTCAACTTCAATATGTTGTTTTTAAATTCAATATTTTTATATAAATTTTCTTTAAATGCGATAGTTTTATTTTCAAATAGTAAATATTTTAAAGATATTTTAAAAAAATTCGTGCATAATTTTAATATAATTTTTATTAATTCTGTTTGAATATTTAAATATTTTTTTTTTTATTAAAAAAGTATTTAAATAAATTTTAAATATTTACGTAGTCGATTTATACAAGTTATTGGTGCAAAATTGACTCGCTTTTTGGATAAATGAAAAAAGTTTTTGGATAAATTTAATATTTTTTCTCTTAGTGTAGAAAGTGACGGAAATGTCACTGATCTTCTCTAGGATATGCAGTTTGTCTATTTCAGCCTTTCCAATCGAATATTTCTTAAATCGTATCTTTAACAGAGTATCAGAGTAAACGCGCAATACTGTAATTGAACTGATGATGGTTATTGATGGTGACATAATAATGAAAGTTACTCACAGTTGCTGTAAGCTGCTAGCGATAACAGCACTTACAATATTAAATTGTTGCTTATCAGTGCGATTATATGCATTTGTTGGTATTGTAGGAATGCTGCGTACGGTAAACACTCTGGGACAATCCTTTTAAGCTCACTACAGTAAGTAAGTAATCAAGGTATTGATATTAAGATAACTTGCCAATAAGGCCATTGAGACCACTTACATTGTTGCCTTTATATTTAGAACACAGCAACGAGCAGAATTAAAAATGTTGTTCAATGGTTTCGAAGTACGCTTCGACAACAGCTTTTATTGAATGTGAGTTTTATCCCCAAAAGATATGATAATGAATCGCATGAATGAAGCCCAGTGTTAGGGTGGTGCCAAAACTTTTATGAGTGTGGTGTTGTGAGGTGTGACCTACCCGACGATAGAGATTTATTTATAGTTTATCGAAAAATAGGTTGTGGATTGATTACAGTATCAGCATCAAAATATCAGTTTCTCCCAAAAAATGGTCACTATACCACTTAACCCTTTTACGACCACTGGGACACCGGTGACCCATTTACTTTTGACATTTTCCTGGAAAAACTAGGCAAAAGATTATTTTCTACAAGGTATCATTCAAAAGGGAATGAATGCCGCTTTCAGTAAGTTCTTGATTTTTAAGGGTATATTCATCCCTTTGCCCCTTACCAGACCACTCCAAAGTCGAAAAATCTTCACTTTTTCCTCCACCTTCATTTTGTTGCAATATTTTGAGATTGGGAGGAGATACGGGTAGAAAATTTTTGGCGAACTTGACTGCAACTTTCCACTTTTTAACAAAAGTAACAAACAAATATACTTGTTATTGTAACAAATAGGTACCCCTCTGTGTCCCAATGGTCGTCAACGTCAAAAAACGATGACATACTTAATTTGTTGAAAAGTTGATTTATTTGAATTAAAAATAAATTGTTTTGCATTGAAATTGCATTGAAACGGTTAAATCCCAGCCAACAGTCGAGTTTCTTCCAATTAACAGTCTGAACTGTTGATAAAATAACTGTCCACTGTTAGTTTAACATTGCAGACTGTTAAATTGAAGAAACTCGTCAGCTGGATGGAATTTAACAATTTTACTTTTAATCGAACTATTGTTTTGCTAAACGCACATGTCTCGCGTAGTTGAGTAAAATGATAATTATACATAAATATTAATAGTATTTTTTTTTTCATAAAAGCGAATGTTTATCTTAATCACAAACCGGCTTAAGTTTTGTGTGAAATCATTAAAGAAAAATATTGTTCCACATTATAATTTACTTATGGTAGTTTGGAATTATATCAAAGGAATATTTCTGTTGTTGCCACTTACTTGTTGGAAAGACATAGACGCTGTTGACACGTGAATAAAATTGTTCCTCAAAATTGTCCTCCTCTTCCCCTGCCTGCTCTTCATCTCGCATTGCTTCATTTTCTGCAGCCAGCTGCCACTGTTCTTGATCATATTCGCTGTCGTCCTGCTCGCTATCGCTGTCGTAGGAAAAGTCCTGCCATGCATACGCCTGTGGATCATCACCTTGCATTGAATCCGATGCTGACTCTTGGCTGAACACATCAAAACGTTGCTCATATGCACTGCGTTCATCTGGTGAATGTCTGAACTTTTTTTTTGCGCCCATCTTATAGAAGTTTTCAATGATCTTGTGCGGCACTTGTATCGGTGCCGTAATGTTGGGCAGCTTGGAAAGTTTAAGGCGCATCAGGATATGCTCTTTGATGGACTCTAGGTTTTCCTGTTTAGCCTTTTCGCGCATTTGGCAGGACTGGCAGTTGCTGTACGGCAGAGGCGACGAAGCTGTGGAAAACGATGTTGGTTCTTTTACATGCGCTCGACCCAAGACGTTATCCCGATTAATAAACTGAACAAAGCTCTGGCTACCCGGCGGACTTCTAACACTAGAGTTGCTGCTGTTTTTGTTACTGTTCTTATGTGCCTGCAGTGCCGCTGACAACTCTGCATCATTTTGTATCGCTGTCATAAAATGTTGCTGCACATCTCCAACGCTGCTACCGCTGAGCGCTGTTGTTGATGTGGCGCCCAGAGCAATTTCTAAGCCAAGTGCCGCTGTGCTGGAACCACGTTCGGCGTAAGTCGTCGGCGTCAGTGAAAAAAGCTGGATGCACAGTAAGCTGCACAGCAAGAAGCTGTAATACTTACGCTGCATTGTTTGTGGATTTTGTTGGTGTTGCTGTGGCTTTTTCATGCTGCGCCGGCAACGCTGTACCAACTGTGCTGAGAGTGTTTTCAAAACGCAGGCGATGGTTTGTAATAAAAACAATGCAGAAGAAGACAACACTCGACTGTGTTTAGCATTTATTGATGTGGTTGATGTTGCTGTTGTTGTTGTTGTTGTTGTTGCTGATGCCTCTGCTGCTGAAAATGTTGTCTGCGTTGCGCGCACATCAACAGCAACAAGCTGAGAGCTGATACTGCTGCAGACAACATGTTGTTGTCTCTGACTTAAACTGCTGGCAGTGTTGTTGTTGTTACGTTCTCTTTCCATGGAATTTTTATGAAGTGCTGTTGTTGAAGCAGCTGCTGCTGAAATTGACAACGCCGGCGATTTTGTTAGCGATTGTGCTTGTGATTGCAATGACGTTCTTGTTGTTGTTGTTGATGGTGTAGTTTTTAATGATTTTTTTGAATTATCACACGTGTTGACTTGAAATTTCATGGCAAACAATAAATTAGGAATGATTGCTGCGCTCTGTGCAGCGCTATGAAGTTCGCTAATGTCGTTCCTTAAACTTTCGTGTCTGTTGCTACTGTTGTTGTTGCTATTTTTGGCTGCACTCCAACTGTAATACGGTACTGTTTGTGTCTCCAGTGAAAATGTTGTTCCTGCTGATTTAAGCTTTGTTGTTGCAGCTCTGCTGGCTTTTGCTGTTGCTGTTGTTGGCCTCTCAGCACGATATTGCTTGCGACAGCAAGTAAGCAATACTTCAACATTGTTGCTCTCTTGATTTTCAAAGGAATGTTCTAGTTGTTGCTTCAGTTCTTGTTGCTGGTATTCTTGCTGTTGCTGCTGTTGCTGCATTGCTTTTGTAGAACATTTGCAATTACAGCGTTTGTTGTTGTATTTGGTCTCATGTTTTCTTATTTTTAAAAACTGTCGATTGCAATCCTTTTGCCAGGATTCCTTGTCTTCGGCAATGTATGGATAGTTCATTATATCTTAATAAGTTGGTTTTGCCGAAAATCTTAACAAGGATATCAGAGCTTAAATGACAAAATAAAAGCACTTATATTGCAAAGATATATAATCAAAGAAAATAAAGGGGGAAAAACAGATTTTTTTTCTTTTTCTGAATAGAACAGGTAGGACAAGGAAAAAGTCAAGAATTCAAATTAACCCTTTGTGTCACACTTTGTCTTTGTGTCTATTCAATATTTTGGCTTGAATTTTGTTTCTGAGCAGTTTTTGTTGCGGCTTTAGAATCTGAAGTTCAAAATCAGAAATTCAAGATGACGGATGTGAAAATCGGATACTTGATAAAAATTTCAAAATGAACCAAAACTATTCAAAATCAAAGTCAAAATCAAAATCAAAATCAAAGTCAAAGTCAAAATCAAAATCAACATTAAAGTTAAAATCAAAATCAAAATCAAAATCAAAATCAAAAATAAAATCGAAATCAAAATCGAAATCAAAATCAAAATCAAAATTAAAATCAAAATCAAAATCAAAATCAAAATCAAAATCAAAATCAAAATCAAAATCAAAATCAAAATCAAAATCAAAATCAAAATCAAAATCAAATCAAAATCAAAATCAAAATCAAAATCAAAATCAAAATCAAAATCAAAATCAAAATCAAAATCAAAATCAAAATCAAAATCAAAATCAAAATCAAAATCAAAAGTTATCAGCAATGCCATCCATTATAGAGAGAAAAACAAATCAACTCTCTCTATCATTCGTAATCAATTAAGGGGACCCAACCCAACCAAACCATCAGTTAAAATATAAATGCACAACCGCATAAAACAAAATCAGAGCCAAAATAAAAATCTAAATCTCAGCAACAATCATCTACATTGACTCGACAAATCCTTGATCCTGTCCGTTCATAAATTACAAATGTAACTGCTTAGATATTAATTTTATTTTCAAAATGAAGAAAGCTGGTGCTATAAAATTTATGTTCTACCAGCATCCAACATTTTATAATTTATGCAGAAACGCATCTCAAGTTTTAAAAATAATGCATCTACCTAGTTTTGCATCGGTACGGCCCGTTGTGGTTTTATGGCACGATAGGAAACTTTAGTGTTTTTCTAGGATTTGTTTTAACATTAACCAACCAACCTTTTGAAACAATTTGCTGCTCTTTGCATTTTATTATTTTTTATGGTTTTGTTTTTTGTTGTTTTGTTTTGTTTTGTTTTGTTTTGTTTTATGTTTGTTTGAGTTTAAAAATAGTTTGGCATTTAAGACGAAAAAGTTTTACTACGTATGCAAGCACACAAACACACATAGACGCACACATAAAGGCGCACACACACACACGCACGCGGCACACTCAGAACTATTTTTGCTGTTTGTTGTCATGGCTTTTGAAAAAGTATTGTTTCACGCGTTGTTGTTGTTGGTTGGTAGTGATTGTTGTTGTTGTTGTTTGCTGAAGATGTTATATTTATAAAATTGTAATTGCACTTTTACTGCGAATTGTTCTTTTCTTTAGGCACAACAAAGTTTATTGCTGTTTTTGTTTTGACTGCAAGTGTCGCGCCGTCAAATGGTTGTGGCAACAAAAGCAGCAGCAACTCCTTTGCTTATGTTTTGTGGTTTGTTATTTTTTTGTTTTTTTTTAATTTAAATGTTATTGCTTATGTTTGCTTTGTATTTTAGAGAAAAAGATGCTTTGCATAGAAACTAGAGAGAATGCAAAATAAAAAATAGAAAAATAAAACAAAAAAACACCAAGATTTTGAAAATTGTTAGTAACTGTTCTTTGACACTCCACAGCTCCATTAACAGTGAAAATTATTAAATTCCATGCAACAGACAGACGAGTTTCTTCAGGTTAACAGTCTGAAATGTTAAATGAACAGTGGTTAGTTTTACATTGATTATTTTAACATTGATTATTTTATCAACAGTAGAGACTGTTAATTTGAAAAACTCGACTGTTGGCTGGGTCTTAACCGTTTCACTGTTAAATCTAATCTAATATCTATGCATGCATTTATTAAAAACATTTTTCTGACACTTTAAGCGTTTTTGTTGGATATATTTGATTAAAATGTTATTTCGGCTTCAGTTCATAAATCACCCAATTTGTTTTTTATTTTTTGCTTTATATATATGCATTAATTATTTTTTATTTTTTTTATTTATTATCTATCATTTGGTTAGTATTTTACATCTCTTTAATGTCTGATTTTTTTGTTTTTTTTTTTTGTGTTAATTTTTGCCATTATTTTCAAATATTATCCGCCATTTTTTCAAATTACTTTCCAGTGTTTTTTGTTGTATTGATTTAATTTTTCGTTAAAAACCTTTCTCCAAATTTAACTAAGCATTCATTTGAATATAAAAATGTTTCTCTCACATTTTAAGCGTATTTATTGGTTGTATTTTATTGAACTTGCTGTAATAAATTTTTTAATTAATTATTCAAAAATCAAGTGTTTTAAATATGAAATATTTAATGTGTTCATATATATCATGTTTTAACATTTTATTGCTTTTATGTTTTAAAATATTTTATTGTCAAATTTTAAAAAAGTTTTACCGCTGTTTTACTTTATAAAAATCTCTATGGAATTTTATATTTTGAAAAAATTATTTTTATGGATTACTTGTTTTATTTTAATTTTGAATTTATTGTTTCGTTTATAAATTTTAAGAAATGCTGAAGTTTAAAAAACCCCTTTCTAGCGGTTTTGTTTATCTAGATACTTTTCGACTGTTTTGGGCTTTTACGATTTATTGCTTTAGGATCTCGAACATCTATTTAAATATACTTTTTTAAATTCTATGCACTCTGGTAGATCGAATGCATCGTTATCTAGTTGATGTAGCAGCAACAATTGCGGTGTTAGTTGTTGCTGTTATTGCCCTAGTAGAGTCTTTAAATTTTAAAAAAAGTATTTTTTTTTAGTTTTTTCTTTTATTTGTGTTTTTACCTTAATCTCTTTGTTGATTTATTAACTGATCATTGAGCGTGTTATTTTATCGTTATTTCGATTAATGATCAGTCGACTTTTTTGTGATTTTTGTTTTTTTTTGTGTTTTTTTTTTTGTGACGTTTTAAATTTGTCAGTGTTGTTGCTCTTCAAAATCAAATTTTGACGTTTTAATCCAATCAGCATTCAATTTTTTTGTTTTGCTTTCAGTTTCAGTTTCAGTCTCGAGACGACGCTTGGATTGCTCGCTCGCTTGCTTGCTTGCTAGATCGTTGGAACTGTTCGTGTCAAAAAGCCGGAGGCGACTGCCAATAAGAAAAGTTTATCATGTCGTTTATGTGCTGAAGCCGCTTTCGTCGCTGCTGACTGTTCGCATTCGCAAAAACAACAAAATGAAACAAATTTATTTGAAAATGAAGTGCAAAATAATACAAATAACAATAATTTTTAAAGCAGCAACAGCAACAGTAACAGCAACATGACAGCAGCAGCAGCAAATAGAAGAAGCAGAGCAGAAGAAGTCACACTCTGTAAACTCAGCTTTGGTAGTCGTCGTCGGCTCTGCTCGTCTGTCTGACGCTGTGTCTGTCTTTTGTAGCGCTATGCAGCGCGCCTTATGCTCCGCTGTGAGTTCACACAATGCCATGTCTGCTTGTCTGTCTGTCGGTATGTCTATATTTCTTGCTGTTCGACTGTCTGCCTGTCCGTCTGTTTGTTTTGTTTTACGTCGATTCTACGTTCCTTCTGTCAGTCTATCAGTCTGTCTGTCTGTCTGTCTGTCTGTCTGCATGCATGCGCCAGCTGCTCGTTCTTGACTTAACTCTGTTAAGCTCAGCCGCTATGCTGCTGCTGTTACTGCTGCTGCTATGGATTGCGTTGACTCTGTTGCGTCGAATGCGTACAACTCAGTTGCATGTTTGAAGTCAAACATTGTTCGTTCTGCTGCTGACTCGTCGCTATTCCTTCTTCTTCGTCATCTACATTTTCATCTTCTTCATCTTCATTCACTTCCACTTCCACTTCCATAGCGTCTTCTATAGCACTATAAAAATTTATATTTTCAGTGAAAAAAATCTAAGAAAAAAATATGAGAAGAAACACTTTTTTATAAATTAACATAATTCTGCAACACCCTCGTACAACAGCGAACATATCAAACTGAAATGTCAACAGAAAAAAAACAAAAAAAAATTAAAAAAATTATTAAACTGAACCTGCAAAGAGATCATTTTTAGTTTATTTGCACAAAAAATTCGCACTTGTTCTGTTTGTTCGGTTTAATATCGGCTGCTTTGTGGACTCTTGCGATTTTTTTACCTGCAGCGATGCATAGATTAATTAAACGACGTTATGTTTCATGGGCGTGCGCTTGGGTTGATAGCGAGGCAAGGAGGTGTTGAATAGATGAATAATCCATAGGCAGTACAGAGGGAAGATTACAGGATATCTCCGATAATCAACTCTAGGGGGCGTGTTGTAAAGAGTGATTTTTTAAGTGCCTGATAACTTTTTTTTTAAAAAAAACGCATAAAATTTGCAAAATCTCATCGGTTCTTTATTTGAAACGTTAGATTGGTCCATGACATTTACTTTTTAAAGATAATTTCATTTAAATGTTGACCGCGGCTGCGTCTTAGGTGGTCCATTCGGAAAGTCCAATTTTGGGCAACTTTTTCGAGCATTTCGGCCGGAATAGCCCGAATTTCTTCGGAAATGTTGTCTTCCAAAGCTGGAATAGTTGCTGGCTTATTTCTGTAGACTTTAGACTTGACGTAGCCCCACAAAAAATAGTCTAAAGGCGTCAAATCGCATGATCTTGGTGGCCAACTTACCGGTCCATTTCTTGAGATTAATTGTTCTCCGAAGTTTTCCCTCAAAATGGCCATAGAATCGCGAGATGTGTGGCATGTAGCGCCATCTTGTTGAAACCACATGTCAACCAAGTTCAGTTCTTCCATTTTTGGCAACAAAAAGTTTGTTAGCATCGAACGATAGCGATCACCATTCACCGTAACGTTGCGTCCAACAGCATCTTTGAAAAAATACGGTCCAATGATTCCACCAGCGTACAAACCACACCAAACAGTGCATTTTTCGGGATGCATGGCCAGTTCTTGAACGGCTTCTGGTTGCTCTTCACTCCAAATGCGGCAATTTTGCTTATTTACGTAGCCATTCAACCAGAAATGAGCCTCATCGCTGAACAAAATTTGTCGATAAAACACATTTCGAACCGAACACTGATTTTGGTAATAAAATTCAATGATTTGCAAGCGTTGCTCGTTAGTAAGTCTATTCATGATGAAATGTCAAAGCATACTGAGCATCTTTCTCTTTGACACCATGTCTGAAATCCCACGTGATCTGTCAAATACTAATGCATGAAAATCATAACCTCAAAAAAATCACCCTTTACATCTCTGGATATCGAAAAAATCTCATAACTTATTCAAGAAATTCAAGAATTTTCTCTTTTGCTTAGTTAAGGAACTACCTTCTGTTCAAAACTGAGCCAAACTGTGCAAATAAAACAGCAACGGTAAAATATTCTTCAGTTTTTGTTTTATCACCTTCAAAATAATCACCATCGGAAGCGATATAGGTTCTTGGAAGGATTTTTGGTAGGCCGACTTCGGAATGACCTTTAGCTCCCTCTGCGAATTCTCTTTGATGACTTCAATCGTCTCAAAATTGTTTTCCACGAAGCGACAATTTGAGTTTGTCGCTTTGGAAAAAGTCACACGGGGCCATATGTGGCGAATGATATTGATATTGTTTTTGGTCTTTCATAATTCTGGCCTCTCTCGCCGAATATTCTCGTGCAAACGCTTTAAAACACTCAAATAATATTTAGCGTTGACCGATAGACCTTGCGGAAGGAATTCTTAGGGCACGACATCATGAGAATCGAAGAAAACAGTCAACATCACTTTAATTTTTGAACGACTTTGTTGTGGTTTTTTGGGTTTCGGCTGAGTCAGTTAGGCCGTTGTTATGCAGACGCTCACGGCCTCATCACGGTCACGCATTGTTGTTGTTTCAATGTAAAAGAAAAAATTTTAGAGAGTAAGCGAGGGAATTTATTTTGCCCAGAATGGTCACCAAATGATTCGAAAATAATATGGAATCACCATGGTATAATAAGACATGGTAGCATTGACAACTGCTTATTTTCTCTTCAACAGGAAAACATAAATTGTCAAAAACAGCTTTTTGTGGAAATACATCAGCAGCTGCTGTGGTTGTTGTTTTTTTTCACTTCAACGTTTTCAATATTGCTTGTGTTTTCAATGGTCGATTGTGGGCGCTCTCTTATTGAGTATATTTTTTGACAGGAGATGTTTTCACAAGCAACTGTCAATGCTACCATGTATTATCATGATATAATTATACAGGTAGCATTGACAAGTATAGATTTTCTCAGCAACAAGGCAACGACCATTTGTCAAAAACAGTTGTTCGCGCAACAAGAATTAAACGAATGTAAAAATAAATAAATTCCGCAAAATATGTGCGTTAAATACACAATTATAATAATGAAAGTTGTGAAAAAATTATGTGTGATATGTGTTTAACGTTTTCCAGCCGTGGTGTTTTAATAATAATTGGAAACTTCTTTAATTTCGTCCATATGCATCTGCAGCTGCTGAGGTTGCTACATTTGAACGTTTTCAACATTTTTTCTTATGTTTGCACTTAATAACACAAAGTTCACAAGTTATCTTCGTTGTAGTAATAATAATTCACTATTGATTAAATAAAATAGGCAATATTTTGTAAGAAAATTTTTGGTTATTTGCAAGCGCTGAAACATAAACAATGGCGAAAACATAAGAAATAATTGAACGCTCTCTTTCTAGACATTTTTTTTGACAGATGGTCGATGCCCAAGCAACTGTCAATACTACCTTATATTATTATACCATGATGTATTATTATACCATGGGAATCACGAGATCAAAACAGTGTTGCGCTGTGCAATTATTCACAACATTTGTGTTTTTGCATGAAAATAGTACACTTTTAGTACGAAATGTATGAAAGCAGTAATGAAGCCTGATAATAGCAACACTCACCATACTCGTGATACCTTTTTGCATAAAGTACTAGCCTTTTCCCAGCGCGCGTTGTTGCACCCTGCAACTATATGGGAACATAATAGGTGTATTCAAAACTTTTCTTAGACTCATAGTTTGACACCACTGTTACTTTCCACTGCCCGTTACAGTTTCCCAGTAGCAGGAGATCACCAAATAGTAACTCCATTTTGAGTTTGTATGTAAGTATTGCTACTTTTACTTTCAAAGCTATTCGATAATACAAATTTTAACTGTATGGGCGGAGCAACACCCTCTTATATAATGCTCATCCCAGTTTTCTAGTAGATGGACATTACCCTGTTTTAGTACAATTGCCGACAGTATGCATACAGACTAAATTACCAAAATGTAGCCCAATCGACGAAAACCGTAGGAAATATAGCGTTTTTATTGATTTGTGGGCGGTAAAAGGGGGTGTGACAGAAATTTAAGCCATCTCGTACTTGATAAAAATGTACTGCCAAAATTTCAGCTCTATCGGCTCAGTAATTTTGAAGTTTACAGCCATCACACAGACAGCGTTTTGCTTTTTGTATATATATTTTGGATAAAGATTATTGGCTATAACTTTTGATTGGTAAGAGATACTAAGATAATTTTTTCTAAAAAATTAATTTTTTAGGTTGTTTATTTTTTTAAAAATATAAAAACACAATATTGGAAAAAAAAATTTTGTTCGAAAAAATCAAGGGGTAGGCCTTGCTTTTTGAATCACAGAAATGATTTTTAAATTTTTGCGTAAAATTGAAATAACTTTTGCAATAAGGTTTTCATAGTACTTTGATGAAGCTTTAAGATAAAAAAAAAAACTTTAACAAAATGTATACAAAAGCAGCGGAGATATTTGACTCGAAAGTCGCAAAATTAAATTTCTGATTGTTTTTTTCTTATTTTTGAGCAACGATGTTGCATTAAATATATCGTTGTAGTAAAATTTTTCATAGTTTGATGTGAAAATAACGGAAATTATTTTTATTTTACTAAATTTAAGAAATATTTAATATTTTGTAAATATTTGCACATGTAACCTAAGAAAACAACTTAAAATATGCGATTTTGTAAAAAATTTGTACTACAGCACCATCTGGTGTCCAAGGTGGGTCAAAGAAGATAGTGCTGGAAAACTCATCGTACCTGAAAACTACTATATACCAATTTTTATTCTAATCGCATGAGCGGTTTGGGAGTTTTAGGTGGTTTTGTAAAAAATTTGTATTATAGCGCCCTCTGATGTTCAAGATAGGTCAAAAACGATAGCAGCAGAACACTCAACGTACATGAAAACCTCTGTATACCACTTTTCATTCTAATCGCATTAGCAGTTTATGAGTTTTAAGCAGTTTTGTAAAAAATTTGTACTACAGCGCCCTCTGGTGTTCAAGGTGGATCAAAATTGATAGCCCACAAACGCGCACCGTACCAAAAAACTTCTATACACAAATTTTCATGCTAATCGGATGAGTAGTTTAGGAGTCTATTGCGGCCTTACAAACAGTGTTGCCACTCAATACATTTTCTCCGTAGCAAAAAAAGTATCAAATCTGGCTGCAATGTAGCAAAAAAACAAATTAAAGTCTAGCAATAATAATTAGAGGCAGCTATTTGGCAGAATTTGTTTTCTATCGAAAATTTTATTTATTTATATTTTTATTTTATTCAAGACTAGAGGACCCGGCAAACTTCGTCCCGCCTTGAATTAATTTTTGTATTGAAATAATTTCGAGCAATCACGATCCCACCCGAAATTAATTTTGTATCGAACATTCACGATCGATAACAAATGGTGCCAATCGTATTTCAATTATTGATTGAATGAATCACTCTAATATCCCTTATTTACACGGAATGTAAGGAGGTTGAAGGAATCACATGTCAGATCAATTCAATGCTTTTTGATAGACAACATTAGCAAAAATAAACAAAGATGGAGGCTTTCCAACACGCGAACATGTCATATATTTTAAGCCATGCAAGAAGCTTGGGAATTCAAGATTGATATTTATAGACGTATAGCTATACATACATTTTTTACAAATAATTTAAGACATACATTGTTTTGCACTAACATTTATTTGAGCAACATTTATATTGTTTCCATATAATTTTGTGAGCGGAACTTCCGTCCGCTTATTTATATCTAAAAAACTGAATGCAACTCCATGCTACAGGTGTAAAATAAGCTGCATTTGCATAATCTACTTGCTCTCTCTCTTTATATCATCGTACTGCTTTGCGCTCCATTATCTTGATATACATTATATATTATTTTATTACTCGTATGTTCTTTTTATTCTTAAGGTATAAAATTAGTTTAGATTTGATATAATCCAGCACACAGTGCCATAATTAATTCCAAAGATTGGCCTTGTGATTCATTGATTGATTGGCCTACTCAAATGCGTTCATCTTTGCTTGAAAAACATTATTCTTGAGTTGCTTTACGACCAATTTTGTTCCCTTGCAGAATTTGGATTGATTGAGACTCCGAAGCATGATAATAACAGATCCAACCTTTAGTGGTTCATTATATGGTGGTAATCCTTGCAAACCAATGAATTCAGGAACACTATTCGATAATTGGTTGCTTCGTCTGGACACAAACAACGGATTTGAACGAATGTAATTGTGCAGAAATTGCATTTTGAATTATGAAATTAAAATCGAGTTTTTTTTATTTTTTATTTTTCCATGCAAAATGTATGGAACAACGATTTTTCCGAGATAATTCCAATTTTTTTGCTGTTAAAAGCTACCTTTTGCGGAAACGAACACAAAAAAAAACAAAAAAAAAAGGGTTCTTATGTATGCCACTCTGTTTTGTTTATATATGACACTTATTCGGACATGACAATCTAATTGTTTTCATTATCCGTCACTCGCTGCTGTGTAGATTACACGTGTATTAGCTCGCCGAGCATTTGACTGACTTCGTAGACCTATGTCAGGCTCGTCCCCTCCTTGGAGTTGTAATGAACACTGTACGACACGAAAAATTACCAATTTCAATTCTTTCGATTCTTTTCCTTCCTTCCTTATTTTCTTTTTTCCTACACCACATCAGTATTGTGGCGGACAAAAAAAATTATTAAAATCGGCCGAGCCATTTCCGAGTTTTAGCAAGACTAACGCACGGCAATTGATAATTAAATATTCAGAAAATAGAAGATAAAAACGCGATTGGTTTTTGTCTAAGAAAAATATAATAGGCTGCTATAATTCGATTTCAGATATATCAAGATTGTGCTGTCATATCATTTTATTGCAAATTCTATTAGGAAATTTTTGTAGTCCATTTCAATTTGAATAAAAATAGTCAGCTCAACCGTCAGTTTTGAAGCCATGAGGTGGTCTAAGGATCGATCCTAACAATGGGCAAACAAATAATATTTTTTTTTAAATTTTTTTTATTTATTGAAATGACAGCTTTTGTGTTCTTTTTGGAGTAAAAAGTGAATATGTTGGAGCTTTCTTCAAAAAGGGATTTATTAAGTGCTTAAATTAAATTTATCAACGAAAAAAAAATTAATGAAATATATTCAAAAACAACGAAGTTATTTTCATCGAAAGTAGGAAATACGAATTTCTGATAGTTTTTTGTTATTCTAAGGAAACGATGTTATTAGAAAAAGACGCTGTACTTAAATATTGTGCAATTTTGAAGATATGTGAATGCTTTTGGTGTTAAAATAAGAGAATTTTCTTTTGATTATTTAGACGAACAGTTTCGCTAATAAAAGTACGCTAGTAGGATAATTTGCAATTCTTGTAAAGGGGCGTAAGAAGGGGCTTGGTCAAAACTAAGTATGCTGTAATCTTATCTAGGATTCAAGTAATGTGTGTGCAAAATTTGAGTGAAATCCGTTCAGCCGTTAAGATTTGTTGGCTATTTAAAGTAGTCTGATGTGGCAATTCCCATACAAAATGACCAATTTCAATTTTTTCGATTTTTCCGCTGTTCCTTCGAGTTTTTCGTAATTTTCTTTTTTTCTAAACCTCATCTGTATTAAGGCACATAATACAAAAAAAGAATTATTAAAATCGGCCGAGCCGTTTCTGAGCCTTAGCAAGACTAACGCACACGCATTTCATTTTTATATATAAGATAAAAAAAGCAATTCATATTGTTTTATATATTAAAAGAGACACTTGAAATTCTGTAAATAATGGAACAATTCTTGTTTTTATAAATATTTTCGCCACTTGTTATTATTGAATGTTGTTATTGAATTTTGCTAATAAAAGCCCAGCTAGGTCTCATTGAGTGTTTCAATACGCTAATGAAGTTGCAGTAATGAAGCAGTGGAACTAGCCGGTAACATACATATCAAGAACATGACCATCGTTAATTCTGCGCTTTTTACCATTTTATCCATCTACTCTTTCTCCGCATCTAAAAATGAATCCATCAATATTTGTCTTTTTCTGGATTCCACACTTTATAAATGTGCAGAACACGTAGCGTGTCTATTTTATTTATTTGTTTGAAAATATAAAGTGTCCGTTTTCTAATTTTTTCTATTGCAAATACAAAAATTGCTTGAAACTATGAAAATGTAGCATTTTAAAAAGCAATGTAGCATTGTAGCTTTTAATTTTAAACGTAGCAAATTTGCTACAATTGTAGCAAAACGGCAACGCTGCTTACAAACATAAGCTCCTTTTTTATATATATAGATTGAAAGTAGCAAAAAGTGTGCTAGTGTTCAGGGATCAAATGACCGTCTGTATAACATACTTTAATCACAGAGCTCATCAAACGAAAAAAGAGCGCAAAAAAGGACGTGATCAGGGATCATATGAGCGTCTGCATAACAACGGCCTTAGAGGTGCGTAGCCTCTATACGAAAGAACCCCAAAGTCCCAGGTTCGAATCAACCCAAAAAAAAAAGAGTACAAAAAATCCGTCTACATCCAAGAATCCTTTATTAACTTTGTAATATTTTTACCTACAAAATTTACTATTTTTCAATATTTCAATAATCAAACGTTCATACTTCATCTAAGGTTACAAAAAAAGTTTCGTCAAAGTCAACGAAATCCTACTTTTTGTTAAAATTTATCTAATTTTTGAGTATTTAGGTGTTTTTTTGAAGATAAAGAAAATTAAGAAAAGAAATATTTACTCAAAAAAAAGATGAGTTGCATGAGCAAAATAGAATAAAAAAATTATCTTCTTTATTTCTGTTTTTTTTTTTGGAAAAAATATGTGTAATTTTTTAAAGCAATAACTTAATTTTGAATTTTCTTCAAATGAAAGATGTACTTTAAAGGCCTAGCATTTATCTACATAATTAAAAATGTAAATGTATGTTTGTAAAATGTCTCAAATCTCCGAAAATTCTTCGCAGATTGTCTTGAAATTTTGGCAAAACAGTTCATTCGAATAGAGTTCTGTTTTTATATAAAAAAATTTTGCCACTCCCTCTTTTCCCGCCTACAAATTAATAAAAATACTATACTTCAGATGGTTTGGATCGTATAAGACTAAAATTTGGTAAATTAGTTCGTATGGTACTGTTGACAACTGTACTTAAAATAGGCGTCATCGAACTATATCTATGCCTACTTTTCAGAAATCATTATGATTCCTGAGTTGTACATTAGGGTGGCTCACCGAAAAATCGCAAAAATATAATGAAAAATGACACAAAAATTTATGAAAAATCACCCAAAACGAAAAAACAAAATTTTACCGAAGAAAACGAAAACAAGCCCAACAATTTTTCGAAAAATTACCCAAAAAAAAAAACGAAAATTTGTCAAAAAAAAAATTAAAAATAACCCAATTTTTAAAACGTTTTTATTAGCTTCACTTCATTTGTCTGTCCCTTACAAATCTTGGAATCGATTTTTGACCAACTTCCCGATGAGCTAGAGTTTTGAAACTTAAAATGTAGCTCAGAACTGGATGACAACACAATATTATCTAATTTGTTTGTATATGCGTTAATTTGTTTGGCTAAAATTCGAAATTATTTGATACATACATACATACATATTGAAAATCAAACAAAAAAATATTGAAAAGCTCATTGACATTTTCAAATTTCAAAAATTCACAACTGAAGTGAATTTATTACTCATTTAGAATTTATTTTCCTGTGAGCTATGTAGCTCAAAACGTAAAGCGATCGCCCTATTATACGCTAGGTAATGAGTTCGAGCCTCAACAATGTGAATGAAATTTTGTTTTTTGCTTATGAAACAAATCCAAATTTTGTAAAATTCACCACCGAGGGTAAAAAAGAAATTGTAAAAAAGTAGTTTAAATAAATGTTTTTAGTTATTTTTAAAAAGTAGTTTGATTGATTGCTATTTAGAATATCTTTTAGTGTAAGTTCTGTAGCTCAGAGCGTAAAGCGCTCGCCTTATTATACGATAGGTAAAGAGTTTGAGCCTCAACAATGTGAATGAATTTTTTTTTTATGAAACAAATTGAGATTTTTTAAAATACAATTTTTAAAATTTTTTTAAATGAAAAAAAAAATTGTCAAAGACTAAAAAACAGAAAATAATAGTTTAATTAACAAAAAAACATTTTTAATATACCACGTTTTTAAATCGAACTAAAAAGTATAAAATAATTTCTGCTAGAGTGGGGCTTTTAGTCCTCATAAAAACGTGGGGCGCATTCTATAGAGAATAGTGAGAAGTGTTATTAACAATTCTAATACGTTAGTGAACAAATGATTTCTGAACTCAGGTCCCTTGACTGTCAGGATAGAAGACCTTGCATGGAAGGCATATTCAAGAGACATCTATTGCTTTCAGTCCAGTAAGACTTGGGTTTCAGAACTCTTCAATTTTAATCTTATCGAAGTTATCAAGGCTGGCAAGTTTTTTTGTTAAAATTTTCCTCTATAATTTGTTAGCAATTAAAAATTTGAATATGTTCGTTGACAAATGCTTTCTTAACTAAGGTTTTCTTAACTCCTTAATATTCCCCAGAGCATGCACCCCACGTTTTTATGAGAACTAAAAGTCCCACTCTAGCAGAAATTATTTTATACTTTTTAGTTCGATTTAAAAACGTGGAATATTAAAAATGTTTTTTTTTAACTAAACTATTTTTGCATTGTGTTGCCATCGTATTCCAAGAGGTCTCAAAAGTTACATGGGATTGCCAAGATCACCCAAAAAAATCTTAGGAAAATAAAAAGATGTCTTCCTCTCCCGCAAGGACAGTCGTTTTTTGAGAAAAACAGTACAAAATAAGGATCTTAAAATGCTTTGATTTTTGTAAAAAAAAGTGTGTGTCTTAAACCAATATCGTGCCAAACACGATACCACTCACGATTTTTATCTACAGTGTCCTGTGTGAAGTATATTCGAAGCAAAATGTATAATCGAGATAGCACAGAACTTTTGACTGTTGACCTAAATATCAAATTAGAAAATAATTTTCTCAACTTGGATTCTTCACATATTCCTGATCAAAACCCTATCTTAAAGTATTTATTTTAAATACTTAGCTTGCGACCACGATTTTTTTTCTGCTTTGATATTTTTTTTAATAAAATTGTCAAATTTCGTGCTAGGAAGTATTATTATTTTAAAACAGTGGTGTTCACACGCATACTACTACAATTTTTGACTTTTGTGCATGTGTTTGTAGCTCTCTCGCTCTCTGCAATGACAACAATTGTTGTGCAGGTATTAAGCAAGAATTTTGTTATAATTATCATTGTCATCATCATTATTTTTATAAGTATCATTATCAATATCACTATCATTATCATTGTCAGTATTATATCATTATTATTATTATAATTCTGCAAATAACGCATTTTCATGTGCCTCAAACATTTCGTGCAGTGCAAAACAAATAACCAAGCGGTGCGTTGAAGTTTCAGCTCCAACTGATTGAGAGAACTTCGTGCTTTCGATCGTGTACGTGTTTCGATTCTCGAATAAAGCTTTCGAGTCTCACCACGCGTAGTACTAAGTGAACATCACTGTTTTAAAATATCAAAATAGAAAAAAAAAATCGAGGCGCTGAAATTTTCGAGCAATAAATGGTTTACTGCCCAAAATTTTTACAAACAAAAGATAAATACAGGGCGTTTATTTGTTCGAGCATATTGAAGTAGATATTCATTCAATAATTCATTTATTCATTCATCATTTCGTGAGTATTGTTTATTTTTTTCACAGCAACACGTGGCCGGGTAGAGCTAGTTTATTATTTAAGATATTTTAAAAAATCTTTTAAATTTTATGTAACTGATGTTTATAGCTTTATATTATACTTAAAAAAAAAACAATCTTTTTTTCTTATTTTCGTACCCATTCGATGCATTGCGCGGCCACTTGATTATGTTGCATTCGAAAGGAGCAAATTAAATAAAATATCTCATGGGATGGAAATCGGCTGTTTTTTTCAAGTTTTTCAATATTCACTTACCAACATAAAAGATGGCGCATCCTGTATATTAGGAGAGCGTTCTGTAAATAAATATTATAGAAACGAAAGAAAAACGATCCAACCAACGGACTTCAGCAAAGCTTCTGACAGTGTCAATCATAATCTTCTTTTGAAAAAGCTTCTTCTTATTGGGTTGCCTGACATATTTAGGCAATTCAGAAGGTGTCGTATTTTGTCTTATCGTTCTATTGTTCTATTTTTTACGACAGACGTATCGGCATTGTTGTTGTTTGCCATGCAAAACTGAAATAGGACCAATACAACACTGTGAGCTATGCTTACAGTGTGTGCTATCCAGTTAGCTGTTCCTTTGATTTGTTCTTTATAATTTGCATTGAAGTTTCTGCAATAAACGCTGGAAACATGAATGAAAACAACAATAATCAGGTAAATTAAGTTGCATAAAAGTGAAACAAAAAATATTTTGTAGTTCATATTTAACAACGCCGCCGTTTTGGTTTCTTTACTTTTCACGATCAGCTGATTAAGTGAAGAAATATGACATACAATGATTAAGGGTTGCTCACAAGTGTCTTATTTTTGTCGAGCTTTGACATACGACATAAGACATAAGACATAAGACACACCTTGTGAATTGCCTAATTGTTAAATTGGATTAAATCGTACTTATCGCAACGTATACAAAGGGCTTTATATAAAAATTCTCTTTCAAAACATATTTTGATCAAATCAGGTGTTCCGCAGGGTAGTCATCTTGGAACAGTTTTTTTCTTAGGTACTATTTATCAATGTCATTCCTTCGGTAATTAAACACAGTGACATCTTAATATACGCTGACGACGTGAAACTACAAATCACTAACGAACAACATCGTTTGCAATCTGATCTAAATAGACTAGTGGACTGGTGTAAATGTAACATTTTAAATCTTAACTTAAAAAAATGTAAACAAATGACATTAGAAATTGTTCATACTTTTGCCGATCTCGGTGTAATAATGGATCCAAAACTAAGCTTCAATCTCCTCATTAATATGGTGGTAAATAAGGCTAGAGGTGTCTTTGGTTACATTAAAATAGGGGTGGGCACAATTCTTGCACGTGCTGCGACTGCGTGTAAGCAGCGGGCAAGCAGCGGGCGAAATCAGTGTGTTAAGGAAACAGCTCTATTCTGCTGGTTAACCAACAGCATTAACAAGAGCTTGTTTACAATTCCTTGTTATGTTAACAAGCAGAATAGAACTGTTACTTTACATAACAACAACATTAACAAGAGCTACTTTACAATTCCTTGTTATGTTAACAAGCAGAATAGAGCTTTTACATAACAAGAACATAAACAAGAGCTTCTTTACAATTCCTTGTTATTTTAGCAAGCAGAAACAAGCTGTAAGAATAGGGATGTTAATCTGAAAAAATTAGGTATTTTGTGTTTTCCGAAAAGTTTTTATTTTATTTTAAGTGTAAGACCATTTATTTTGATGGCGGTAACTATGTTACTTCAAAAGTTAGTTTTTTTTTCAAAAAATTCGGTATTCCTCGAACCCATTAATCGAAAGAATACCGAATACTATTTTATAATTTGGATTTTTATTCGAACAGCATTTGGAAATTAATTAAAAGACAACCAATCCCAAAATTTTTTTTTTGTTTTTTTTGTGAGACACCCAATCGCACAACTAATATGTACAAATGTAGTTTTTTCCATGCAGTTTTGCAAATTATTAATATATTTTTTGTTTTATTTTGTGAAAGCAAAGCTTATCACCTTTTAAGTCTCACTGCACCGAAATATTTTGTTCAGAAAAAAAAAACATGGCACATGTTGACATTTTATAGCTTTTATTGCTATTGCGACTAAGTATCGCTTAGAAAGAATTTTCTCAGATAAAAAATGCGCTAGCCAAGCAAATAAATAGATAAGCCAAGTAAAAATTTTACAAAATTTTTGTTCGGTTACAATATGAATGCCAGAAATAAGAACAGGAAAATCTTAATTTTTTATTTAAGATCCAAATAAGAGAAAAAAACAGATAGCAATTGTTTCTAAGCAATTCAATTTTGTATTCAAGAATTTATTATGTAATGGGATAAAATTGCTTTTTAATATATCATAACTATCTAAATATAAAATGTTTAGACTGTCAAACGATAGTTACGAAAGGCACTATTAATACTTTTTGGAAGTTTCCATGGCTTGGATCGTTTTCCCTATCAAATTCTTTTTATCTATTACTACCTCATATACCCGTTGTTACTCGGGACTTTATTAACGTAGAATACGTTATACGGGGGTGTTAATCTGGAGCACAAAATTTTGAGAAAATGTTTGTCACTTTCATTATACTTTTTTAATACTTTATGCATGCATTGAAGAAAATTCAAGTATGGTCGTAACATATTTAATATGTCTTCTTTTGATTTGTATTTAAATAATCATATTGCTACATATAATTTTTTTGATTCTATAAGTAAATCAAAATTTAACTCCTTCAAATTTTGTATTAATTTTCATATGCTTTGTATTTTATGTATTATAACATCATGTGTAAGAGCAGTACGACTATCTGTGTGTTCATCACAGAACCAGTGTGAGAAAGAGAAGAAGTATAATGACCAAGTAGCGAACGATGTGTACGTAAATACAACCATGATTTTTGATTGTCTTTTCTTTTAATATCAAAGACATGCTCCATATGCGCCCTTTGCAGCATTTTTTTATGCGGCGGCCATTGTAATCCATAGGAATTCTTAATTTTTGTAGAGATTTTCTATAGTTCAGACACAAACCACAATCATAAGCAGAAAATGAAAAAATGTTTATGAATAAAGCCTAGTATGCTGTAGAAACGAAAATTTCTTGGCATATAATTCCACACCCGAAATATTAGTGTAGAGTCAAAAATGTTTGTGTGGAGAAAAAAGCAACTACAGTACGACCTAGCTCAATGCAACTAATAGAAATTGGGCCAGTTGACGTAGTTAATGTTGAAGAAACGCAATTAAACTTCAAAACATAAAGCTTTATGGCTCTGAATCCTAGATATTGTGGTTTTATGTATTAAGATATGCACTTTGTTTCCTTAAATATTGTTTTAACAAATTTTTCGTACATCAAAAATAAATTTTACAAGAAAAGAATAAGTGAAAGTAAATAATATAAAAGTTTATGGAAGTATACGCAAATGGAAGTTGCGATAATTGTCCGTTTTTTTGTTGAGTTGCGTTTATTGAGTCAACAATATAAATTTTTGAGTATTGCGATAATCGAGTGTTGCGTAAAGCGAGGTCGTACTGTTTTCTTATTGAAATGTCAAAATTCTGGTGTCAATTAAATGCCCGGACATATAATCGACAGCGAAATTTTGACATTTCAACTCTCCACATGGTAGTTGTACTTGCTAGCATTGAACAAATTTTTCACCTCTACAGCGTACTAAGTAGCGAAAAAAAAATTCCGCTGCCTTTTCACTGTCAAAAACTTAATGCATTCCTTATGGAAAGTTTCTTTCCGCTTCTACAGCATACTGGGCTTAACAATGTTAGCAAGGTTGCATAGAAGCTGCGTAAAGCCTTAAACAGTGCATAACTAAACAAGCGTTTAAAGGTTGTTTAAGGAAATCTATTGAATAAGGCTGTTAATGACTAACGTATTCTACGTCTGATCTATGCGCCCGTGTTATCCAACACAGGCTTGAGCTTTTTTTAATATAATTGAAATATTTTTTATTAGTTTTGTAAGAACAATGTATTCTCTGCAGGGATTAAAATGGTGTATTTTAAAATTTTAACTGTTAAAAAGGTCAAACCATAGCATCTCCACACCAAGTTTTACTATCAAAACATGTACAACTCAGGAATCTTCTTTTATAGGGGGTTTTTTAAGAGCTTGAGAACTTAGAGAACAGAAATATTGTTGGAATGAATGTTTTTTAGTTATTAATTATAGACATTAAATTTTTAAATATGATTTCAGGCACATGTCCGCCGTGGCTACGAGTTCAGATTCGATCAGGTCAATTTTTCACTACTTTTTCCAATAAATCTGGCCGTATGGCGTCCATTGGTGGCTTGAATATTGGAGTTGCTGGCTTGTTGGCATAAACCAATGACTTAACATAGCCCCATAAAAAGTAATCGAAAGGCGTTAAGTACACTGAGGGAAATAACGCATATTAGCATTATCCACGCCTGAGAATAAATTTTATTTAAATATTTACGTGGATAAATCAAATGTTTTCCTTACAACTCGTTTTTTCCCGTATTTGAATTTTATTTATACCACACACGTACACACATATTCCATACAAGCAAGCAGCAACAGCATCGCACACGTTTTTTCAGTTAGCATGGCTCGATAGCGCTCGCCCTTCACAGTAACGGCAGCCTCATGCGGCCAGCGTGTAAACCTCACCAAACAGTCACTTTTTTTGTTGAATCGATGGTTTTGAATCGAGAAGAGTAAAATTAGTGCGAAAACGATCAAAAACTGCATGAATTGCTTGCTCACTGGGCCGATTATGTTGACCGTTAAATGGACGAAGTGCTCTATGAAAGTCAAACCATAGACAACAACCATCGAAACTTCTCATGCAGCTAAAAAAACACCCTTTATATTATTATTACGCAAGTGCTTTTTTTATGATAACCATCAAATCTATACCGTAAATGCAGTTTTCATAAATGGGGTCTCAATAGAAATGTCTCGATCTGCAGATGTGCAATAAGGTCTCAGCTTTTCTTAAATATTGTGCTGCCTAAAACTATGTGAACTTTTTTTTCATTTTCAATTTTCGTGCTACAAGTATAGCCCTTGAGGTACTTTGACCGTGCTTATGATAAATTTTTGTGATACATAAAGGATCGAGAACTGAACGTACTTTTAGGCCGAATACAAACGGCTAATGTGCATTTTCTCAAGTCTACGCAGAGAGTTTAGTTTGAGTTTAACTTGAGTTCAACCATAATTGTTCACACCGAGCAGCGTCGGCAGAATTGTGTTTGGTGTGACATTTCTTTGTTTACTTTTGTGCTCTGATATATTTTCGGTACATCCACCATCGTGACATCAATACCACTTGGGGACAAGGCTGCAGTCATCTCTGCGTACATATGCGAGTTCTTCCCTGCGCTGCTCAAATCGGAATTTTTATCGGCTCATACTGATATGAAGACCTCATCTTCTACACTTTCCCAAGTTCTTTTCTACGCTTTTTTGTTAATTTTTTGCAAATAATAAATTGCACAACTTCAGAACAGCTGTTTTTGACATTTCTCACCACAAAATGGTACAAGTTGCATCTGAACGTGCCTTTTTATAAGAACATTAGCATACTTTTAGGGATTTCTCAAATTGAGTTTTGATAAACACAGAAATAAAGTTGAGTTTAGTTGAGTTTCATCCTGCAAAATTGTACTGTAGAACTCAAGAGTTCATTTTACGTTCAGAGGCAAAACTCAACATTGTACTGGAAACTCAAACTAAACTCTCCGTGTAGACAAGGCATTACAAGGCATACTCTTTCTAAGGTTTGTCATTGACTGCGATCGATATAATATTTCGATAGTTTCAACCTTCAAAAAATACGTGTAAAAATTGTATGACAATCTAACGTTTAGTTCAGAAGTTTCAGTGATTTAAGTGACGCTACTGTTGATATTTTCAAAATAATGGATTCAAAGTGTGTTGATTTATCTCAGTTTTTTTAATGGGAAAAAATACCGTCCAAGCTGACCAATGGCGTCGAAAGTGTTGTTAGGACTCTGCTCCGTCAAAAGCAACCATTTGCCGATGGTATGCTGAGTTTAAACTTGGTCGTACAGACACAAATGATGCTGAACATTCAGGACGCGTCGGATGAATTTTTGCGTCGGTGGTGTTCAGAAAACGGTGTTCAGCTGAGTGGAGAGCAACCGATGAAAGCAGGCCAAAGCGATCAAAAACACAACAGTCGGCTGGGAAGGTTATGGCATCTGTATTTTGGGATGCGCATGGAGTTTTGTTCATCGACTATCTCGAAAAGGGAAAAACAGTCAACAGCGATTATTATATAGCATTGTTGGAGCGTTTGAAGGATGAAATCGCAAAAAATCGGCCCCATTTGAAGAAGAAAAAATTATTTTTCACCAAGACAATGCACCGTGTCACAAATCGAAAACGATGGCGAGACTCCACGAATTGGGCTTCGAATTGCTTCCTCATCCACCGTATTCGCCAGATTTGGCCCTTAGCGACTACTGGGTCTTTGCTGACCTCAAAAAATGCTTGATGGCTGAAACTTAAGTGTATTTTGAGGCGAAGCACAAATCATTCTACAAAACCGGTATTGAAAAGTTATAAAAGTGGTGGAATGAATGTATTGCTCTTGAAGCAACCTATGTTGATGAATAAAAAAGAATATTTGCAAAAAAAAGGTTTTTTATTAGTTACTTAGTCTCACAACTCATTGGACCATGTGTTACATCGCTGGTATAGTGAATTCAATCATTGTCGTAGTTCGGTCGCCGACGAATTCCGTGAAGGTCGTCCAAAATCGCTTGTTGTGCCACAAAATATCGATCCAGTACGTGAACTAATAATGCAAGATCGTCATGTGACATATTGTGAGATAGAGGGATCCTTGCACATTAGTTCCACTTCAATACATGCATGAACACTTATCTGTAAAAATATTTTCTCTCGTTGGATTTTATCAATCACTCAAAAAAAGTCTCGCGACGATTGGTGTAAGAAAATGATTAAAAAGTTCAATCGTGGTGCTTCAAAAGACCTGTATAAAATCGTGACAGGTGACGAATCATGGCTGTATGCGTATTAGCCGGAAACAAAACAGCAATCGACCGTGTGGGTATTCCAAGACGAGGCAAATCCAACAAAAGTTGTTCGCGCACGAAGCACTGCGAAGCAAATGGTCGCCTGTTTCTTCCACCGAATGGGTCATGTGGCCACTGTTCCGCTTGGGCGACGGAGGACGGTCAATTCTGAATGGAACACGACCATTTGTTTGCCGGAGGTCTTCGGAGAAATTCGCAAAACCAACCGCCAAAGACGAATCATTCTCCATCATGACAATGCGAGCTCTCACACATCTCGTCAAACATGTGCATTTTTGAGCAGTCAAAACGTCGAATTGATGACTCATTCTCCATACAGTCCTGATGTGGCTCCTAATGACTTCTTCTTGTTCCCGAATATCAAAGGTAAACTGCGTGGTCAACGATTTACGAGCGCCGCAGAAGCAGTTGAAGCGTTCAGAAACCATGTCTTGGAGGTGTCTCAAGAGAAATGGACAAGCTGCTTTGACAAATGGTTTGAACGAATGCAAAAGTGTATTGATCATCAAAGGGAATATTTTGAAAAACAATAAAGCTATTTTCATTTAAAAGTTTTTGTTATTATTTGCTATTCCCGAAATATAAATAGTACCCCTCGTATGAATAAAAAAAAACTTTCGGTTTCGAGAAAAACGCGTTTGAATTTAAATTATTTTTACAACAAAAACAAATTTTGAGCCTTTTTTTGAGGAAAACTCCAAAAGTTTAGACCTTTTTTGAAAAAAATATTTAAAATATATATACTCAACTAACGGTATTTTTGCAATAAGGTTTTTATAGTACTTTGATGAAGCTTTAAGACAAAAAAAATTTAACAAAGTTTATAAAAAAGCAGCGGAGATATTTGAATTTAAAGTCACAAAATTATATTTCTGAGTGTGTTTTTCTCATCTTTGAGCTCGATGTTGCATTAAAATATAGTGTAGTAAGATTTTTCATAGTTTTCAAGACATGTTCATGTTTTTGATGTCAAAATAACGGAAATTTTTTAGTTTTACTAAATTTAAGAAATATTTTTTATTTTGTAAATATTTGCATTAACAACTAAAAATATGCGATTTTGTAAAAAATTTGTATTACAGCACCATCTGGTGTCCAAGGTGGTTCAAAGAAGATACTTTCAAAAAACTCATTGTACCTGAAAACTACTATATACCAATTTTTATTCTAATCGCATGAGCGGTTGTGGAGTTTTAGGCAGTTTTGTAAAAAATTTGTACTACAGCGCCCTCTGATGTTCAAGGTGGATAAAAATTGATAGCTCGCAAACACGTACCGTACCAAAAAACTTCTGTACACGAATTTTCATGCTAATCGGATGAGTGGTTTAGGAGTCTATTACATAGTTACATACGACAGTTAGTTCCAAAGCAATTCGATATCATAAATTTGGCCTGTGTGGACAAATTCCCCCTTGTCTAATGTTCGCTCAAATATATAGTAATGGCCTCTTGGGCCCATAGCATCTACATATCAAGTTTCACTATCAAAACATGTACAACTCAGGAATAATAATGATTTATAAAAAGTGGACGTATATATAGTTAGACCACGCCCAGTTTTAGTATAGTTGGCGACAGTAACCATACGAACTTGTTTACCAAATTTTAGTCTAATACTACCAAACCCGTCTTAAATATAGCATTTTTATTGATTTGTAGGCGGTAAAGGGGTATGGGAAAAAAAGGGGCATGGAAAATTTTTACTATGCCTTTATTTTTCGCGTAAATGCAAACTAAAGTGAGACTTGCCAAATTATTCCAATATTCCATTTATTTCCAATTACCCTTGTAAATACCGTTCGCACCTGTATTTTTTCACAGCTGAATTGTTGATAAGTTCACTAAAATGCCTATAATTCATGAACCAATACACATACAAAGACCATTTATACAAAAAAGCCTTTGTATTGACGTCGCCTTTCATGGGAAATTTCCAGAAACAAAATCGGTTCACGCATTACAGAGAACACAATGGAACTTATTTTTATATATATAAAGAAGATAGATAGAAGATAGATAGATAGAAGATAACCTCTATGAATTTTGCTCATATTGCACATATTATATTATTATTCATAATATTGCGATATAAAATTATATAGAAACCCAAATTCATGAAGCATATGCTGTCGCCCATGCCGCCAACTTGACACTGTGCGCAAGAAAAGTTGGAAAAAGTTCTTTCAATAGATAACTATTTTATACATATAAAATTTTTGTAGGTATGTATGTATATTGTAGTTATATAATTTCCCTGCAGTAAACGGAACTAGAGCTGAACTAGCGAATTCACTAGTGCGTAGGCTACCACCACTAGTTCCACTTCCATCTACTTTCCATGCGTTCAACTGGCGAATTTTATATGGATATGTCATAGGAAGGGGTGAATTGCTACCTTTTAAACTATTATTCTCCAGTCACTTCACTAGTGCTAAAGTACTTACTACTTCTATAGTGCTCAAGGGTCAACTAAAAAAAAACAACTACATAGCTAGTGCTTTTGGAGTTAATTCCTTTACTATTGTAAAAGAACTAGCTAGCTCCCTAGTTCATTTTTTTTTATGAAAAAAAAACCACCATTTCCGTTTTCGGTTTTTTATTAAAACACTTCAAACATAATATTATATTATAATACATAATTAGAAAAAATTATATAACATTAAAATATAAATTAACAATAACTTGAACTTCAGTACATTTTATATGTTATTTAAGCAAATAATAGTAATTAAAAAAATAATTACTAATTTTTACCTAATTTTTACCTGAATAAAATTAAATTCAGGAACATTTACATCACTTGATGTAAACTAGTAAAAATAAGCTGTATGAATAAACTGTAAAATATGGATTTTACGTTGGGTTCGATCCTTTGGTTGATGATTTTGCTTCGAAAAATCGTTTTATCTGCAGCTGTATTGCTCTGCGTAATTTTTGTTTTATAACATTTTATATTTATATTATTATATTATTATGAATTTAATTATAGCACTGAACTGCGTAAAAGTTAAAATTTTTGAACATAAAAGCAACAACATACATATGCCGCAAAGTCTGCTCTGCTTTTTTCAGTTTTCTAAGCAGTGTGAGCATAAAATTTATGAACTGACCCCTTTATGCATTACCTAGGGTAAAAAAAGTAACTAGTGACAGTATGCGCCAGTGAAGTATCTAGGAATGTAGTAGCAATTGTATACTTTTAATACTACAGGGTTTATATCGAAATATTATTAATAATAGTAAGTATAATATGTTTGATATAAGTAATATTAATACGTACATATGTTGAATTAAAAATATATCAAGTTGTATTCTGGAAAAATTGTTACATGGCAACCCTAGTGAGAGCCTGCATCATTGCGAAAATCTTCATTGCGCTCAAATCAATGTTGCTTGCTCAGTGATTTCATATAAGGGGTATTTTATAACTAGCCTGCATTTAACGCAAAGACCGGTTTGAGTGTGCAAAAAGTTTTCGTTATCTTTTCAGATTCAAAGTTTTGAACAAAAAAGTATTTATAAGGCTTAATTTTTTTAAAGCAAAAATAAAAACTAAAACTCGTCCCATAGCTTTTGAGTACAAAATAACCGGTAATTTTTTATTTTTTGTTTTTAAAGCAGAAATAAAAATGAAAGTTAAGATCAAGTGTACCGCTGAGGTAGATTTATTGTTGTGACATTGTTCTGTGAAACTCCTTATTAATATGCCAAACAAATTTTTTTAAAAACAATTTTATAAATACACCTGAAGCTCCATTGGTAAAAAAAACCATCGCTCATTTTAGTTATGTAAAATAAAAAAAATTCCTTTTTAGGAAATTATTCTCTTACTAGTATGCAGAATATGCAACACTTGATTTTCTCACGATCATACTCTCGCTCTCAAACTTTTTATAAAGCTACGCTCTGAGTTTTCTCACATTTTTCCGTTCTCCTTTCGCATTCACGCCAGAATTCACCAAGCAGAAGCAGCGTACACTGCCACAGAATATTGTAAACGAAATAAATTAAACGACAAGAAATTACACACACAAACATACAATTGTTTCGCTTTCAACGTATTTTGCTGCGACTAGCCTGACTACTGCTTTCCAATCAGCACATTTGCATTGACTGCTTCTTAGACACGTATATTTCTCAACTGGTTTGTTCACATCTATATGTAAATACGACTTATTGGTTGGTTATTGAATTAATTGCTTTTCGGCCATAGGTCCATACCAATGAATATTAAATACACAGAATATTTTTTCGATTATGCAATCGTAAAGCAGCGCAACGTAACGTGGCGTAGAGTTCTACGCCTCTTCCACCCTTTTACAAGCAAGGGAAATCAACCAACTAGCATACTTTTTTAAGCGTTTAATTAAAAAAAGCTTCGTTTAATTAATTTTAAAAAAAATGCTGTAATTTGGACACCAAAAAATTCACACATCTTCAAGATTGCACAAATTTTTAGTACAAAGTCTTTTTCTAATAACGCCGTTGCCTTAGAATGACAAAAAACATTTTGCATATTTGCACGCTTTACGTCAAAAGCTTATTTTTTCTGGCTAAAAATCGTTATCCTCTGATCGAATAAAACCTAAACATTGTGGCAACACTGCTGACATCATGTATCTATACTACTTATTGTGAATATTTATTGTAAATACTTATTGTGAATACTGCATACGATATATGAATATTTGAAATGAATGTTCAGTTGATTCGATTGTGAAGTTGAGCACAGACGTGCTAGAAAAATAAAGAACAGAAAACTACCACAACATCAAAATTTTACATTTTTTCCCCCGAGTAACACCGGGTATATCAGCTAGTAAAAAATAAAAAAAAATCGATTTGAATTTCATAATTCAAAATGCAATTTCTAGATAATTACATTCGTTCAAATCAGTTGATTGTGTCCAGACGAAGCAAGCAACTATCGAACAGTGTTCCTGAATTCATTGATTTGTAAGGATTACAAATAATTTACCACTGAAGGTTGGTTCTGTTATCATCGTGCCTCGGAGCCTCAAACAACCGAAATTGTGCAAGTGAACAAAATTGGTCGTGAAGCAACTCAAGAATAATGTCATTCAAGCAACGATGAACGCTTTTGAGTAGACAAATTCAAGGGTGAGGAAGTGCTCATTCCAAGAATTCCATTGATTCTAACCGATTTACCTTTCGAGTTCAAAAACGTTCAATTCCATGACAATCAATGAATGAATCACAAGGCCAATCTTTGGAATTAATTATGGGACTGTGTGCTGGATTAAATCAAATCTAAACTTATTTTCTACCTTCAGAATAAAGAGAACATACGAGTAATAACATCTATCTATCTATATTATTACTACGCAAGCGCTTTTTGAGGTGACGAAGTTACGTTTTACCGCGCAGGTTTCCAAAAAAGTTGAAAAATGCATTTTTTCGAAATTCATCGGCGTTGCATTGAAATGTTACTCGCTGAGTATAAAAGATATTAGAGCTCGGGACGCGATGGGAGTTGCTGAGGCAACGCAACTGAAAATTTGTTACATGGAATTATTACTCGCTGAGTATTAGTGCCAGGATTAAAAATATGATACACCAACAAAGGCCTGCTCTAAGCCCTCAAAACAAAATTATAAAAAAAATTTCTGACGTCATGGGGACATAGAGAGAGCCGCTCAAAGATCGAAAATGCAACATTCATGCAGCAGCATTGCATTGAATTTTTACTCAGTGAGTATATAAGCTACGATAAATATTTGAAAAGGAAAATGAAGGATTTATACTTGGCTTTACGACAAAAATAAACAAAAAAATTCCGGCGTCGTCAGGTCGTGAATATAGCAGCTTATGTAACAGAAATGTAATATCGTTGCATGGAATTATTACTCACTCAGGAAGAGTGCTACGGTAAATTTTGTTTTACGACAGCATGGATGTCTTATTACGCTTCACAACTAAATTACAAAAAAAATTCTTGTTGCCATGATTTCAGGGATGCAATCACATAATGCAGTAAAAATGCTACAGCCATGAAAAAACGTTGCATGGATTTTTAACTCTGTGACTACTGGTGGAACGGTAAATTGTAAGGATTAAAAATGAAGATAATGATTTCGGGCACATGATAAAATTAACAAAAAAATTGAGGGCGTCATGAAGCCCCTTAGGGAACTGCGTAATGTTACGCATATGCATCACTTTTGCTGGATTTACTGTATGCAGCTAAGACAAAGTTAATGCACCAAGAAAAAGCACAACCAAGGGAGAAGCAAATAAAAAAAAAGCAAAAGCAAAAGCAATAGCAAAAGCAACACCAACACAAACACAAACACGAATACCAACACCAACACCAACACCAACACCAACACCAACACCAACACCAACACCAACACCAACACCAACACCAACACCAACACCAACACCAACACCAACATCAAAATCAGCATCAACATCAACATCAACATCAACATCAGCATCAACATCAACATCAGCATCAACAACATCAATAACAACAACAACAATATCAACAACATCAACAACAACAACAACAACAACAACAACAACAACAACAACAACAACAAGAAACACTGTCACGTCAAAACATACGGGTGTGTCCACGACACAGCCAACTCTTTTTTTTGTGATGACCATCAAATCTATACCGTTAATGCGATTTTTATAGAGAGGGTATCAATAGAAAGATCTTGCTCTGTAGATGTGCAATAAGGTCTTACTTTTTCTTAAAAATTGTGTATTTAAACAAGAAAAACTAAAACAATCTACGAAGAAAGTCAGCTTTCTATTAAATGCCTAAAACTATGTGATGAATTTTTTCTCAAATTTTCCAATTTCATACTATTGTATTATTAAAGTAGTTGAGCGAAGCGAAAACGTACAAACATATTTTTTATTGATACACTAGCCACAAAATAGCAAGTTCATTCAAAATCGCTATTCCAGGAGCCTTTACTGGCATCGCCGCCAGCTCATTTGAAGGAGAGCATACTTTGCACAGCTAATTCAAACTTCCTATACTTCTTCTTAAGACATCTGTATTAAGTGATAAGCCCAATTCTACGCACGGAAGGTCAGGTCGTGAAGATAGCAGCTTATCCAACAGAAATTTTGTATCGTTTAGCATTATAACTCGCTCAGGAGACATACGGTAAGTTAACGACAGAATAGATGTGCTATTAAGCCTCACAACCAGTGTTGCCAGAAATTTTTGGGGAAAAAGGCTAGATGGGCTTTAAAAAAGGGCTAGGAAAGGCTAGATGACTTAAAAAAAGGGCTAAAAAAAAAGGCTAGATTTGTTAACATTATGTTTTACTCTGTGAATATACGTACGTATTTATATATTTACATACTATATGAATATGATATAAAACAATACCAAAAACAAAACATAGATGAAATTGATTAAAATTGAATTCAGTCTTTCAAACTCAAATATATAATAAGTGTAAAAACCGTATCTTTTCGAGTTTTTCAGATTTTTCTTGCTTGCACTCGGCTCCTCAAATTCCATTCATCAGACGAAGCCCCATTGCTGGAGCTGGAAGTACTTTCAGTTTCATCATTAGAATCATTAGAATCATCATTGAAATATCTAGTTAATGGAAACCAAAATTGCAAAGAATATTTGTTTTTTCCATTTCCAGCTAAAATAACGTTTCATTTATGAAGTACTGCCAAATATATTATTTTTAGAGCACAGGGTTGCACTGGGTCCATACCAGAGATGGAAATAACTTTTGTATATTACTTTTGTAGATGGTAAGCCAGATATTAAAAAAGAGTGTGGAAAGATCCAAAAATTAGCGAAATAATTAAAAAAAAACTTGATGACGAATTTCGTAGAAAAGAAGCTGAAAAGCGTATTTATCGCAAAAAGTTAAAGTTATATATGTGAAAAGTCCCTTTTCATATAATTTCAAGATTAGATTAAATCTGTTTTAATACAGTTTTGAAAAGTTGAATGTTATTATACCATACCATCATAACTGGACACTGCAAACTAAAGAAACACCTACAAAAAATGAATGTCGCTACTGATTCATTATGTAGATTATGCCTTGAGGATGAAGAAACCTCCAGACATATTCTCACTAAATGTCCAGCTCTTCTCCATATAAGAAAGAGAATCCTAAATAGCGAAATAGTCTCTCAAGGACACCTTGCGATCCTAAACCTCGAAAATATATTATGTTTTCTGAAAAAAACTAAAGCAAACGAACTGCTTTGAGAAAAGAAAAGGTATGGCACAATAGGCATCACAAGATGCCGCAGTGCCAGAGCTGAATTAGCTCGCCCCAAGCATATCTATCTATCTATCTATACCATCATACCATGCTATACCGTCATAATGTATCATAAAACTATACCATGCTATCATTCCATGCTCATCTTACCAACATACAATACCATCAGACAATACTATCATACCATACCATCATATTCTACTACCTAACCATACTTACCAACATTCCATATATCTATACATCATATCATCGTACCATACCATAATACCGTACCATTAACTAATCATACTATATCCATCATACCATACCATCATATTATAATAATCATAAAAAAACAAAAATAAATAACTGGCCATTTCAGCCCTTGAAAGGACTTTGACCTAGCTTCTTATGATCAATTGTGTTGTGCGTGTTACTAAGTTTGTACACAATTGACCGAGAAATGGACCTACAGACTTAACGCCGACTCCGAACGGCGATGAACGGAATGTTCTTGTTCTCAAAAAGCTTTACATGGCGTTTTGATTACTCTCTGAGGTTTGCCATTGTCTGCAGAGAGGTGGCGGCTGTACAGAAAAATTATTTAAATTGAAATAATTTTCGGTCGCTGCTGGGGTTCGAACCCGGGTCTCCAGGTTCGTTGACATAGCGGCCACGCACTTTAACCAACTACGCCACGGACGCCACTCAATAATAATCATACCATACCATTAACCCTTATCCAAAAATTTTAAATAGAAAGACTTTCTTCAATTTTATCATACAAAAACATAAAGCCTTTGTCGAGGTATGAATTCTCGAACTCTTTCTGTAGATGTCTTTAGCTGAGATTTCAGGAATTTGATTCTTTTAAGCATCTTTTAAATTTAATTTACGCTGACGTTTTAAATTTGTCAGGACTTAAAAGCAATTTGGACAGTTTGTTGGCAATTTGCGGCGAATTGGTGATGACAAAAGGGAACGAAAATTGAAGATACACATTAGTTCTTATCGCCAGTTTTTTGTGAAGAAAAGACAAGGTATTTATTTCAATATTTCAATAACTTCAAAATTAAGGCAATGTATATAAACGCCAAAAAATTGAAGACTACGTAGCATCGCTCCACAATAGACGGCAAAATATTAAAAATATTGGAAAAATGAAACCTCCAATTATATTGCTCGAACAGCCTATTTTTTAAACGTAGAGTAGATGTTACAGGGTCCTCTAGTTTTTAATAAAAATTAGGTTAAATGAAATGTTGAACTTTATTTTTTACTCTTGTAAACCTGTATAATCAATTTTGACCTTTATTGGCTTTGGATTATAATAAATAAATATACCTTTGTTAAAATAAGCAAATCGATTCTTTGCTGCAAAATATAAAAAAGTAAAATCTATATTAATAAAAATCATTTTCTGTTTGTTTGACTACTATACAAATCTTACCAGCTGAACGGATTTAACTCAAATTCGGCTCACATATTACTTGAATCCTAACTTAGGTTATGGCGTACTAAGTTTTGACCACGCCTCTTCCGTCCCTTTAAAAGTAACGCAAATCTTACTACTGGCGTATTTTTTTCAAGCCAAAATGCTCGACTTATTAATTTTAAGGAAATCCTGTTATTTTGACACCAAAATCATTCACATATCTTTAAAGTTGGACAAACTTTTGGTACAACGTCTTTTTCTAATAACATCGTTTCCTTAGAATAACAAAAAAATCAGAAATTCGTATTTATTACTTGCGATGCAAATAACTCCGTTGTTTTTAAATATATTTCATTCAAATTTTTTTCGTTGATAAACTCAATTCAAGTACTTAATAAGAACAATTTAAGGGGTACCGTTATCTTAGCGGATATATTTTTAATATTTCTTTCAAAAAAGGTCCAACATATTGACTTTTTACTCAAAAAATGACACAAAAGTTGTTTTTGTTGTTAAAATAATAAAAACTGAAATTTCAATTTTCAACTACCTTTCACATGACATGGCGTTTAATAGCAAAAATGCTTCCAATTTTACAAAAAAATTTATTACCTGTTTCTCTCATCAAAAAACATGACCCTAACCCAGTGATTTTTTAAAGAAATTAATTTTTTTCAAAAGTTGTTTTTATACTTTTTATATAATAGTTAAGCTCAAAGAATAATTTATGTGAAAAAATTATATCAATATCTCTTTCCGATCAAAAGTTATCGCAATAAATATATTTTTAGACACAAACCAAGCTGTTTTTCAAATGCTTATCTATATAATATTTTTGTTTGTTTGTATGTATGTATGTATGTATGTTTGGAATAGACTCCTAAACTACTTAACAGATTTTAATAAAACCTATATCAAACGATGCCTTCAATTACTGCGCTGAACATAGGATATATTAATTGTGCCACGCCCCCTTTTACCGCCCAAAGAAGCAGCTGTATTCCACAAATTAATTGTCATGGCAGCAAATGAATCAATAGCACATTCATACCCATATTTTAAAATTCAAAAATCTACACATTGGTGGAATAAAAACTTAGCAGACTTACGAAATAATAAATAGAAAAAGTGGCATACCTTAAAAAACAATATAACAAATGAAAATATAATTGCCTATAAAAAAGCGAATGCACTCTTTAAGCGTGAAGTCAAACAAGCTAAACGTAAATCTTTTGATGATTTCACATCAAATATTAATTCAAAAACTCCCATGAAGCTAATGTGGAATACCGTTAATCGCTTGTATGGAAAAAAAATATCAAACACCATTAAAACAATTTCTTTGACATCTGGAGTAGCAATAACCGACCCAACAAAAATCGCATCCTCATTCGCCAAAGAGTGGTCCACCTACTCGATAGATAATAACTTCAGCTTAGACTTCAGAAACGCAAAACACAACTGCATTTCACGTATAAATTACGTTCCATCTAATTCAGCGCAATTAATAGAAAACGACATTTCTATGACAGAACTCAATGCTGCACTATCCAGCCTAAAAGGTAAAACTCCTGGATATGACAAAATCAGCTATCCTATGCTCAAAAATTTACCATTTATAGCAAAAGATCATTTGCTAAAATTATACAATTCGATTATATCGTTAAATATAATACCACAAGAATGGAAAAATGCGTCGATAATTCCTTTGCCAAAACCAAACAAACCGAAAAATAATCTTGAAGGATATAGACCTATTTCGCTCCTATCTGTACGAGCAAATTATTAGAAAAAATAGTTGCAAAGAGATTAAGTTGGTTCCTACTAAAAAATAAACTCATACACACAAATCAAGTCGCTTTTAAAAATGGCAAAGGAACAATCGAAGCGCTTCTTTTTCTCGATTACAACATAGCAAATGCTCTGAATACGAAAAACCATATCTCCATAATATCTATTGATTTTGAAAAGGCATTTGATAGGATTGGCTACCATGTTATAATCAACCAGCTATTAGAATGGAAAATTGGGCAAAAAATGTTAAACTATGTCAAATCATTTCTATCAAACAGAAAATTTCGAGTTCGGATAGATTCTTCGCATTCTGAACTATGGCCACTACACAACGGTATCCCTCAGGGTTCCCCACTATCGGTGGTCCTATTTCAGATTGCGTTTGAACAACTTAATCGTATAATTTTGAAATACAAATTGTTCAACTACTGCATTTACGCAGATGATTTGTACATTACTGCTAAATACAAAGTTAACAATATTTTTGAAAGCAACTTCAAAAATATCTTTTTAGATATTTCGAGATGGTGTAATACTTCTGGAGCTCTAATTTCTTGTTCTAAATCCAAAATGCTGCATATTTGCAGAAAGAAAAATTGTACACCCCTTAACATACATATAAATACAAGTCAAATTGAAAATGTTAACAATTTAAAGATATTAGGTGTTATATTTAGTAATAATTATAAATGGTCTGCACATATAAATTATCTTAAGAAATCTCTGGTTAAAAGGCTTAACTTAATAAAATGTTTAGCGAGTTTTCACAGCAACGCTCATCCGAATACTATTATCAATATAATAAAAGCCATCATAATATCAAAAATAGACTATGGACTCGCCATCTATGGTCATACAGCTGCTTCAAACTTGAGAATAATTAAATCAACATACCACGCCGCCGCCCGTTACAGCATAGGAGCTTTTAAATCAACACCTATCTACAACATACTGGCCGAAACTGGACTTCCCACCTTAGAACAAAGAATTCAATATATGACTGCAAAACTGGCAGTCAAAACCCTGATGCCATCAGAACTGCAAATGATTCCTAACCTTAATAAGATCGCATAGCGTAGACTTCCAAAAATTTCTTCAACTTTTCATCGTATTCAAACATCAGTAAAACATATTGGTATTAATTGGAAACCGCTAACGAGATATATACCCCGCCACCCACCATGGTATCTGAACAATCAAAGCTTTATAAAAACGTTAACAGACCACCCAAAAAATGTCGCAAATCCTGATATGTACAAGTTGGAGTTTCAGAAAGTCTCGGATATGTACAAAAATTGGAAATTCGTTTATACTGACGGGTCTAAAACAGATACAGGAACTGCATATGCTGTAATCGACCAGCACTCCAAAGTAGCCAGACTAGGTCAACTAAACAACTATAACTCGATATTTACGGCTGAATCTGAAGCAGTCTTGTGCGCGTTAAATATTTGCAAAATACAAAGAGGCAAATTCATTGTATGCACAGATTCACTATCAACAATCAATTCCATAGAAAATACCCTTAACCTAAACGAAACCGTCATCAAAATAAGAGATATTCTTATTCAACACCCCAATAAATTAAAAATCATTTGGGTGCCAAGCCATGTTGGTATCGTAGGTAACGACTTAGCTGATGAAGCTGCCAAATTCGCTACATCTGCCCCACTAATTCAGCAAGCTGTTTTAAACAAAGTCGATCTAAAACGTCTAATAAACCGATATTATTTTTAAATACGTAGACAAGACTGGTTAAACTATACACATTTTTACAAACATACAAATCCCGATGGTATCACTCCTTTGTTCCCTGCCAACTGCAAAAGAAAGGATCTACAAAAAATTTGCAGACTACGAATGGGGCACACGCTACTTACTCACCAGCACCTGATGAATAACACAACACCGACTTTATGTCCACTCTGCAACAGTCAAACAACAACAATCAAACACATTCTCGAGGAATGCAGCATAGTAAAACTTCACCAAAGCAGAATATCTAACGAGAGCATTAGCAACCTAATAAGTAATATCTCAGAAGCTAACATAATTTTTATTATAGAAATACTCAAGAGATGTAATATATATGATAAAATTTAAACCTTAAATGTATATGTATAAGCTGAAGACCATAGTAGTTAGGGCTTAGTCTATTTTAAGTTTATTCACTAAATTTATTTTGTAAATAAACTGTTAATAATAATAATAATAATAATGTGAAAAAATTATATCAATATCTCTTTCCGATCAAAAGTTATCGCAATAAATATATTTTTAGACACAAACCAAGCTGTTTTTCAAATGCTTGTCTATTAATAAAAATCATTTTCTGTGAACTTTAAAACTACTGGGAAACTGTAACGGGCAGTGGAAAATGACAGTGGTGTCAAACTATGAGTCTAAGAAAAGTTTTGAATACACCTATTATGTTCCCATATAGTTGCAGGGTGCAGCAACGCGCGCCGGGAAAAGACTAGTAAATGAATAAAAGCAAATACTAAGAAAACCTCTGTGAATGAAAAGTAAAATAAAAATACAAAAAAAAAAAAAACTGAAACTAATCACTCGGCTTATGTCATTAATAAACAGTTTTACAAACACTTCCCAATCCATGCCAGACACTTGAAACTTGCAGCATGTATCGAATAACACAAACACATACACACTCACTAATGCACCGGCACAAGCACAAAAATACTATTTTCCCCCCAATTGTACTATAATGAGCTAGCGACATGGTGAGAAGTGTTGATCCTTGGTGTAATTAATAAAACACCTTGTTTTTTTCTATTGCATGTTTCTTTTGGCCTTTCTTTGCCATCACGCTGTGTCATATGCACGATGAAGCGGACTGACGGTGCTGCATGCACTGCACGAAAAGTTTTAACGAGCATGCCTAATAGTATGCAATGAAAAACTGAACAGATGAGCTTCTCAATGAGCCAGAAATTATTAATACATGTCCACACACAGAAAGCGACGAATAAACAATTTTTTATTTATTTATTTATTTATTTATTTATTAACTATCAACAATATTCAGGGCCGGCCTTACCCATCTAGGCGCCCCGGGCGAGTCAGGCATTTGGCGCCCTTTTATATCTTAATATATAAAAATGAATCTTGGTTTGTTCGGATGCTTAAAACTAGAAAACAACTGGACCAAATTGGATACTTCCTTCTATGAGTTTTTGGAAAAAATGCACGGAACATTGGACAAGGGGGCGTGGCACTTCCCATATAACCCAAATCTACGATAGCGAATAGCTTTGAAATTATAGGTCGCATAGGCTCGGAATTCGGTGTTCTACCTCAATTTTCAAGTGCCGTTTCACAGGTAAAACTTTATGGCGTTGGACGTGGGGCGTGGGACTTTTTCAGCAGACCAAATTACTAACTTTCTATAAGTATAACTTTCAAGCTATAAGTCCCACATCAATGAAACTTGGTAAGAGCGTACTATTTAGTAGCGTCCTTTGACTAGCAAAATTGAACAAGCACTGGGAGAGAGGATGTGGCACCGCCCATATAATTCAAAACTATGATATCGAATAGCTTTGGAAATAAATGTCGCATAACAATAAAACTCAGAATGGAATTACTATTGTGATGTCCTTCTTTGTACTAGAAAACTGAGACGGACTTTGGAAAAGAAGGTGTGGTTGCGCCCATACAAGCTAAATTTTTGATACATAATATCTTTGGATCTAAATGTTGCACAACAATGTTACTCAGTATGGAGTTGCAACTTGGTGATATCCTTCTGCTCGAAAACTGGGACAGGCTTTGGAAAAGGGGGCGTGCCACTGCCCATACAATTCAAATTAGTAATATCGAATAGCTTTGGAATTAAATTCCGCACAACAATAAAATTCAGTACGGAGTTGCCACTTGGTTATATCCATCTACTAAAAAACCGTGACGGGAATTGGACAAGGAGGTTTGGCTCCGCCCATATAAACCAAATTTTTTACATCGAATAGCTTTGGAAGTAAAAGTCGCAAAACATTGAAACTCAGAATAGAGTGGACAAGGGGTGTGGTTCCGCCCATACAAGCACATTTTTTTATATCGAATAGCTTTGGAAGCCAGATATTACCAGATATTACTGAAAAACTGGCACGGGAATTCTAAAAGAGGCGTGGCTTCGCCCATACAAGTCAAATTTTCGATTCAAAATAGCTATGGAAGTAAAAGTAGCAACATTGTAACACAGAATTAAGATACCACTTGCTGATGTCCTTCTACAAGAGAACTGGAACGGGCATTGGAAAAGGGGTCTGGTTCCGACCATACAAACAAAATTTTTGATATCGAATAGCTTTGGTACTAAACGTCGGGTGTAGCAACGAGCGCCGGGTATCGCTTATTAACTATTATTTTTCAATATACTTGCCGTTTGAAGCATCGCGCTTCGGGTATCGCCAGTTTAATTATAAAAAAAAGTTCTTTTCATTTGTGTACCATATTTTTTATTACATTAATAGAAAACTTCAAACATATATTTCTGTATTATTATTTATGTTATATATCTAGTATCATTTTTTAAACAATGTACGGTACCTACCTACATATATTGTGTGTGAGTAAGTCACGAATAATTTAATGAAAAACAAAAATTAAAAAAATAGCTAAAACGTGTTCTAATAGTTTTTTGTCACCAAATGCCCTGATAAGACTGTCAAAATCTAGGTTTTCTGCAACTTGATTTTTAATGGACAGCGAGGCCAAACTACTTCATTTTGCTTGACACATTGTACCCCGCAAATACGTTTTTATCAACTTTAGTTTAGAAAAACTTCGTTCGCCACTTGCAACGGCCACTGGTATCGTTAATAGAATACGCAGCGATATCCAGGTGTTGGGATATAACTCTTGAAGATTGTGCTTTTTGATAAAGTTTAATGTTTAATTAATAATTCTATAAAATGTATAAATTGTTCAATCGAAGCCGGATTCCTTGCGTGCAATGTGATCACTTCGACGATCAATAACAATGACGAAATCTGAAACACTACCACAAACTACAAATTTATCGTACGATAATACAAAAGATTAAATCGTTTTGATCTTCGTCAAATCGTTTGTCAAACAACTTCGTACTTATACGACAAGCCCACTAACTGTACGATCTGCAGTACAACGAGCGCAGATTGTACAATAAATTTGATAGTTAGTTGATAGTTTTCTAAAAAAGACAGGAAAGTATACAGAAACCCTAGAACAAGTTAATATTTCAAGCCTGCCGCTGAGTGCGTCTCTCGTTTGCCTTACATTAGGCAGTGAGGGATACGACAAGACAACCAACAACATTTTAGGTTGTGGTAACAAAGATAAACGCTAAAAACTTATTTTTACTCCTACAATATAAATTCTAAAAGTTAATACGCTGAATTTAGTTTTTATTTATATCTATAGAGATAGTTATTCAAGTTATTTGGTTAAGTTAAGGATGCGCGCACAGCGCCCTCCGCGATCGCCCCAGTCGAGCCCCCCCCTAAAGCCGGAACTGACAATATTGTTTAACGGTCAGTATATACACAAAAATAGAAATTAAATAAGATTGTTGCAAACATATTGTTGCTTGAACGCAATTCTGTTCAGAGTGAAATCTATTTCAGCACTTACAGAATTAAATGCGGAGCATATATTATAAATTGGGTCACTTTGGTCATAATTAGTCCTATGATGCGGTACATGGAAGAAATCCCTTTGCCTAAAATGTCTTGCAGGCGCATATATATTAAAAAATTGTAGAAGTGGCTCACAGTTAATATGGAACATTGACACGTCGCGAGCGAAAACAATAAGGAAATACTTCCGCCTAGACTCTAAAGTACTTAGTCCTAGAAGAGCACATCTTGAAGAATAATTTGGCATAAAATCCCAGTGTAGTTTTCACATAGCAAACCGTGTAAAAGGTTTCTGTATCTTCTCAAGTCTTGCACTGTGTATTTCATAGAATGAACTTTTAATTTTAATGAATTCTTAAAAGTTCTCAAATATATGCAGACTCATGACAAAACTGAGTAAAAATTGAATGAAGGCCCTTAATAGATGGCTGTACTATTTGATCTAAAGTACACATTTTTCTTTACACTGTTTTTGACGAGTGTAGCAGACAGTCAGCATAAGCGCCACCGCCAGTCAATTAGTCAAGTTGTGTGTGGAATTAGGGGAAAAACTTGACTAACAATTAGCTGGATTACCTGATATCGTATTATCATTAAGCTACGCAACTGGAAGCAACGTATTAAACGAAACATTAACTACTTACATATATTTTAACACGTTAACACAACAGTGCGTTCGTTCGTTCGTCGTTTATTTTTAGTGTTGTTATAAAAAAATCGAAAATCTGCCATTTATCGAATCTATCATAGTTTGACTACACTTACACATTTATTTTGTAATGACCAAAAAGGCCTTCTGTGAAGCAACCCTCACATAATGTAGGTTAAAATCATTAAATGAACTTTTAATAAAAAACAAAAGCGTACATCTCAGTTCTTTAGACAATTGGGAAAATTTAAATGCACCCTGTTATAGAATTCAAAGTATTCAGCCGAGTTAATAGATCGGGGCGGCCGTGGCGAAGTGGGTAGAGTGCGTGACCCATACGTCAGAGAACCCTGGTTCAATTTCCATCTGTCGCAGAAAATTTTTTCAAATGAATTAATTTTTCTGTTCGGTCGTCACCTCTCTACAGACAATGGCAAACCTCAGAGAGAAAATAATGCCATGTAAGGCTTCTTGAGAACATGCACATTAGCCGTTCGAAGTCGGCATAAAACTACTAGGTTCAGTTCTCGATCAATTGTGTTCAAACATTTAATAACACGCACAACACAGTTTGTGATCATAAGAAGTTCGGTTAAAGTTCTTTCAAGGGCTGTAATGGCCAGTTTATTTTATTACTTTTCATAAACAAATAAACGAGTCGACTTTTAAAAATATCACCTTTACCCAAAAAGGCGACTCTGAAAATTTGATTTTGATAGACCAGAGCTTAAGTTTAGAGAGAGAGAGAGTCTTGGGAGCTATTTCTTATTTTTCTAAATGTGTCATATGTTTTAAAAAAAAACTAGTAAGAAATGATCTTCGACTGGGCCGAAGTTAAAATTCCCCTACGTCCGAATTGAAATATATTCAAAAGGCCCAACCAAGTTATGCGTAAGCAAACAAAAGTATCAGAGAGAAGTAAACGAAAAGTTTTCTTAAGTTCAAACAAAACTCGAAAACCACTTCTCAATTTTCAATAAAAATCACTGTTTGCATGAAAAACAAATCAATATGAATAAATTTCAATAAATTGACACACAAAAAATATTTTGTTTTTTGCTGATAAGGGTTGCCAACAGTTTTGATAAAACATTATGTTGTGAATGAATATAAGTATGTTTGTTAAGCTTAAAAAAAGCTTGATTTTGCAATGAAAACTCTTGAAGTTTGCTAAGTTTGCCTTAAATATAAATTTAAAAAAAAAATAAATAAATGATTTTTATTCATATTGCGGTGAGAGATAAATGAAAAAAAATTAAAATTATTTAAAATATAGTTTGCAACCCTATTCTGCTGAGCAAACTACGGAGTCGAGCGCTCTCTCTCAAGTTTAGCAAAGTAAACGAAACTTGAGAAACTGAACGAAAGCAAAGCTTACGCAAAACTTGGGCGACTCCATATAGTGCCGTACCATGATACAATCATAAGGTAGGTCGGAGAGAAGGCAGGCTCTCAAAATTTAAAAACTTGTTCTTCTTCTCATTTTCAATTATCAGTCGGCTGTTTTGAAAAATCGATATCAGGGTTTCGTGCGGTATTTTTTTAAGTACTTTTTTATGCATATTTGAATATGGGTTGCTGTGCATTACTTTGTACATTTTTATTTAAAAAAATTAATAAAAGTTATAGATAACTATTGTTTAGCGAGCAATTTCCATAATAATCGTACATTATTCAACGTTCAATGGGATTAAAAATCTCTTTTGAATGCTTCATAACTGAGTCAATTTTTAAAATGGCTGAAAACTTAAATAAAGTCTCGATTAATCATTTTTTAATATTTTTGTTTTTAAACGCGCACAAGTTTTGTCAAAAATACCATATCAAATTATTTCAAAATACATCAAAAACAAATAAAATGTCAAAAAATGCTTGAAAATGTTTGTTTATAAATGAGAGGAATTTAAAAATGGCTGAAACGCGATATTAACCTCTGATAAAGCATTTTTAAAATTATTTGAGCACAGATATTGTCAACAATAATTAAAAATATTTCAAACTTTTCAAAAAAATCGTCAATACGTCAAAAAATCAAAATATATAAAAAAATTCAAAAAAAAAAAAGAAAACAAAAGCAAGAAAATTTGTCAAAACATTTCAAAATATTTATTATGTTTAAATATCAAAATGTTGATGGAATTGTGACAAATACATAAAAACTCTTTCGGCTGTATTCATAAAAAATTATGAACTTCTTATAAAGTCTTCATAAGAAAAAAATCGAAAAAAATTGAAAAACATTATTCATAAACATTCAATAGCGTTAAGTCTCTTTTGAATGCTTTATAAATGAGAGAATTTTAAAAATGGATGAAACCCTCAATAAAGCATTTTAAATTTTATATTGTTTTCATATGAGCACAAATTATGTCAAAAATATATCAAATTAATTCAAAAGATGTTACAATAAATACAGGTAGATTCGCAAGATGACAGCGTACTGCCGCGAATGTCAACACGAAGTTGACAACGCATATAAAATCTTAAAAATATGAAAAAGTTCATAGAAATTAAATGTAAGCAAACAACTTTTTTTACATGGATTTTGACAGTTATGGCAGTATTGAAATAGAGCACAGTCAGGTCTGCATCTACCTCTATTTTTTGTATCATGATTCAAAATATATCGAAAACAAAGAAAATGTCAAGAAAATGATTGAAAATTATTGTTTATAAATGAGAGGATTTTTAAAAATGGCGGAAACGTTCAATAAACCTCTCATAAAGCATTTTTAAAATTATTTGCTCTCATTTGAGCACAAATTTGGTCACAAATAATGAAAAACATTTCAAACATTTGAAAAATATGTCAAAAAAATTCAAAATATACAAAAATAGTCAAAACAAAAAGAAAATAAAAACAAAATTTTTCAAAACATTTCAAAATATTTTCAAAAAACGAATAAAATGATAATTTTTTCAGTGCAGAATGAAAAGTCATTAAATTTATCAAATACATAAACCATTATTGATACTCTTCCCACTTAAAATCGAAAGTGTTCCTATTTTAACTACAAAGCAGCTACAACATGTTTATAAATAAATATTTTAACATAAAAAAGCTTTTTAACTATCGAACGTTTTAAAATATTTTTACGAATACGGCTGTTAAAATTTTAGAGAAAGCTTTTGCATTTAAAAAAACATGTATATATAAAATAAAGTGCATTATTAGAATGATAACTTCATGAAAGGTACCACGCCCCATTTCCCAATACTAAGCATATTAGTTTTGGTAATTTTTTCTGTTACGAATGATTCTAATTTTAATACATTAACTTCCATAAACACAAACAGATTTAATTGATTTAGCCATTGAATTTGTATGGAAGGTACCACGCGCCATTTTTTTGTTCCTTTAACTTTATTTTAAATATTCTATCAGTCGCAATACGTCGATCAGTCGGATACGTCGCGATTTTGTATATAAACGATATAAAGTAGTAAAAGTAGCATGAAAAATTAAGTATTAAAATAAAATCACAATAGTACTTTTTTTATCAAGTCTGGGTGTGAATTTAAATGTTTTCGTTTGAATTATTTTTGACGGAATTGTAGGTATTGTGAAAAATGAACAAAAAAAAAATAAAAAAAATAAGGGGTACTTTTTAAAGTCTCTCTCTATCCGACCTACCTTGTTATTGTATCATGGTGCCGTACAAGTTCGTACTTTTGCTCTCTTGCTTTTGTTTGCTTACGCATAACTTGGTTGAGCCTTAAGTCTTAAGCAGTCAAAAAAATTTTTATTTGTGAAAACATTTTCGTCATAGTTTTAACAGAAAATATTCTCTTTTGTTTTTTGATAAAGTCACTTTGTATGGGAGGTGGGTGTGGTTTTCACACGATTTGGTTGAATTTCATACACAGTGTACATGTTACATATCAAAGTTTATATGCAACATTGCAAGTCCATATATTAATTTTTGTGGAATTCTAAGAGATTTTACCGTTTTGATAAAGACACTTTGTATTGGAGGTAGGCGTGGTTCTCATCCGATTTGGCTCATTTTCGAACTTGACCTTTATTTTTTAGATTCAAGCTTAAATATCCAATTTCGTGATGATAGCTTGAACATTACGGCTGTAATCGTGATCACAGACAGACAGACGGACAGACAGACATGGCTAAATCGACTCGGGGGGTGATGCTGATCAAGAATATATATACTTTTCTATATCTACCATGCCTCCTTATGGGCGTTACAAACGGAGTGACAAAATTAATATACCCCGTTTACGTTTTTTAAACGTAGGGGTATAAAAATAAACACAAAATCGGTCTGTGTTCATAAACAATAACAGCTTAAGTCTGATATTAGTGTTTTGAGAAATCTTAGTGGGAAATTTTCAATCGCCATATAACTAAGTTCTATGAAAACTTCATTCATTGACATTTGTGTCATAGCTTTAGTTAGGTTCGTGTTAGTAGCTTCATATTTAGTGTATACACATGTGCACAGTAAAATGGATGTGAAAAAAAAACTCCCAATATAACAATGAAATTTAAATATGATAATGCCCACAAGAATTACTTATTTTTATATCTGGCAGCACTGTTTTCATGCGAAAATAGGAGTTCCCGTTAGTTTAAATCAGTGATGGGCACACCAATACTATTATATTTTCTGTAACTTTGCGCTTGAGGTAGTGGAGTCTCGTTCTCAGCACTGAAAAACATTTTTGCACAGGTATCAATAAATATGACGACTCGGATAAAATCGAAATTTAAGTTTAGATTTAATTTTATGTTCATGTTTTTGTTTTGATTTTACGAGTCTCTACGAGTCTCTAGCACGCGAACCATTACTCGCCATACACTGGTTTAAATCAGGGCTGGGCATTCTAACACAGTCACATTTTATTTTGTCTTGTTAGTATTGGTGCTCTCTCGAATTGCGCACACAGAGCGAAATAGTTGTCACAATTATCTAGATTTGTAAGTTTTTCTTTTTATTTTATGTTTTTATTTTTAGTCATTGGTATTGTTCATTATTTCTTCTATGAAATTAATTAATACAAGTGATATGAATGAATAATGTAAAGAATCTTAATAGATAATATGAATGAATTCTATGAAACCTTAATATATACGAATAATTATTTTAATATTATAAATGATATGATAATACGATATATGATTAATTAAAATTAATAACAAAAAATATGTAAGTAAATAATAAGGAATTAAATAAAATAAAACAAGTAATCAAAAAATTAAGTATTAAAAAATTTAGTATTAAAAAATTGATAAGGAATGTGAATGAACAATGCAAAAAGTCATAATAGCTAATTTTATGAAACCTTAATATATACGAATAAAAAATTCCACAAAATTTAAAAATATGTGCATAAGTATTATTAATCTACAATAAGTTGATTTTTCACGAGTGTACATATAATTTGCAGCGCAAACGACATAAACCCACACAGCATCACCGTCAGCGAACGACTGAATTATATTCTCTTCTGTTGTGCGCTTTATGTACCAGTGTTGCCAGAGAGACGAACTGAAATTTACCACTATTTAGGAAAAAATTTACCACTTTCGGAGAAAATTTACCTTTTCGCAAAATAAAAAATAAAAATAAAATATTTTTAAATGACTAACAACCGTTATAATTTTATTTGTTAGTATACATATATTTATCTCTCGTCAACAAGCTAACCGTCAAGTCTTGACGTGTGTAAACTATTTTTTTTTGCTATTTTTGAATTTAATTCATTTGTTGCTTTTACCCCTTTTACATTGGTTCTCTTTTGAATCCAAAAAGTTGACGATACAACACAAGCGTACCGTCAATTTTTTCCCCTTCACAGCCAATTCGCCGCAATTAGCCAACAAACTCGAAAAATTGCTTTAAATTATTGACCAATGTAAAAGGGGTCTTTGTTCAGCAACTAAAGATGGATAATTCAAATTTTTTTATTACATAGAATGATTCACAGAATATTAAAATACTTGTGAGAATGTTCAGTGAGGTAACAGTACTGCAAATAACTCGAAAAATTTACAAGTCTAAAAAAATTATCATTTCCGCAAAATTTACCACTTTTGGTCAAAAATTACCCTTTTTACCTCTGCCCAAAAAATGAGTCAAAAATTACCTCAATTAGGTAAATTTACCTCAATCTGGCAACACTTTTATGTACATGTAAAAAGTTACGCTCACAGACAGCTCAGTGAGCTATAGAGCGCCTTGAGCTGGTTTAAATGCTAACTGACGTTGAAAAAATACATTAAATTTCTTTGCTTAGGCCGCTGTTATACAGACGCTCATATGATCCAAGATCACGTACTTTTTTACGCTCTTTTTTCGTTTGATAAGCTCTGTGATGAAAGAATGTTATACAGACGCTCATTTGATCCCTGAACACTAGTACACTTCTTGCTACTTTTAAAACTTTATGCAAAAATGTATCACGAGTATGAGTATGGTGAGTGTTGCTATTAAGCAGGTTTCATTACTGCTTTCATGCATTTCGTACTAAAAGTGTACTATTTTCATGCAAAAACACAAATGTTGTGAATAATTGCACAGCGAAACCCCGTTTTGATCTCGTGATTCCATTTCATTTTGGAATCATTTGGTCATGGTATAATAATACATGGTAGAATTGACAGTTGCTTGGGAAATCATATGCTGTCAAAAAATATACTCAAAAAGAGAGCGTTCGCTGGTCGGCCATTGTTAATAAATGAAAACACAAACAACAAACGAATTTTCTGCCAGCATCAAGCCACAGGCATCAATCCACCGCTGGCGACGAGTTTCGTTATTAGGCACTGAATAAAATTTAACATCACGGACTGAAAAACTTTTCGCACAAATTACACAAGATCTTTTTATCACTTTCATGATTTTAAATGTTTATTTCTTTATGATTTGTTTATTTAAACGCACAATATTCTTATTAGTTTTTTGTTTGTTTTTGTCACTTGCTTTAATTTTCGCTTCGTTTCGCAAACAGCTGTGTTTGACAATTTATGTTTTCCTGTTGAAGAGAAAATAAGCAGTTGTCAATGCTACCTGGTATAATTATACCATGCATTTGGTGACCAGTCTGAGCAAAATAAATTTCCTAGCTCACTCTCTCAAATTTCCCTTTTACATTGAAACAACAACAATGCGTGCCCGTGATGTGATCGTGAGCGTCTGTATAACAACGGCCTTATAGCTAAAACGCAATACTGCGTTAGGTCGGTCGGCCTTTGACCGTACTTTGGTGTGCGTTGTAAAAACTTTACGATATAAGCTGTCAAAACGGACGACCTCAAACTTTGCAAAACTCAATTTTGCGTTGACAGATCGTGCGTCTGTCATTTTGGTGATGCCAATAAAAGCAGCTATACTAAAAATCCCACAAAACGTCCTGTTTTCCCGAAATCATGCAATTATAATTTTAATCAATGAAAAATTAAAAGATATTGTCATAAAATCATTAAGAACCATAAACCCTACTTTATAAAGCTAACAAGGAAAGGTTCCCAAGTGTCAGACGCCGATTTGAATGATTTTCGGATATGTGTTAGAGGATGAAATTCCAAGGTTGACTTTGGTTTTTTTACCATAACTCTGCTATTTACCATAAAAACACATACAAATTTGGTATCAAACGAAAGGTATTAAAAAGACGCAAATAACGGCATCCAATTTGTTGATTTAATAGTTATTGCAATTTCGTTGTTGCAATTTTCAACAGTTTTTAGTCGATATCATGGTATCACCTAAACGAAATTATTTCATATTAATTTGTATTTGAGCGCAAACAATTTTAAAAGTTACCCTTTTTTAAATTTTTAAGCTTTTGTAATGGGTTTTTTTTTATCAAAATGTACTAATAACTTAGCATTTTGTTTGTTTTTACAGATAAAGTACACAATATGGGTATCAAAATTTTTGGTTTTTCACGATCTTTTCGAATATATAGATAAATTATCATAAAAGCTCATAATTGGTAAGGTTTCGATAAAAAATTTGTGCTTTTACTTGTTTGCCCCATGCCACAGTTAAACCCAATTTTTATAAATGAAAAATACTATATATTAACACAATGAGCAAACGCTTTTGCATACATTTACAGAGTTATGGTAAAAAAACCAAATTTTTGCTGATTTTGAAACCCTTAACATTCAATTGAGCACATATAAAAAAATACGTCAACCTTAGAATTTCATCCTCTAACACATAATCCGAAAATCATTAAAATCGGCGTCTGATACTTGGGAACCTTTCCTTGTAAGATCTTTTTTTTTAAATTATTTTATCTGCGAAATAATGAAAAATGTCACTTATTAATGTGAAAATTCAGACTAGAAGCTTCAAAATAAATGAACGTTTTCCAATTTAATGATAAAATGTGAAATTAAATTAAAATGAAATTTCTGAAAACACAATTTCCGTTTTTATGGCATATATATATATACATGTATATCGATTTACATATATATATATGTATATCGTTTTTTTTATAAAATGTTATTGCTTGATGTCATTATTTTTCTTGCTTTTGTCAAAATTATTGCCATTTATTATTATTATTATTACTGTTCTTCGTAAAGGTGGCAACATCTAATATGAACTTATAAATTATTAATTTCTTATTCGTGAGAAAAATTTTTATAAACATGGACTTCGAAACCGTCAAGGATTTAACTCCAAAACTATTTGATACCATAAGTTTGACTTATATGGGCGGTGCCATGCCCCCTTGTCCAATGCTCATTCAATTTTTCCAGTCAAAGGACAAGACTAAATAGTACATTCTTACCGAGTTTCATTGATGTGTGACTAATAGTTCGAAAGTTATACCCACAATTTGGGCAGCCGAAAAAGTGACACGCCCTTTGCCCAACGCCCATAAAATTTTACTAGTGGAATGGCACATGTAAATCGAGGCCGAACACCTAATTCCAATATTGTGCGACCTATAATTCAAAAGTTATTCGATATTGCAGATTCGAGCTGCCACGCCCCCTTGTACAATGCTCGCTGAATCACTGGTAATTAGTGAGTACTTGGGTACAACTTTACTAAAACAAAATTAACTGCACAAGTGTTCACAGTTAAAAATTTTTTTCAAACACATTCATACACATGTCTAATATTTATCATTTCATTCTTATTATGCTTTTATATATTTATCATTTAACATTTTGTGGGCAATTGCAAATCTTGCTAGCAGCAATAAATTTGCATATACTATTATTTTTTCAAAGTAAAAATATTTACAACATTCCTTTGTGTGTTATATTATTCAAACACTGATATTAAGGGTATTCGTCCTCAACCAACCTCATTAAAATATAAAATTGCCCAATATATAAGTTTGCCATTTTGCATGAATACCCTAATCATATTATTTATAATATACTAAAAAATGCATAAATTTTAATAGAATATACAATTGAATAATATTAATATCATGCTAAATTCATCAAAATCATTATTATACTACTTAAGCAGCATGTTAACTTAAACATTTTATCAATTTAAAAAAAAACTCGCAACAAAATATAAATTCCCACGAAAATCCTATGAAAATCTTAGTTTTCCATCGGAATCCAAGAATACCCACATTTTAGCATTTCTCAACGAAAATGCAACCCAGCGTTAATATGGAATGTCAAACGCACGAGCTAGTCGAACATGTCTCTACTCATTGCGTTGATCGTACTTTACAACTACAATAGTTTTTTACGGGATGAGGTCGACGCAAAGTATGAGGTCGAATTTAGTGTTGCTTCATAAGAACCCATTGTTTCTAGTTTAGCTGTCAAAGGCCGACCGACCTAACGCAGTATTGCGTTTTAGCCATTAGCTAGCAATTTTGTGTGGACAATAAAATAAGTGCATTACCTTTAATATTACAAAGAAGCATTTTTTAACGTAATTAAATATGAAAAAGTAAACTTTAAGGTTATTTGATCTTATTTTAAATAAAATAATTTTAGTTTAAGACAAATTGTTTACAAAAAATGAGAATGAGTAAATGAGGATCTAGACTCTATAAAAAAATGGCCAATCTTGAATTGTCTCAAGCTTAATGCTCTGAAATCTGTTGTGCTACCTATAGCGAAAGATACCATTTTTTATGAGAATATTCCCGATTTATTTATAGGCCCTGATAAATTCAAGCTACCAAGTTGTACAAAAAGTCTAGGCTTTTATATAAATTCTACGCTTACATGCACGGACCACATTAACAATGTGGTAAAAAAAGTTCATTATATTCTACGCAACCTGAGAGTGACAGCTGAATTTACACCCACCAGCACCAGAAGCAAACTTGTTGTACAACTAATTATTCCCATAAAAACTTACTCGGAGCTAGTCTACAGTAAACTGGACTCCAGTTCTCAACTAAAGCTTCAGCTGGCATTTAATCATGCCATCCGATATGAATACGGCCTTCGCAAGTTTGGCCTATATCACAGTACAATAAAAGCATCCTTGGTTGTGAAATAATAAACTACTTGAGTTACAGAAACTGCATTTTCTTGCACAAGCTCATCCATTTTGAAACACCATCTTATCTGTATGAAAAATTACAATTTATTCAACTACAAAGAAGTCGTATGCTCACTATACCTAAATTTAACTTTCTGAATTCCTCAAGATTATTTTTCGTTAACGCAATTAGATAATGGAATAGTCTGCCCATTCATATTAAATCTATTGAAGGAACCAGAATGTTTAGACAGGCCATTTTTTTCCTATTTTTCACATTAATATACATTGTAACCTATTTTCTCATCTATCTCTATTTGTCTTTTAATATCTTTTGCTTTCCTATCTTCGTATTCTATCCTATTTCTTATTGCTCATTACCTCTGGTCTTACTATCAATCTTCACTATAACTAAGTATTAAGCCATTTTAAAACAATAAAAATTAATTAATTTTGTCAATTCAGATCTTTATTTGTGTTCATTAGTATTTAAGTTTTTAGATTAAGTTAATACACCTGTAACCTTACCAACTATGATGTATTATAAAAGAACTTGCTTCTTAGTATACAAATAATGTTTAAAATTAAATAAAAATGAAAAAAAAAATGAAATGAAAAAAAAAACGTTATTTTTTTCGTCGTGGACATCACTGCAGCGCAGAAGAGAAGATCTCATTAGGAAGATCTGAAAACTGTGACAAATGCTCCTAAAGCAGTGATGTTCACGTAGTACCACGCTTGTGAGTATGTTCAGAGAGGTAACAGCCAATAACTTAAAAAATTAACAAGTCTACAAAAATTATTACTTTCGCAAAATTTACCACTTTTGGTCAAAAATTACCTTCTTTACCTCTGCCCAAAAAATGAGTCAAAAATTACCTCAATTAGGGAAATTTACTTCAATCTGGCAACACTGGCTGAAACTTCAAGCAAAAAGGTTCGGGTCTGATTGTGAGAACTTCGCTTGCGAGCGTGTACGTGTTTCGACTCTCGAATAAAGCATTCGAGTCTTACCACGCGTGGTACTACGTGGACATCACTGCTCTAAAGTTTAAAAAAATGGCATCGAAGAAAACCTCTTCAGTTGCAAATAACCGCATTGTAACTTTGGCTAAACGGCAACATAATGCTGTGGGGCTGCTTCTCGTGGCAGGCGGTAGGTCCAATACACCGGATTGAAAGCACCATGGAAAGATTCGTTTACAAGCCTTTATTTGAGAGTGTCATGCTACCTTACGCTGAAGAGAATATGCCTATTTTGTGAAAATTTCAGCAGGTTATGATACGAAACATTCATTCAACTTCGTAAGAGCATGGTTCACAAAACAAAATTTGAACGTTGTTGAGTGGCCAAGTCAATCATCTGACCTAAACCCCCTCTATATCACTTGTTTTGTTTGTATGTAAGTAAGGCCGTCTTATTATTTTCAATCTATTCTGTTTGGCCGATTTTAGATGGCAAAAAATGTGAAAAAACCGTTGACATCAACATTTTTATGTAATGACATTACATACGTCGACGAACCAGAGTTATTTTTTGTGAAGATCTGTGATCACCTACACTTGTTCCATGGTTTTTTTATCGTCATGGAAAAAGCTTAAAAAAACTATGGTAACCGTCGATACGACCTCATTTTATTAAAATCGAATATTTTCCGTTAAAACTACTTTTACAGATAAACATTTTAATGACTACTTTCGACTTTGAATATAATTTGGTTCAGCCGTGGGGGTATTTTAACTTCGGCCGGGGATTCACCTTCATTTTTCGCAATATAATATTTTCCTTCCGTTCGTTCAGCTGCCTTGGCTCGCCAGTTTGCTTTAGTAAGTGAAGTCTTCACTCGTTTTCCTAACGTCAAACAATGTCTCCTACCGTGTTAGGCTTCATGTTGACGATTTCGGCGATTTTTTTTTTAAGTTTCGCCCTTATTATAATGAAATTATTACAAGTTCTCTTTGCTCAACAGTAGAATAAACTGCAGAGTTGCTAGGCTTGGTCATTTTAGTTCACCACAAAGAACGCTCTTTTTAGTTCAATCGTATGTAATGAACTACTTAGTTCGTTTATTTAGTTCTTTAAGTTCGTTCGTTCTATTTGTTCGTTGCATGTTTTACTTCATTTGTTCTTTTAGTTCATTAATTCTTTTAGTTCGTTCGTTCTTTTAGTTCGTTAGATCTTTTAGTTCGGTTGGTCTGTTAGTTCGTTTCGTTTACTCGTTCATGTACAGGTATATAAAATGAAACAAACTTGTTCTGAATATGGATAGCCATTAAATCCACTATTTCTATTAGTGCAGACACAAAAAGTGTCTCAAACTAAGGACTCAAACCATAGCTTGGTAAATTTAGTTATTTTTGCTCTCGTTCGTTTTGTTCCTACTCGCTGCAATATCAACTGAACCAAAATGAACTAAAAGAACGAGAATCACTGAACTAGTTCACATACTTCATGAGTGGGAATCATTGAATTGAACTAGTTCGTTCACGAACTACCCAAGCCTAAGAGTTGCACTTCACAGGGTAAATTGAATGCCATAAAATGCTTATTTATCATATTTATTTATTTATTTATTTATTTTATTTTATTTAATACATTAGTACAATAAGAATAACTTCTTTTTGTTGTACAAAGGCGGTTTTCATAGCATTTAACAATTTGAAGCTGTACGATATTTAATATTACAATAAAAATAAAAATAACATAATACCTAATCATTAAAAGATAATATTATGAGATCAAATTAAAAGAAATTTAATTTATTAAATTTTTTTTTTTTTTTTTTTTTTTAATTAATAATAAATAAAAGAGAAAAATGATAAATCAGAAAATGAAGAAGAAAAAGAAAAGAAAGAAAACATTATAAAAGTACAAATAGAAATCTGGTTTTTGATTTGTTTATAATTTTAATATTTAAGAAAAGTGATTTAAAACGGCCTGCCTAAAGCCACCCTTGCTATCCCTACATTTAATTACGCTTGGTAAACTATTCCATAATCTAATGGCATTAATGAAAAAAAGCCTGGTAGAGTTGAGGTACTTCCAATTTGGTATTATGATCATATTGCTTCTGGTTGACTGGCAAAATTGTAGTTTATCAAAGAGATACCGAGGAGTTTTTGAATAAATAAGTTTGTGTAAAAATATACAATTACGAGCATTAAGATAACTTATAATGTCACAACCAAGAATACTTTTCTTGAATTGTGTTATGTGATCAAATTTGAGAAGGTTATAGACATAACGAGTAGCATGGTTAAACGAAACTTGCAGTTTGTGTTCGGATCTCGAGTCTAGCTTACTATAAACGAGCTCAGAGTAAGTTATGATAGGAACGATAAGCTGTAAAACGAGCTTGCGTTTGGTTTTCACAGGAGTGAACTCTGCCGTCACTTTAAGATTACGCAAAACATAGTAGATGCTTCGTACCATGCTATTTATGTGATCTGTGCATGTTAGGGACGAATTAATATAAAAACCAAGGCTTTTCACATTGCTAACAAATTTAAGTGTCTCGCCTCCTATAAACAAGCCACGAATATCCTCAAAGAAAATTTTGTTTTTACTAATAGGTAGCACATATGACTTGCCTGCGTTCAATTTAAGACCATTTTTTAAGGACCATTCACTTATGCTATTTAAATCTTCATTTAGCCTGCAACTTAAGTCCTCCAGGAGACCAGTTCTGCGAGAAAGGTGCAGTTGCACATCATCTGCATAGGCGTGCATAGAGGCGTGTTTGCAAATGGAAAAAATATCATTTATGAATATTGAAAAGAGTAAAGGGCCAAGAACTGAGCCTTGTGGCACTCCACTGCATACCGACTTAAGTTGAGAACACCTGTCGCCAACATACACTTTCTGTGTTCTGTTTGACAGATAGCATCTTAAGAGATTAACAGAATTTTCACAAAAACCATGCATGCACCTAAGTTTTTGACAAAGTAGGGAATGGTTTACGGAGTCAAATGCCTTGGAGAAATCCAGAAGGCAGAGTAGAGTGATTAAGCCTTCATCATAGGGAGTTCGGATATAATCTAAAACTTTTAAGGTAGCAGTTGAGCAACTATGTCCGCGACGAAAGCCAGATTGCAGTGGAGATAAGAGATTATTAGCAGTTAAAACGTCAGTGATCTGGTCCGCCATAATAGCTTCACATACCTTCGATAGAGATGACAAGATACTTATAGGTCTAAAGTCATTGGGTTCGCACGCAGATGATTTTTTTGCCACAGGCATTACTTTTGCTATTTTCCAGAGCTGAGGAAAAGATGGCGTTGGGAAACAATGGTTCACAATGTGCGTAAGCGGGCTAGCTACGTGGGTTAAAATTAGTTTGATAAACTTAGTCGAGACACCATCGTCACCAATGGCATTCGATTTTATCTTCATTACTTGCTTGCAGACCTCATGTTCAGAAACATTGGAAAACTGAAAGTTTTGTTGAACAGATACATTAGACAACTCATTAGAGCTACATACATTCAGACTATTATTTAGGAAAAAATCATTGAGAACATCAGGGGCTAGACTACATTCAGCTTCTGGATTGTTACCGATTCCAAGATTTTTGAGGTTTCTCCAGAGTACTTTAGATGGTAGGGAAGCTTTCAATTTATTAGAGTAATGCTTTATTTTGGATTGCCTAGCTATTAGGACTGAGGCATTTCGTGCTGTCCTGTAGTTTTCCCATTTTTCAGGAGTAGGATTATTCTTCCAGATCCTGTGCAGTCTATTTCGTCGTTTAATTGCATTTTGGACACAGGATGTATACCAAGGACATGAGACATTTTTGATAACAACCGTTCTAGTGGGAACATGTCTTGCAAAAAGGTTGTTGAGGTTGTTATAGAAGGATGCCAATTTTTCGTCGACACTCGCGCAGTACCAAATTTCATTCCAAGGGGTGAGACATGCATCATAGTTCAGGGCTTGAACGTCTATGGATTTGAAATCAGAGTAGGATATTGTTTTTGTGATAGCTACTTGTGATAGTTTTATGTCAAAGGTGCAAAAAATTAGGTCATGGTCGGACAGAAAGTATATTTGATCAAACAAGCAAACAAGAATGATTACACTCATATCGTAAATTCGATTTAACTAAATTGAAAATTTTCTTTTTTTTTTCTAAGATATTTTTTAACAAAAATGGTAATACCGAATATTACTGTATATATGGGCATAATATCGATGGTATGGCGGACGTGGCCGAGTGCGTTAAATAGTGTGTGAACCACTCGACGCCAATGTGAGCTCCGGTTCGAACCCCGGCTGTAACAACAGTAAGTTTTTTCAATTCAAATTAGTGTTTAGCGGACGTATTAGGTAGGTTGGACAGAACTCAGCGTAGACATTATGGACATAACATGAATTTCCATGCTGGACGTCCGTTTTATGGTTTTGTCCATCATTATCCTCGAGTTTGTTATGGAGTCTGCTTAGAAGATTTTACAATTATGTAATGCCGAAGTCCCTGTGATTAATTTCAAGTTTCGTAATGAAATCAAAAAACCTTCGGCTCTCTATTCATTGAACACAGTGTTAGATGATGATGAGGACAAACTCTTTGTTTCAAATAAAACGTTAGTATTTTAGAGACAGCGTCTATGTTATTCTGAACATAAGAAGAATGACTTAGAAGAATGACTTTTATCCGACTACTCGAACTGAAGGAATACCAACGGACATAATCTATAAAAAGATGAATACATAAAAATTGTATGTTCTTTTATAATTTAAAGTTTGTTAAAAAAAAAATAAGCATTCTTTTTTTTCTTGTGCGATACTAAAGAAATTCACAACATATCTTACTTTTCTGCCACACAGTTTTCACCATTCTTCTAATCTTCATAAAGCCATCAGAAGTAATAATTTCATACCATTCTGGCGTTTCAAATGCCAGTATTTCTTAAACTTCCTTGAACATCTCCAAAATGCCTAAACGTAAAGAAATTTACACTTGGAACAAAGGTTGTTTCTGCTCTTAGTTGTCATCTGTTGTTGGTAGTATACTTTAGCTAAAAGAGCAAATGTATGTATTAATAGTGAAAATAAAGTATTGTATCCTTACCTAAGCTATTAAATTGTTTTTCTGTGTATGCTTATTTAATTTAAATTCAAAGTTAAAATTTAACGTTTTAAGTAAAAGCTCTAGGCGATTATTTTTCGCACTGCGGCATAAGAATAAAATCAGAATAAAATAAAATATGGAATAAAAATATTCTTCTTGAATGAGAAAACTAAAAATACTTCGGCAGTGGGTGCAGTCTTTATGAGAATAATAAAATATTGTCGCAGAATGTATGAAAAGTTTTCAAATCAAATTTTTTGTTTTGATCTGGCAATACTTGGGCGTAGTCGTTTTAGTTAATAACGCGAGACACATACGATGTATGACCAGTGTTGCCATATTTTTTAAAAAAAAAACTTAAATTTCCAGAAAAAAAAAACTTGTTTTTCGGTGAAAAAACTTTATATTAAAAATTAGCTAAAACATGTATTTTTAAAATGTGTGCTTTAAAATTTTTGGCAATTCGCTTTGTTATCTCGTTGTCCCGTTATTTTGGCCACTTCATTTCTCAAGAAAATACGGAAGACTTGATCGTCAACTCTGAATATATGAAAACTGAAGCGTAAAGTTTAAAAAGGAATCCCAAAAATTCACCGCCAAGACTCTACGAAGGGAAACCGAGACAAAAGAACAGAAGCAATGACAGCAACAGCGCTGCCATAAAAATAAACTTTGAAAAGGAGTGAAAATTAGTAGTAGCAGCTTCAAATGATACTTGTGTTTTTGTAGTAACATACAATTGAGTTTATCTATTTGATTCATAGATTCACTAAAATAGAAAGCATCGTTTTAAGCGGGGAAATATACCCAGAAATGTTTACATTTTCTTGAAGCCTTAGGTCTCAAGAATATGTGGTGAAAATTTTAAGTCGATATCTCAAAAAATAACAAAGTTATAGCCTAGTGAGTAAACCGCCTCCTAGAGCTGGCAGTGCTGGCCCTTATTTTCAAACGCGTTTTTCTCGAAACCATGTTTTCAAAGTCGGTGACCAAGATTTCTCGAAGCTCAGTGAACCGATCGTTTTGATTTTTTTTCAGGCTTGTTTTATTCATAATAATCTCGTACTTGTTATAGGATTATTTTTTCGTAGCTTCATTCATTTTTTATAGGCAAAATAATGACGAATTTTTGGTCGAAAACGTTAATTTACGTTCGAAAGTCCGCCATTTTCTGAAAAATCAATATTTTCAAAATCGGCATTGACAAGTACGAGTTTTAAGTATCTAGTTTAATAATATATTTCATTTTTTTGTTTCAGTTGAATTTAGGAGGAGGAATCTTGGTCACCGCATTTTCATAGAGCTCTACAAAAAGTTCTGTATCTACCTTAATATTATTTTTTTTTTAAAAATGCACAAACATGACCTTTTTTTCGGCCGCTGTGTATATTTCCCCCTTAATCGTAAAAACTTGAAAAACTGGGTAAAATAAAATAAAACTTTATTTTTTTAGGGAAAAACTTGAAAACTTGCTACCCTCTCAAAAAACTGGCAAAACAAGTTTTATCTACCCACATGGCAACACTGTGTATGACCAAGAGTGATAGAAACCAGATTACGCGTTCCGCAAATGAGAGAGTGACAGCATGACGTCACAAGCGATATTGTCAGACTTTGGAATAATTTTACTCCCACACCCACGCCTAAATATTTTTTTTTCTTATTTTTATAATATGTATATGGACCTCCTTAACCCATTGGTACACTAGAATTTTGTCAGTCTCGAATAGTTTAGGAGATAAAAATCTTTAAAAAATTCATATTTTTCGTATACGAAAATATTCATATTTTTATACAGAGGAGTAGATATTTTTACTTTACTTTTTCGAAAGAATTTATTTTCAATTTCGTCAATTTGCCTCAGAGATCGCACATCTGCATACGGTTTTGTCAAGCAAAAGTACTGTGTGAAGTAATGCACTCAGTTGAGAAAGAGAGCATTAGATAACGGGACTGCGGAACGCGTAATCTTGTTTCTGTCATTCTTGATGTATGTCATGGAATCATGCCGTGTGTCTAACACATTGCGTACCACGTCGCATGTTTTTGTGCGAAAACCTGCGACAGGGGTTGCTTAACACTTCATCTTTTCTTGCCTTTTCGAGCAATACTACATACAATTTTTAACGGTTTTGGAGTAGTCTGATATTTGCGAAAAATGTTTGTTCAATTTTCATAGCGCTATGATGATTTAATGTTTCTTCTATGATGATTTTATTTATTTTACTTTCACACACATTTCTGGAAAAAAACCTGCTTGGCCTCCGGTAACTATTTTCATCAAAGCAGCTTGACACTCAATGTGTTAAGCAATATGAAGTCTTTTTCGCTGCCGTTACATATCAAGCTTTCTCTCTTTCTCTCTCGATTGCTCTTTTCAAGTACGCAGAGTATGATGACAAACGTTAAAACAAAAATTGCAAAGATAAATTTCAGTTTTCGAATATCTATACTATTAAATAAAATGAAAGTGCACATTTTTTGTTGCCGCTAAACTCCAAAACTACTGGTCCGGTTTTTATGGAATGAGTTTTAAAATATCACATTTGTGCTACAAAAAGATCATTGAGTATTTTCTTTTTGAAATTTCAAAAATAAGTATCTTTATTTAAAATGTAAAGTTTTTTAAAAAATCATCCGCAAAGCCATGCATTGCTTGATCGTTAGCTTTTTATGCGTTTTGCTGCGAGAGCAATGATGGGATGAAAAAAAAATCGTAATTTTTACACCATGAAAATCGTCAAAATCGTCATTCACTACAAATCAGTATTACAATACAATAAATTTTTCTTCATTCAAAAGCATATTTATTTATATAAGTATACATAGGTTCAGACAAAAAATTAAATAACATCGTCAAAAACTCATTGACTATTAACAAATAATAATTGATATTAAAATTAGATTAGTTATTACATTCAATTAGAGTTTGAAAACTCTGACTAGAATTTCATTGCAAGGAACTATTTTACCTTTAATTTTCATCAAAAAAAATCTAACTCAAAGATAAAGTACTGCATTTGTACATTCTATTTGTATATATTTTCATAATTGTATTTTTTTATTGTCTTTTTTTATTTCCAAACTAGCCTTTTCCCGGCGCGCGTTGCTGCACCCTGCAACTATATGTGAACATAATAGGTGTTATTCAAAACTTTTCTTAGGCTCATAGTTTGACCCCACTGTCATTTTCCACTGCCCGTTACAGTTTACCAGTAGTTTTAATGTTCACAGAAAATGATTTTTATTAATAGATAACACTGTGCAACAATTTGCGAGCTAACTTTGCAAAACCCTTTTATTGTTTTTTTACTGTATACAAGTACTTTCAACCTATGTTGGCCGATTCTCCGCTAGAAAATTGTGTTGCACAGTGCAAGCATTTGAAAAACAGCTTGATTTGTGTCTAAAAATATATTTATTGCGACAACTTTTGATCGGAAAGAGATATTGATATAATTTTTTCACATAAATTATTCTTTGAGCTTAACTATTATATAAAAAGGCTTTATATAAAGAACAACTTTTGAAAAAAATTAATTTATTTAAAAAATCATGTTTTTTGATGACAGAAACAGTTAATAAATTTTTTTGTAAAATTGGAAGCATTTTTGCTATTTAACGCCATGTCATGTAAAAGGTATTTGAAAATGCAATTTGGAATTTTTATTATTTTAACAACAAAAACAACTTTTGTGTCATTTTTTGAGTAAAAAGTCCAAAGGTCCAAAATATTACCTTTTTTGAAAGAAATATTAAAAATAAATCCCCTAAAATAACGGTACCCTTTGAATTGTTTTTATTAAGTGCTTGAATTGAGTTTATCAACGAAAAAAATTTGAATGAAATATATTCAAAAACAACAAAACGATGTTATTGAAAAAAAACATTGTACCAGAAGTTTGTGTGATTTTAAAGATATGTGAATGTTTTTGGTGTCAAAATAACAGGATTTCCTTAAATTAATAAGTTAAGTATTTTCGCTGGAAAAATATACGCTAGTAGTTAGATTTGCGTTACTTGTAAAGGGGCGGAAGAGGCGTGGTCAAAACTTAGTATGCCATAACCTAAGTTAGGATTCAAGTAATATGTGAGCCGAATTCGAGTTAAATCCGTTCAGCCGGTAAGATTTGTATTGTAGTCAAACAAACACAAAATGATTTTTTTTAATATAGACTAGAGGACCCGGCAAACTTCGTCCCGCCCTGAATTAATTTTTTTATTGAAATAATTCCGAGCAATCACGATCCCACCCGAAATTAATTTTGTATTGAACATTCACGATCGATAACAAATGGTGCCAATCGTATTTCAATTATTAATTGAATGAATCACTCTAATATCCCTTATTTACACGGAATGTAAGGAGGATGAGGGAATCACATGTGAGATCAATTCAATGCTTTTTGATAGACAACATTAGCTAAAGTAAACAAAGATGGAGGCTTTTCAACATGCGAACATGTCATATATTGTAAGCCATGCAAGAAGCTTGGGAATTCAAGGTTAATAGTTATAGACATATAGCTATACATACATTTTTTACAAATAATTTAAGACACACATTGTTTTGCACTAACATTTATTTGCGCAACATTTATATTGTTTCCATATAATTTTGTGAGCGGAACTTCCGTCCGCTTATTTATATCTAAAAAACTGAATGCACCTCCATGCTACAGGTGTAAAATAAGCTGCATTTGCATAGTCTACTTGCTCTCTCTCTTTATATGATCGCACTGCTTTGCGCTCCATTATCTTGATATACATTATATATTATGTTATTACTAGACAGCGGAATTATATGCAAAATTTATTTGAAGTCTGATTGCAGTCAAATTTTGGATTTGTACTAATTTTGAATTCTTGAATGCATTTTTTACTCCATATCTATGATATGCAAGTTTTATGCAAAAAATATGCAAAAGCATATGCAAGAAATATTCTGCATATTTTCTACATATGCAAGAAATATGCTGCATATTTTTGCTTATAGTCATTAAAATTCTCTAATATTATAAAATTTCCAAATTAATTTATGTATATATAAAATGTTTCTTGAAAAAGAGAATGTTAAAAATTAAAAAAATTATTTTATTAACGTTTTATTAAGGCATGTCACTACTTGGCGCGCTCGGTATTCGAGTGAAAATTTAAAAAATTTTTACAGGAAAACGGTAAGAGATAATAAAAAATTTTTTTGGGGTGAATAAATACATTAAAAAATTATTTACAAAAAAATTTTTTATTTATTTTAAACATTTTTTATGTATGATATCTATACTATTATATAAAAGGCGTCTCTCGAATTTTCATCGTTCAATCAAGAGGGTAAATGCTGAACCGATTTTAATAATTCTTTCACTATTCAATTGCTATAATAAGCGACCCTGCTACTAGGTACTACGTTTTTAGTAAATATTTTTATTTAATAATTTAAGAATTCATGCATTTTAATCTATGATGCCATTGTATAAGCAGCACAAAATAACAGCAAACAATAGCTTAAGCTCTTTGTTGAGAGAGAGAGAGGTGAGATTCTACAACTCACCGCGCTGGTCTCTAGAGTGGATAGTTGCACTCTAAGCCCAATATATCGTATTTATTTGCGTGCCACTCTTTTTATTTCGATATCTACTGAGTTAAATAATCCAATCAATAGATTGAGATAAATTTACCAGCATCTTAATATATAAAAATTAATAGTGGTTTGTTAGGATGTTTAAAACTTGAAAACGACTGGACCAAATTGGATACTTCCTTCTGTGAGTTTGTTCGTAATTGTTACGCGAAGGTTTTGGAAAAAAATCACGGAACATTGGACAAGGAGGCGGGGTACCTCCGATACAACCCAAATCTACGATAGCGAATAGCTTTGAAATTATAGGTCGCATAGCATCGGAATTCGGTTTTATACCTCAATTTACAAGTGCCGATCCACAGGTAAAATTATATGGGTGTTGGACGTGGGGCGTGGCATTTTTTCAGCAGATAAAATTTTCGGTATAACTTTGAAGCTATAAATAACACATCGATGAAACTTGGTAAGAGCGTACTATTTAGTCGCTTCCTTCGATTAGCATTGGACAAGGGGGTGACACCGCCCATATAATTAAAAAATATGATATCGAATAGCTTTGGAAATAAATGTCGCATAACAATAAAACTCAGAATGGAATTACTATTAGGTGATGTCCTTCTATGCACTAGAAAACTGAGACGGACTTTGGAAAAGAGGGTGTGGTTCCGCCCATACAAGCTAAATTTGTGATATAGAATATCTTTGGATAAAAATGTTGCACAACAATGTTACTCAGTATGGAGTTGCAACTTGGTGATATCCTTCTATTGGAAAACTGGGACAGACAGGTCTTTCCATGTACAGTGGTTTGCATGTAAATTGAACACCAGAGGGCGCTGTAGTACAAATTTTTTCAAAACCACCTTAAACTCCCGAACCGCTCATGCGATTAGAATGAAAATTGGTATATAGTGGTTTTCAGGTACGGTGAGTTTTTTTTTATCTTATTTGATCCACCTTGGACACCAGATGGCGCTGTAGTATTACCGCCATGCAAAACTGGCTAAATAAAAGTTTTTGTTATTTTTGTAGGTAATATTTTTTTTATTATTATATATTATTCAAACTTGAACTTATACGTGGCGTTTCTTAATAAATGAAGTATATAACTAGAAAATTTGGTGGCGTTATATAGAAAAATGTGAAATTCCTACATAAAAGTGGGAAACATTTAGCCGATTTTGCTCGCCACTGTAGTTGCTGGGTGCAGCAACGCGCGCCGGGAAAAAGCTAGTTTTATATATTTTATATATTTTATACCTGGTTACCATCGTTACTCAAAATTACCTTGTCCGACTGTCTTCAAATTTTAACTGCATACTTTCCACATGTGAAGTTTCCGTGTGAACTAAAATATTACAACCATTTTTATTATTTTTTTGCACAAAATCCAGACAAACACATGATATTTTTACGATTTTTTTTTCAATCTTCATAAATTTTTTTGTTTTTGACCAAACTTAGAAATTTTAGCTCACACTATAACCAAACTCATATTATTTATGAATTCTTTTCTTTTTTTTCTAGGTCAAAGAAAACTTAAAACTTAAAAAAAACTTAAGTTATTATGGTAATCAGCTCTTCCCGATATCGACACGTCAATTCAACTTAAAGTTTCATACATAAAAAATGTTAAAAATGAATAAAAAAAATGTTTTGTAAATAAGTTTTTAGTGTATTTATTCACCCCGAAAAATGTTCAATTATCTCTTACCGCTTTTCTGTAAAACCATTTTAAATTTCCACTCGAATACCGAGGGTGTCAAGTAGGAACATGCCTTAAAGGTAACATATATATATTACTATAAATTATTAAAACTTTCCAAGTTGTCGTCGGGAAAATTTTGTCGCATTTTAGAAAAAATAATTTTATATTACTCCAGGTAATCCACCGAAGTTTTATTTAAAATTTCACCATCAAACCGCATCGAAAAAATTTTCAGCAGTCGTTTTCAGTTTTCTGAGGGGCTCACAAGTAAAGAGAGTCGATAATATAATTTAAACTTAAATAATTAGAAAAAGCATAATTCGAAAACGAAGCAAGATAGACCAAAAATAACAGTGATTTTGGGTTATCTAAAGGGAGTCTCGAAATCGAGATGCACAGGTAGAGGGATCAGTCAAAATAATAGCCTTAAAAAAGTAGAAAGAACGCCATATCTTGAAAAAGAAGCAAGATGGGCCAAAAAATAAAACCGGATATAAGTTTTCTAAAAGGGGCCCAGAACTCTTGTCATCGCTTTGCCCGAATTATTTTAACAACAAAAATCTTCGACCTTCGGTTGATTTTATTTCTGAAAAACTCAGCTTCGGTTGACTTAATTTACCTATGATCATCGGTGTCCGCAGGATTTCTAAAAATGCAATCGGTGTCCACCTGCATACGCCCATTCCTATGTTAGAAGTAGTTGTTGGTTCACAAACACATACAGACATGCAGTTGCGGTTAAATGGACTTGCATACATTTTGCATATGCATATTATATGCAAATATGCAATTTTTTATTTGCATATGCACTAAAAATGCGCATATGCATTTTTTATGCAATATGCAAAATATGCAAGTTTTATGTAATGTTTTTCAAGATAGAATTTGACGGGACGCATATCTGTGTCAGTGATCTGCAACGGGTAGCTTTTTTGTGACTCTAAGTATATCCGAAAAAAATAAGTGCAAAAACCTACTCAACCCATATCGCACGCAACCCGACTCATGCTCACTTATACGAAGCTGCAATGCGGCGGCTCAAATGAATATGAGTATCCTAAGTCACGAGTCGGATCGGGTAAAGTTCGGGTTTTTCGGTTCATTAATACTTATGGTTGTTGTCGTCTTGTTGATACTTATTCTACTTACCCAAACACTCGGGTTCGACACAAATACTCAAATCACTCGGGTAATTCTGCCACCAATATAAAGCAGAGCGCAGTAGAGCGTAGCAGTGAGAATGATTGAGTTTTTTTGTATTTGCTATGTGCTTCTTTTTCCTGAGCACTTAGTTAGAAACAGAAAAACACGTGTTCGTCTTGTGTTGTTTTTTCTTTTTGTTTATGCAGTGCTTTGTGTTGTTTTTGTTTTTATCTAACGAAACCATTAACAACGAAACACTAACACTAACAACGAAATAAAATATCAACAACAAATTTGCAGCATAAAACTCAAACAAAATATGCGAGCGTAGCTTTTACTTATTGTCGCTTAGAGACGTTGGCAGAGAAAAAGCAGTACTCAGAGTACACTCAAAATATACCCGAAAATACTCGGATATAGCGCCTTTTCAAGACTCTGACTCGACGCACTCATTAAATACGAGTCTGAGTGGTTCGGGTCACGCCGCGCTCGGGTATACATAAGTATGTACTTATACCCGAAAATATGCTAATGAGTGGAATGATTATAAGTATTGTACATATTTTATTGAGTACGGATAGGGTAGAGAACAACAAGTAACTCGAGTATGATTCGAGTATCCGATTTCTATCGGATACTCATTGCAGTTCTCTGATCTGTGTCATCGAAATTGTTTTACGGTCATTCAATACAAATATGCAATTTCATATATTCCGCTGTCTAGTTATTACTCGTTTGTTCTTTTTATTCTTAAGGTATAAAATTAGTTTAAATTTGATTTAATCCAGCACACAGTGCCATAATTAATTCCAAAGATTGGCCTTGTGATTCATTGATTGAATTCTTGGAATGTGCACTTCCTCACCTTTGAATTGGCCTACTCAAATGCGTTCATCTTTGCTTGAAAAACATTATTCTTGAGTTGCTTCACGACCAATTTTGTTCCCTTGCAGAATTTGGATTGATTGAGGCTCCGAAGCATGATAATAACAGATCCAACCTTCAGTGGTACATTATATGATGGTAATCCTTGCAAACCAATGAATTCAGGAACACTATTCGATAATTGGTTGCTTCGTCTGGACACAACCAACTGATTTGAACGAATGTAATTGTGCAGAAATTGCATTTCGAATTATGAAATTAAAATCGAGTTTTTTTTTATTTTTTATTTTTCCATACAAAATGTGCATCGATTTTTCCGAGAAAATTCCAATTTATTTGCTGTTAAAAGCTACCTTGTGTGGAAACGAACACACAAAAAAAAAAACAAAAAATAAGGGTTCTTATGTATGCCACTCTGTTTTGTTTATATATGGCACTTATTCGGACATGACAATCTAATTGTTTTCATTATCCGTCACTCGCTGCTGTGTGGCTTACACGTGTATTAGCCCGCCGAGCATTTCACTGATTTCGTAGACCTATCAGGCTCGTCCCCTCCTTGGAGTTGTAATGAACACTGTACGACACAAAAAATTACCAATTTCAATTCTTTCGATTCTTTTCCTTCCATATTTTCTTTTTTCCTACACGACATCAGTATTGTGGCGAACAAAAAAAAAATTATTAAAATCGGCGGAGCCATTTCCGAGTTTTAGCAAGACCAACGCACGGCAATTGATAATTAAATATTCAGAAAATAGAAGATAAAAACACGATTGGTTTTTGTCTAAGAAAAATATAATAGGCTGCTATAATTCGATTTCAGAAGATTGTGCTGTCATATCATTTTATTGCAAATTCTATTAGGAAATTTTTGTAGTAAATTTCAATTTGAATAAAAAAAGTCAGCTCAACCGTCAGTTTTGAAGCCATAAGGTAGTCTAAGGATCGATCCTCACAATGGGCAAACAAATAATATATAAAATTCATTAAATTTTTTTTATTTATTGAAATGACAGTTTTTGTGTTCTTTTTGGAGTAAAAAGTGAATATGTTGGAGCTTTCTTCAAATAGGGGTTTATTAAGTGCTTAAATTAAATTTATCAACGAAAAGAAATTGAATGAAATATATTCAAAAACAACGGAGTTATTTTCATCGAAAGTAGGAAATACGAATTTCTGATAGTTTTTTGTTATTCTAAGGAAACGATGTTATTAGAAAAAGACGCTGTACTAAAATATTGTGCAATTTTGAAGATATGTGAATGCTTTTGGTGTTACAATAAGAGAATTTTCTTTTGATTATTTAGACGAACAGTTTCGCTAGTAAAAGTACGCTAGAAGGATAATTTGCGATTCTTGTAAAGGGGCGGAAGAAGGGGCGTGGTCAAAACTAAGTATGCTGTAACATTATCTAGGATTCAAGTAATGTGTGTGCAAAATTTGAGTTAAATCCGTTCAGCCGTTCAGATTTGTTGGCTTTTTAAAGTAGTCTGATGTGGCAATTCCCATACAAAATTATCAATTTCGATTTTTTCGATTTTTCCGCTGTTCCTTCGAGTTTTTTGTAATTTTCTAAACCACATCTGTATTAAGGCAAACAATACAAAAAAAGAATTATTAAAATCGGCCAAGCCGTTTCTGAGCCTTAGCAAGACTAACGCACACGTATTTCATTTTTATATATAAGATTAAAGCATGACGAATTTTTCATTCTCAAATCATCTATGGTTTCAACACACCTTTTAAAGTTTCAGTGCACAAACGGTTTCGGATTTTTGTTTTGTTTAAATTTTTTTGAAAAAATGTGCGTTCAACGTTTGCTGACGTATTAGGCAAGGACAAAATATTAAAAATGAATTTTCCAATAAGGGGAAATGCTAAATATTTCTCCCCTCTTCTGTTAGAACAAACTATTTTCCTAAAGTATTCAATTTCCACTTCTTCTTAATCACTAAAAAGATGAGCAAAATCTTAATTTATAATTTCCCGGAACTCAGAATAAATACTTTGAAAGTCGTGTTCTGAAACCAAATTAGGAAATAGTTTGAACAAATCAGTTAAGGAAATTAGTTTTCTATTTTTAATTTTTTTGTGCTGCCAATATAATCCAATTTAACTGCACTTGGCGGCAAACAGCAAGAAACAAAGAATTCAAAAAAGCAATAAAAGAAAACATTAAAGGCACTCTACATTATTGTTGCAGTTTTACAGCAACAGCAACAGAGTACGCTTACACGACCCAAGTTTAGTTTAAATAAATTAAAATTGAATCTAAATTTTAATCTCTTGCCAACTTGAATTTTAAATAGTAAAAAAAAATTGAGTCAACTAAAAATCGTAATTTTTGGTACAAAAATGAAAGAAAATCGTCACGTCATAATTGGTGCCAAAAATCGTCAAAATAAATATATAATCGTCAATGTTCCCAACGCACAGTGTTTAATAAACTACATGTTGCTCTCTACTCTACTCTCATTGTTCTTTACGAGCACAATACAACAAAATAAAAAAATAAATACCTATGCATGCACACTTTGCTGCGTATAAAAAAAAAACAAATGAATTCACCACAGCAAATGTCAATTGGATCAAAGTAAATTCTATGTTGAAATTAGTTTTGATGTGGTGAATTAATTTAACACAGTTTTGTTAAATGGGGATTCACTGACCACCTTCAGCATGTTCAGGAATTTTTTTTATATGGAGTTTTTCCGCTCTATCTCTCTACACTTTCAATGAGACTCAATCCGACTTGATGTATAGTTTACATTTACGTATGCATATTTGTTTTATTTGCCTCGCGGCATGCAGCTTTTCTACACATTCTTTAATATTTTATCTATATCTATCTATCTATACTATTATATAAAAGGGTTCTCTCGAATTTTCATCGTTCAATCAAGGGGGTAAATGCTGAACCGATTTTAATAATTTGTTCACTATTCAATTGCTATAATAAGCGACCCTGCTACTGGGTACTACGATTTTGGTAAATCTTTTTATTTAATTATTTAAAAATTAATGGATTTTAATCCATGCTGTCATTGTATAAGCAGCACGAAATAACAGCAAACAATAGCTTAAGCTCTTTGTTGAGAGAGAGAGGTGAGATTCTACAACTCACCGCGCTGGTCTCTTGAGTGGATAGTTGCACTCAGTTAATTCCTGCTACAGTGTAGCCATAAGCCCAATATATAGTATTTATTTGCGTGCCACTTTTTTTATTTCAATATCTACTGAGTTAAATAATCCAATAAATAGTTTGTATGCTCACTATCGGCAACTGTACTAAAACTGGGTAATGTCTGGGCCATCTACTAGAAAACTGGAATGGGCATTATGTAAGGGGGTGTGGCTCCGCCCATACAATTAAAATTTGTATTATCGAAAAGCTTTGAATGTAAAAGTAGTATTACTCACATACAAACTCAAAACGGAGTTACTATTTGATGATCTCGTGCTACTGGGAAACTGTAACGGGCAGTGGAAAATGACAGTGGTGTTAAACTATGACTCTTAGAAAATTTTTGAATATACCTATTATGTTCCCATATAGTTGCAGGGTGCAGCAACGCGCGCCGGGAAAAGGCTAGTTTATTATAAATGAGTAAGAGGAACAAATGGCTGACTTATCACTTTTTTAAGTGACACTGTGTGATTCAATTTTGGGAAATATATCGTAAACTAACATTTGACAAAGGAAAAGCAACACGTTAATATTTCGTATAACTGTTGTAAACATTAAGTAACCCCACGGAGAGAAAAATCAAGCATTCTATCACCAATCAGCCTGAAATCAATCAAGCAAGCTATCACTTTACACTCAAGCGTAAATTTCTCAATTCAAGCATTATTTTGTTAGAATTGAGCAAATTTGAAACACATGATATTAAGAAAAAATGCTTAATACAAGCAAAATTTGCTTAAAACTCAAGAATATTTTTTTTCTAGATTCAAGTCTTATACTTGCTTGAAGTGAGAAAAATTTGCTTGATTCGAGAAGCAATTTGTTGAAAACTAGAAAAATTTGCTTAATTTGAGAAATGGATTTTTCTTCAATTGAGAACAATTTGCTTGATTCAAGTAAACAATTTTCTGAAATCTAAAATAATGTGATTGATTCAAGTAAACTTTTTTCTTAATACTAGAATTATTTGCTTCTGATTATAATGAAAATCCTTCAGCAAAGATGTAGGATGTTGGATATAAAATAAATAAATACACTGGCCATTTCAGCCCTTGAAAGGACTTTGACCGAACCTCTGATGATCAAATTGTGTTGTGCGTGTTATTAAATGTTTGTACACAATTGATCGAGAACTGGACCCACTAGTTTAAAAAAAAAACCGTTTTTTTCTTCAAAAGAAACATTTTTGGCTCATCCATCTATAGACAGTGCACTTTGACTAATAACGTCACCTCTGTAGCATCTATATCCAGTATTGAATTTTGTATGTGCGGCGATTTGTGCACCTTGCGACAATATGTTATGCTTGTGTCAGTCTATCACTCTTCATTAGTCCCTCAGTTATCGCCCGCACTTATTTTTAGTACTGAAACATGACATTGATCATTAATAATAAGGCGACCTTTCACAACAAAGCTTAGAGAAGAGTTCTACGGAAGAATATTATTCGTTTGTAAAGCAAGTGTGAAGCGTAGCCGATAATGCTTTCATTTTCATTTTCATTTGGCATTCAACGCGTCTACTTTGAAGTTCACCTAGTGAGATAAAATACAAAATCAGCCAAGCTATTGCCATCACTTAATTTCAAGAATTCTTCTCAAATTAGTGGGCATCGATTCTTTCATCCCCCCTCCCCCTCAACTCATTTCCAATATTCGAACGCTGTGCATGATTAATTTCAAACATATGTTCTCTCTACGCTATTGTTTTTATGTTTATTTGTACTAATCTTTATCACTTCAGTTAGCAGAGATTTACAAGATTATCGTTCTGCTCTTTGTAGGCACGAGTTGGTAGATATTTATTTATTTTCTTTTCTAGCCAAGTTGTTTGTGTGCGAGTTCTTTTCCCATGTCTATTTTTTATATTATTTTTGGTAGATTTAATTTTACTTTTCTCACAATTTTCATACCTAAATATTTCTCAAAATAACATATTCGTCATTTTGTATGAATTTCAATTTAAAATTAGAAAAATGGTAAATGGTATATTTTTTTCGCCAGTGGTTGGTTATTGTTGTTTGTAGGATGAACTAATTTCCCGTGCATTCTATATTTATATACCTTGGCAGCGAAGCATATAGGTTTATTGTATATACATATATATATGTATATATATATATTTACATGTGCATAATATACAGCTTTGCCCAAAAGTATTAGGTATCCTGCAAAATTGTTCATAATAGCACAAGTAACCGTTTGGGTTGAAATACAGCTGGCTTTAATGTTCGAGACAAGAACGGACAGTGTAAATAAAGCAAAAAATTAAGGCGACAGTCCATTTTGTGATGCAAATGCATTTCGGTTCGATTTATTCGAACTATCTCTAAATTTTTGTAGCCATTTTGTCGGTTTTTAATTTATAACTTCCAAATTCTTATGTTATGATATGATATGTCAAGACATTTAACATGTTATGACTTTTTTTTTTTAAATACCGTCAATAAGAAGGCTATTATCATTCTTATGTAGACATCAAGCAGAGCTGCTATCCAACAGACGAGCTGCTTCAATTTAACAGTCTGAAATGTTAAATTAAAACTGGACTGAACATGTATTTTATCAACAGTTCAGACTGTTAACTTGAAAAACTCGACTGTTGAATGGGATTTAATAGTCTGAAATGTAAAATTAACAGTGGACTGAACAGGTATTTTAGCAACAGTTCAGACTGTAAAATTGAAAAACTCGACTGTTGGATGGGATTTAACAGTCTGAAATGTTAAAATAACAGTGGACTGAACAGGTATTTTATCAACAGTTCAGACTGTTAATTTGAAAAACTCAAATGTTGGATGCGATTTAAGCGTTTCACTGTTATTTTCTTTCTGAGTATAGTTTTAAAAATATAATGTATCTTGCAAGTAGCGTAATACTTTTGCCCAAGGCTGTATTTATATATTTATATATAAATATATAGTATATTATCATGACGAAAACAAAACATTTCATTTTATTTTCTTCTAGCGAAAGTATCATATTTATTGGGTAATTAGTCAAAACATAGGGTATGTTTTGTGTGGTCGTCAAGAAAAACAAAAAAAAAAAAAAAAAAATAAATAAAACCAAAAATAATAAAATGTGCAATTGTCGTTGACCAAATGTCATCAAGCAATACAAATACGAATGACGGCATGATTTGTGATAAATATTCGTCTATGAATGTCATGAAAAATAAATGTACATTTAATCTTTGGCAAATGCGGCACATGTAGATCTTTCTTCTTCAACAACTTGTAATGTATGCATAGATAAAATAGTATTTCCGCATTCGGTCTGCTGAAATTGGAGCAAGTAGTGTGACACCTCCTTTGGCGTTAAGATTTTTTTTTGTCACAGTGACAAAGTGAACGGGGCGAGAGACGATACATGCTTAAAATTAAAGCAAATATTTTCAAAACAAATAAAAAAACACGATATGAATATTCGTGGCATTCTAGTCGATCCAAGAGGATTCAGAATTACTGTTAATTCAAAATGCAATCCAAATATTCAGTCAAATAGAAATTCAGCAGAAATCGAGGCTTAATCAAGGCACGAAATTCTTCTCTATCCATTTTTATAACAAAACCAAAAGTTGTTGAACTCTATTACTCTCGCACCATCCAACTCAGTGCCCCGTTGCCCAGATTGAATTGGAAACCACCAGCGTTAAATAAAACACTTGCATCCGTTGAAGTCAACAGGAATTTAGTGTGCGGCTTTCTGTTGTCTCAGGACCCTCTTTTTTCATTCTTTTACTTATACTTTTTTTATTCTAGACATTCTCTATAGCTTTTCATAGAGCATCGCTTAGCTAAATTGGGCTATTTTCTTCATCACAGCCATGCATATGAAATTCATTAAAAAATCATTTAAATTCTTTTATTCTAAAATAAGGATCAGAATGTGGACAAGATTTGCGCTTTCATACTCTACAACATGAGGAGGTCCCAGCTAAGAACATATTTATAGAAGCTTTATTGCCGCCTACTCCGCTGCACGGCAAACGCCGCCAGAACTGTTCAAAATGAAATATTTTTATGCAGCACAAACAGCGGAAAGAAAAACACCTGCTCGAGCATGACTAATCAATAAGTTGAAAGTGGTTGAAGGCAAACTTGAAATAATTCAATTCTATTTTCATTTGTAATGATAAATAAGAAAATTATTTAAAATATAAAATATTATTGTGGTTTTTATAGAGAATAATTTATTTATATAAATTATTATCTTCTATATATTATTCTATGTATTCTCGTATACATATTTAAAGTAAGATAGTAAGATATTTTAGTCGCTTATTTTTTGTTTTTTTTTTTTTTTTTTTTGTCAAATATTTCGATCAAGTCATGCCTCATAAGTTGATTGTGATTTATTCGAACATTAAATAAAATGGACACCAGCTCAAAATGTTTAAATTATGAAACGTCACTGTTTTAAAAAGTCAATAACGGCGAGTACATTTTTTTTTTTTTAATTTAATAAATAAAGTTTTTGAAAATAATTGTTTATCATGGCTCGTTTTCTTCGTTTCTTTTCTTTCTCGCGCTCCGTTTCTTTAAAATTGTGAGCAATCGGATAGAAAAAAGGAGTTGGATGTGTTGAGGACTCACATGTAGATTGTTCCCAAATTTGTGCTCATCCTTATTTTTATGATTGCACTCATAATTACCCTACTCCATGTCCAATTTGTTGTTTGAATCCATTCCAAAATTCGTAAGCTTATCCTTGTTTGAATCCCATTCCTGACCTTAGTCTTAATTTTTCCCAAACTTTGTCCTAAATCTTGTATTGAGTGTACCTAATATTTTTAGTAATCCCTGTCCAAATCCTTGTTCTAGTACTTTTCCCAATCCTTTTTGTGAGTCCTTGTCCAATTCTTTGCTCTTTTCTTTGTCTAAATCGTTTTCTTACTACTTCTATCATTCCTCATATATCATCCCTCATCTTTTTTCTAAACCTTGTACTAATCCTTATCCAAATTCTTGTCCGAGTACATGTTCTATTTACTTTTACTTTTACTTTTACTTTTACTTTTACTTTTACTTTTACTTTTACTTTTACTTTTACTTTTACTTTTACTTTTACTTTTACTTTTACTTTTACTTTTACTTTTACTTTTACTTTTACTTTTACTTTTACTTTTACTTTTACTTTTACTTTTACTTTTACTTTTACTTTTACTTTTACTTTTACTTTTACTTTTACTTTTACTTTTACTTTTACTTTTACTTTTACTTTTACTTTTACTTTTACTTTTACTTTTACTTTTACTTTTACTTTTACTTTTACTTTTACTTTTACTTTTACTTTTACTTTTACTTTTACTTTTACTTTTACTTTTACTTTTACTTTTACTTTTACTTTTACTTTTACTTTTACTTTTACTTTTACTTTTACTTTTACTTTTACTTTTACTTTTACTTTTACTTTTACTTTTACTTTTACTTTTACTTTTACTTTTACTTTTACTTTTACTTTTACTTTTACTTTTACTTTTACTTTTACTTTTACTTTTACTTTTACTTTTACTTTTACTTTTACTTTTACTTTTACTTTTACTTTTACTTTTACTTTTACTTTTACTTTTACTTTTACTTTTACTTTTACTTTTACTTTTACTTTTACTTTTACTTTTACTTTTACTTTTACTTTTACTTTTACTTTTACTTTTACTTTTACTTTTACTTTTACTTTTACTTTTACGTTTGCTCTAGCTTTTGCTTTTGATTTTGCTTTTGTTTTTGTATTCACTTCTGATTTTGCTCTTGATTTTGATTTTGCTTTTGATGTTGCTCTTGCTCTTGCTCGTGCTCTTGCTTTTGCTCTTGCTCTTGCTTTTGCTTTGTAGCGGTTATTCCTCTAAAGACACTAATTTTAAATTAACATTATGAATTATGAATATTAGTTTTATTTTAGCAACACGAATCTATTAAATTTATTTCAATATGAATTATTGCTTTACTATCAAACGCACTTATATTATTTTATACATAAAGGAATTATTTTTGCCACTACTGTAAACCAGTTTAGACTAAACTATGAATTACTCAATTTTTGTCATTGCACTCAATAATGTACTTATTGTCATAAAATCTAATCTCTTATATTCTGTTTAAATTCTCTAAGTATAAAACTAACTCATTCGAATTTACTTAGCTTTATTTTAAATATATTAAGCTCACAAGATATTGAGACACTCATTATATCACGAACTGCTGAAGAATAAAGTTGTTAAAACTTTACGAAGTCATTAAAACGACGACTTTTATTTATATATATAAACTAAGCACTTGAAGACATTTTTGGCTCTTGTTGCTTGTGATTAAATAAAAAAACAACAATTTACGAGGACAGGTATAGACGCACATGCTGTCTTACTTGGACCGTAAACGATAAATTAAATTAAAGCAATAACCTTATAAAAAGTCCTCCTTACAATTGGCGCCCAACAAAAAAACTCACATTTAAATAATTTTAAAATTGAGGAGAAAACAATTTTGGCGACACGCAAATTATATTCATGGAAATTAGAAGCAGAAAAGTCAACTCGAATATTGCATTGCTGTTGTAACAGATCGTTGTTGGTCATCGCAGTTGTTGTTGTTTGTGCAGTTAATACCGCAAGTACCAGCGCGGAAACTGTTACTTATTTAAGCGTTGTTGTTGTTGCTTCTTTTGGGGATCACTAACTGTTTCTGATAATTTGTTTCTGATCAACGTCGCCGTTGTTGTTGAGGGAACATTGCAAGAAATTTGATTTTAGAGTTGTTCTTTCGAAATCAAACCGTTTTTTTAAAAAGAGAATAAAACAAATCTACAGGGAAGACTAAAGTAAAGCAGTTTATAAACGTAAGAAAAATTTGTCGGTTCTGCAGGCTGCGACGCTCTCATTACCATAGGAAACACTTAAAAACACGAGGTATTTGTAAAAATAACTGAAAATGGGTAGAAGTCAACGGAATACTTCGAGCACGGAATGCGCTAGTCATGAAGGTGCTCAGCAAAACCTTAATCAGGCTAATACATCAACGAACATAAATTTTACAGATGGGCAGTTTAGAGAACTAATGCAAGGTCTTAGCATGAGACAAGGTATTCGTCCAACTTTTAGCTCTTGCAGTGCTCGTTTTAACGGTGGTAGAAATACCACAAAAATTGAAGACTTTTTAGCAACAATTATAGTTTTTAAAGACGCAGAAGATATTTCTGATAGTCACGCTTTAACAAGCTTACCATTGTTATTGGAAGGCTATGCATCGTCATGGTGGCAAGGGGTTAAGCAAGAAGCCAAATCATTCAATGAGGCTGTAGAACTCATGAGGCGAGCTTTTGCACCGCCTAAACCAGATTGGCGTATATTCGGTGAATTTTTTCAAGAAAAACAAAAATTCTTCGAATCCACCGATAGCTTCATTTGTAAGAAGAGACAATTATTTGCTCAGCTAACTGAGAAATTAACGGAAAAAACGATGATCAATATGGTTTTTCCACAATTACTTCTTCAAATACGCGAGAAAATTCCCAGAGACAGTGTAGAAACTTTTCAAGACCTTTTAAGCAAAGCTAGGGAAATAGAAATATTAATTATTGAAAAACGAACTGGAAATAAAAATGAAAAGAGCAATGATCCCAGTGAATTACCTGAAAAAACATCTATGCGCTGCACATTTTGTAGGAAGAAAAACCACTCTGCAGAAAACTGCTATAAAAAAATAGAAGCGGATAGAAAAAGTCAGGCAAATATGAAAGAAATAAGTATTAATTGTTATGGTTGTGGAGCAGCAGGATATTACCGCTCTAATTGCCCACACTGCAATCAGAATAATCCAATCAATAGCCCATCAAAGCTAGATTTTAACTCTGTGCATACTACTGTTGTTGGGCATAATGTACCCACTGTCAATATAAACGTTAATGGGTTAAAGGGTGAAGCTTATTTGGACACCGCAGCGAGAACAAGTGTAGCAGGATATTATTTATATCAAAAACTGAAACAGAAAGATATTGAATTTCAAAGAGTTTTTGCGGAAATTATATTGGCCGATGGAATTCCACGAAAGGAAATGGTTTATACCACTATAGTAAATATTATTATTGGAAAACGTTTTAAGCGTATTCGCTTCATTTGCTTACCAAATGCAAGAAATAATCGGACTTTGCTTGGCATTGACTTTCTTGAACAATGTGGGATTGTTATTGATCTGTCTCAAAGAACTTGGTATTTTAAAGACGATCCAAGTAATTGTTTTGAGTTCAAAATGAATGAACCTGATTTTAAGAACAGCATAACAATTAAGCATGCAACTATTCATGATCACAATAAAATTACCGAATCAAAGGCCAAAGAAGTAAATGAGTTTATTTCGTGGTTTGAACAATTAAACCCTATAGATTGCGAAGGAAAAAAAACCCCAAATCAAACAATTGAAAGTAACAATGACTACTCACCGGAAAGCATAAATAAAATATTTCGAAATTCTCTGCCGTTACATGTTCATACACCCAACAAATCTAATCTATTCCCTCCCATGAAAAAGCTTAAATATATCGAAGAATCTGAACATAATATGTTCAACTCTATAGATTTAAACTCAATCGATATTAAACTACGTGCAAATGAAGGGCCACATCTGAGTGTAAAAGAAAGAATGTTAATAGAAAACCTGCTTGAAAATGAGAAAGAAATTTTTGAAGACATCACAGTTCCGATACCGAATGTCGAACACTCCATTAATACAGGGACACATGCACCTATTTCCACAAATCCCTACAGAATCTCACCAAAAATGAAACAACGACTGAAGGCAGAGATTGATGATATGCTCAACAAAGGAATCATTTCGGAAAAAGAATCACCATGGGCATTTCCGGTTGTCTTAATCCCCAAAAAGAATGGAAGCACAAGAGTTTGCGTAGATTATCGGCGCTTAAATGCCATTACCATAACAGATACATATCCACTTCCGAGAATGGACGATCTAATACATGCAGCAAAGACCACGCCATATATGACCACTCTGGATCTGAAAGCTGGATATTGGCAAATAAGGATTGCAGAAAAAGATAAACTAAAAACTGCATTTACGACTCCATTTGGAATATACGTTTTCAATAGAATGCCCTTCGGCTTAAAAAACGCGCCAGCAACATTTCAGCGATTGATTGATAAATTTCGCATAGGGCTTCCACAAATTTTAATCCTTGCTTATCTAGATGATATTATAATATGTTCCAAAGATATGATTACACATATATCTGATTTACAAAAAACATTCAAACGGCTCAGAGAGTTTGGGTTTCACCTAAACAGAGAAAAATGTTACTTTTGTCTACCGGAAGTAAAATATTTGGGTCACATTTTGACAGCTGATGGTCTTAAAATTGATCCTGATAAAACGGATGCAATCTTAAAACGTCCAAATCCGAAGAATACGAAGCAACTTATATCCTTCCTACAAACTTGTTCGTGGTACCGTCGCTTCATGCCAAGTTTTGCAGAAATATCAAAACCTCTATCAGATTTAACAAAAAAGCGATCTCTGTGGAAATGGTCATCAGAAGAACAAACATCTTTTAATACACTCAAACAACTTTTAACATCACCACCTGTATTGCAACAAGTAAAGGAAGATGAGCCATTTTTTTTAAAAACTGATGCAAGCAATTATGCTATCGGGGCAGTTCTACTGCAGGGGGAGAAAGATAAAGAGCACCCCATCGAATACGCCAGCCGCTTGCTACTGCCGGCAGAAAGAAACTATTCGACCACGGAACGTGAAGCTTTAGCTGTGGTCTGGGCGGTGCAAAAATTCCGTGGATATATAGAAGGGTCCGAGGTTTCTGTACTGACAGATCATCAACCGCTTAAATGGCTTTTTAGTTTGAAGTCGCCAACAGGCCGACTTGCAAGGTGGGCGTTGCAATTGCAGATGTACAACATACAATTTGGTTACACACCTGGGCGACAGAATGTTGTAGCTGACACGCTTTCCCGACCACCATGCCCACACGAAAATCACGACGAAGTAAACTGCGAGTGCATGGCTATAGAGATTGATTTCCCAAGAAAAGGGGCGGAAGAATTCAGAAATGCTCAACTGGAAGATCCAGATATTGGAAGCATTGTAAAGTCATTCGAAAGTAACGACGAAAACGTTTTGAGGCACACAAGTCGGGGATATATTATGATAGACGGAGTCTTATACCGATTCTGCTCGGACGAAGAATCTGAAAATGGTCAGCTGGTAGTGCCAAAATCAATGCGCAGCACAATCCTGTCCAATTATCACAATGATGCAATTGCCGGCCATTATGGCATTGATAGAACCATAAGCCGAATCACACCACTCTATTACTGGCCAGGTATGAGAGCAGAAATATCAGATTATGTCAAAGCATGTATTGAGTGCAAGCGCTACAAACCGTCGAACCTGAAACCAGCTGGTTTGCTTCAAACAGTCGCTAGTAACAAGCGTTTTGAAATTATTGCAGTAGATTTGTTTGGACCACTTCCACGCACAACAGAAGGCTACCAGTGGATTTTAATTGTGGAAGATATTTGCAGCCGCTGGACGGAGCTCTTTGCCATGAAAGATGGTACAGCTGAAAACTGCGCGTTACTTCTTTTAGATGAAGTAATATTAAGGTACGGTGTTCCAAGGAGAATACACTCTGATAATGGGTGCCAGTTTATTTCGGCAGTGATGCAAAAACTCACATTTTGTCTTGGAATCGAACAAACGTTCACACCTGTTTATCACCCCGAGTCCAACCCTGTAGAAAGAAAAAACAGGGACTTGAAAGTTCAGCTTTCTATATGCGTAGGACAAGATCATACAAAATGGCATCTAAAGCTACCAGCAATAAGATTTGCTATGAATACTGTCAAATGTGGCAGTACAGGGTACTCCTCAGCATATCTTACATTTGGTCGAGAATTGAGAACCCCAACAGAAGTTCACCACGATTTAAAAACCATCGTTAAGACAGAAAATTTTTTGCCGCAGATAACACCTCATTTGCTACGGCTCGCAGATACCCTGAAGTCGGCAAAGGAAACGGAAGAACGCATGCAAGATAAAAATAAGATGTATGCTGATTTGAAAAGAAGGCCACAAGATACTTTTAAAATTGGAGATAGCGTACTAGTCGCAACGCACATTTTAAGCAAAGCAAAACAAGGGCTAACGTCAAAGTTTGTGCCTCGACGTGACGGACCCTACCAAATTATAGCGAAAAAAGGATCAGCTTGTTACATTATAGCGGCAGACGACAAACCAGATAAGCCATTAGGAACGTACCACACATCAGCCTTAACGCATTACAAGGGACCAATAAATCCACCAGTTTACCCTATCAGACACCGCGGGCGCCCTAAGACAAAACCAGCGGATACTTCAACAACATTAATGAACCCAAATAGAACACAACACAACAACAATTTAAATAAAATTAACTCAAAAGATACCAGCAAAAATCCATCAAAACAAAACAACAAAACAACCAGAACACTGAGGCCAAGAAAAACAACTAAATATACTTAGAATCCTGCCGCATCATCGGGACGATTTCTACAGCAGAGGGGGAGATTGTAGCGGTTATTCCTCTAAAGACACTAATTTTAAATTAACATTATGAATTATGAATATTAGTTTTATTTTAGCAACACGAATCTATTAAATTTATTTCAATATGAATTATTGCTTTACTATCAAACGCACTTATATTATTTTATACATAAAGGAATTATTTTTGCCACTACTGTAAACCAGTTTAGACTAAACTATGAATTACTCAATTTTTGTCATTGCACTCAATAATGTACTTATTGTCATAAAATCTAATCTCTTATATTCTGTTTAAATTCTCTAAGTATAAAACTAACTCATTCGAATTTACTTAGCTTTATTTTAAATATATTAAGCTCACAAGATATTGAGACACTCATTATATCACGAACTGCTGAAGAATAAAGTTGTTAAAACTTTACGAAGTCATTAAAACGACGACTTTTATTTATATATATAAACTAAGCACTTGAAGACATTTTTGGCTCTTGTTGCTTGTGATTAAATAAAAAAACAACAATTTACGAGGACAGGTATAGACGCACATGCTGTCTTACTTGGACCGTAAACGATAAATTAAATTAAAGCAATAACCTTATAAAAAGTCCTCCTTACAGCTTTTACTTTTGTTTTTACTTTTGCTTTTACTTTTGCCTTTGCCTTTGCCTTTGCCTTTGCTTTTGCTCTTGCTTTTGTTTTGTATTTACTTTTGCTTTCGCTTTTGTGTGGTACTAACATTTAATTTCAATATGCAATATATCCAACGTATATCTGAAACGATGGTAAATTTGTGGTACTTTAGGCATTTCTCCGCGGGGCCTCATGGCGCAATTTATTTATTTTTTTTTACTATGTCGATAGACTTCAGCTTAACTAAGGATCAATTAAATTTATCGTCACGCTAATAGCCACGGAGTAATAACGCCATGCATAGTTTTTTCATTGCTTTTGCATTTTTATAGCATAAAGCGGTAGCCTCCATGTTGTTGTGCCTTAAAAAAATTTTTTTTAATTATCTCATAAAGTTAATTAACCATTCTTTGCTATAGTAAAATAAAATTTTCCCTAGCACTTCTACTCAGCGTTTAGATTCCATGCAACAATATTGCATTTTTGTTGCATAAGCTGCTATCTTCGCGACTTAACGAATCAAATTTATTTTTTATATTTGTCATAAGACCTTCATTTTCCATTTATAACATTTACCGTACCGCATAAACACAACGAGTAAAAATTCCATGAAACGCCGTTGCATGATTGATGCTTTTCCAATATTGGAGAGGTTCTTTCCGAGCCATCATGAAACAATAAAATTTTGTCGTAAGGTGTTCATTTGGTGAATTTTCCCAGATTCGATCTCCACACTACAATGCGCTTTATTTATTGTTGTCAAAATATTTTTATTAACAGAAATTTCAAGAAAAAATCGCCAATTTATGCCAGGAAATTATTGCCTCTTTCACTGTTCCGTGCTGTTTGAACTGGCACGCCACGGCGGCCATCGGCGCCAGAGTCACACGCGCTAGCATTGCACCATGCCGTTGTTGGTATATGATCGAACGAAACGCAAACACAAATATTGCAGACATCATTAAATTTATTGCAAAATACAGCAAAACATTTGATCGCTTTTTCCAATTTAATTCAATTCTCACTCAGTCAAATTAATTATCTTAAATCTTTATGTTTTAATCTTATGTTTTTTTTTTTTTTTTTTTTTTTTTTGTGGCGTCCGTGGCGTAGTTGGTTAAAGTGCGTGGCCGCTATGTCAAAGAACCTTGGAGACCCAGGTTCGAACCCCAGCCAGCGACAGAAAATTATTTGAATTAAAATAATTTTTCTGTACGGCCGCCACCTCTCTGCAGACAATGGCAAACCTCAGAGAGTAATCAAAATGCCATGTAAAGCTTCTTGAGAATAAGAACATTCCGTTCATCGCCGTTCGGAGTCGGCGTTAAGCATGTAGGTCCATTTCTCGGTCAATTGTGTACAAACTTAATAACACGCACAACACAATTGATCATAAGAAGCTAGGTCAAAGTCCTTTCAAGGGCTGAAATGGCCAGTTATTTATTATTATTTTATTAAATCTTTATGTATCATATATATTATATAATGCCAGATACTCTGTTAAATATACGGCCATAACAATAATGTCCACTTGAGCATTATGATGCAATGATCAATTATAAGTTTTACAGAATGACAAATCATAAGGGCAATTCACAATCTTGTGTATTTGATATTCGTACAATTGTAAAAATTGCCTATCAATTGCTAACGAGCTTTTTCGGCTATCTTTGCAACACTTCTTTTTGCCTTTGTTTGTTTCTCCCCAATCAGCAGTTAGTTTGCAATTCAGTATTGCATTCGTATAGTAAACAAAAACTGTGGGGTTTTAGTGTTGCATATTAACAAAAGACTAGTAAGTGCATCTCCGTATATTTTGTTAGTGTCGAGTAAAAATATACTGTACCATTTTGCAAATGCTATGATGCAAGATCATTTGTACAAGATTTCGAATTGGCCTATTATTCTTTCAAATCGATTTCATTGCGAAACAGTCAGAGAAGTCTTTTTTCCAGGATGGCCTTCAATACTTTCTTCGATTCGGCGCATATCTCTGCTCAATACAGTCGAATCGGTAGCTCCGAAGCGGTCTTTTGAGTTTGTAGAACATCCAGATGATTTTGAAACGATATGGGTCTAGTTCTTGGTGAAATGTGAAACTTTCTTAAGACTTTTGAGAAAAAACAAAAAAAAAAACCACCGGACATGGACCAAAATCATAATTCTGCCTCTACTGAAAGAGCGGTAATTCAATAAATTGATAGTAGACAAAATTTTCAAAATTTCGAAGACGTCTGTAGTAAAAATAGCGAAGAAAAAACAAAATTACGGATTTAACCCTTTGAGTTACAGCGGGACCGCTACGGTCCCACCTTTTATTCTTTGTGACGCACATCCTTTCAAACTATATTTTTTGTTACCACTGTGGTCCTAGGGGTTTTTTGGGTCGCTGATTTCGAATCTGAAGTCAAAATTCCAAATTATTCAAATTCAAGATGACGAATCCAATATGTTGGACCCATTTTTCTGCTAAAGTATGCATTTTCACAATTTTCAGCTCAGTAATCATTCTTAAGGGGTTTTCTAAGTGGTAGATCACAACACAATTGATCATAAGAAGCTAGGTCAAAGTCCTTTCAAGGGCTGAAATGGCCAGTTATTTATTTATTTTAAGATGGCGGATCCAATATGGCGGACCACTATCTGGCTAAAGTTTTTTACAAAGCTTTTAGATCAGTATTCATTTTCAATGGGATTTTTAGGTCGCGGAATACGAATCTGGAGTCAACATTTGAAATTATACAAATTCAAGATGGCAGATTCATTATCAAGATAAATTTTTCATTATATTTTATATTTGAAAATTCGAATCTAATAGAAAATGGACACTAGTGGTCCGCTATATTGGATCCGTTATTTTGAATTTTTAGATTTTTCAGATGTGACTTCAGATTCGTAGTCAGCCCCGAAAGACCCCGAGTAAGAAAATTCAGACAAAAATATTCAATAGAAAAATGTATGACTCAAAGTGTTAAATAACAAAAGAAAGGACCTGTCTTGGAATATCACCAAACATATCGGAAGTTAGTTGTTTCTTATCTGAAATTATGCAGATAGCCTTAAAATACGACGTGCGTACGTTTGTACCATGGTAATGAATAGGGCTTGCAATTTTGGAATTTTTGCTTATTATAGGCCTTATTTTCGGGATTCCAGGATTGCCTTCATATTCCTGAATTTGGTTGATTTTTTCAAAGTTTTCCATTAATTTAGATGCATAACAAGAATTGGGGGCGGCCGTAGCGCATAGCGCAGTGGGTAGAGTGCGCCAGAGAACTCTGGTTGAATTCCAATTGACACAGAAAGTTTTTTCAATTGAATTAATTTTTCTATTTGGCCGTCACACAATGAGGTATTTTATGCCAAAAGTAACGATTAATTGAAAAAAAAAGTTCAAGTTACATAGTGATGTTAGGTACCCGATGAAAGAAGATAAAATTCTGCATCACTAGGTGAAAGAAGAGTTGAAAAATATTCTACCGTTTACCCGCAATGCAGTTTGAGTCATAATTTTTTTTTTCTCTTTGAGTGTGCACAGTGACAAACGTGCACAGAACCAAAAACGTACTTAATAACAAAGAAAAAGTTCTTTGTCCCAATGTATTATACATTAAAATTGGTCCAAAGTACTAGTTCCTTGATTCAATGAATCTTTGTTCTTACGTTATTTCTTTGATATGTTATGAAGAAAAATGATTAATTAATGACACATACAACTGTTACAATAAGTTCGTCTGTCCTTAGAAATTTTAAAACAATATCAAGATATATTTTAAAAAATCATTTTCTTATTGAGATAAAATTCTCTAATGGTTTTTTAGATATTACGACACAAGAACTGGAACAAAATTTTAATGAACACGAACAATGAACTGTTCCTTAAAATTAAGAACAACGATTCATTGAACCAAAGAATTCGTTCTTTGGGGCAATGAATAGTTCTTAAAAATCAATGAATTTCGCTTTATGAACGAGATTCTTTGATTTTAAGAACAATATTTGGTTCAGTGTGTTTATTCGAAATTTTTAAAGTTTTGTTTTGTGTTATATTTTTTAAAAATTACAAAAAATTACGATGGAACCTTCTTGATCAGGTATTGGAGCAATACAAAATTAAATTTTTTTTATGAAATAGTGTTTATATATATATTAATTTATTTATTTTAATTTAACCTTAAAAAGTTTGATTTTTCAATATGTTAATACAGATATAGTTGTGTGTTGAGTGGAATTAAGGAAAACTGTTTTGATTATCGTAAGCTATGAACATTCAAGCTATATTCTATAAAAAAAAGTTGCGTTAATGCTGCGCACTTTCGTGGTATTTAGATTTTTTTACTTTAACTTACATTTCACGAATTTACGATTTTAATTCGAAAAATTAAAACAAACGAAATAAAGTACAAAATAATTGTAAATACTAAACAAATTTTTCTGTTTTTTGTTTTTTTTTGTTGTTTACCAGTACTCTTCTTCACTTTATTTTTTGTTATCCGCTATTTTTTTACCCTACATTATGGAAAGCGGCATATGCAGTGCACCTTTCCACAATTAAGGTAGATAGTTGATGTTTCTTTCAAACACCGACTTTTTATATATTAAAAGAGGCAGATGAATGTGTTAAGCTATTAAATTAAATTATATTTGTTCGATTTTAACACTTATTTTCTGATTTTGATATTTGTAAGACATAAATTGTTTGCCCTGCAGTTTGCAGGGTACATGTGAAATCAACATCATTGTTTATGTTTATTAACTATTGTTATTGCAATCCTTTGTTTTTGTATAAAATGTCGTTCAAAGCTTGTTTTGTGCAATTTGTAGTAATAACGAAAATTATGTTCTATATACTATGTAATTCGGTAAAAGGTACCTAGCTAATGATTACATTTTGAAGCAGCCATTTAGAATTTTAAATTTTTGACTTCGGATTCATGATCAGCGCCCACAAACCCCAGTATACCAATTTTTACCTCCATTTAACGTTTTTTGCAGAACATAGCTTGTTCATGGCCGCCATTTTTTGGCCGCCATTTTGAATTTCAAATGTTTGACTTCATACTCTTTATCAGCGACCCCACAAAACCCTGTATACAACATTTTACCTCCTTTAAAAGTTTTTTGTAGAAATTAGCTTGTTCATAGCCGCCATTTTGAATTTCAAAGTTTTAACTTCAGATTCGTAATCAGCGACCCCACAAACTCCTGTATACAAAATTTTACTTCCACAAAAACGTTTTTTGTAGAAGTTAGCTTGTTCATGGCCGCCATTTCAAAGCCGCCATTTTGAATTTTAGATTTTTGACTTCAGATTCGTGATCAGCGACCCTAAAAACCCTGAAAGTACAATTTTTGTCTCGATAAGTGGCCCCTGTCAATTAACCGTCACATTTGGCATAAAATACCCTATTGTGCGTCACCTGTCTGCAGACAATGGCAAACCTCAGAGAGTAAACAACGCCATGTAAAGCTTCTTGAGAACATGCACATTAGCGGTTCGGAGTCGGCATAAAACTAGTAGGTCCAGTTCTCGATTAATTGTGTACACAGAGAGCTGGCGGCCGTACAGAAAAATTATTTTAATTCAAATAATTTTCTGTCGCTGCTGGGGTTCGAACATGGGTCTCCAAGTTCTTTGACAAAGCGGCCACGCACTTTCACTAACTACGCCACGGACGCCACAATAATATAATGTATAAATATGATATGAAAACATATTTTAAATAAAGACTCAAGAATCAAATATGTTTAATTCATTTTATTATATTTGAGAATATTTCTTATTGAAATAAAAAATTTGAAATTTGAGTTTGTATGTGAGTAATACTACTTTTACATTCAAAGCTTTTCGATAATACAAATTTTAATTGTATGGGCGGAGCCACACCCCCTTACATAATGCCCATTCCAGTTTTCTAGTAGATGGCGCAGACATTACCCAGTTTTAGTACAGTTGCCGATAGTGAGCATACAAACTATTTATTGGATTATTTAACTCAGTAGATATTGAAATAAAAAGAGTGGCACGCAAATAAATACGATATATTGGACTTATGGCAACACTGCAGCAGAAATTAACTGAGTGCAACTATCCACTCAAGATGGCAGCGCGGTGAGTTGTAGACTTTCACCTCTTTCTCTCAACAAAGAGCTTAAACTATTGTTTGCTATTATTTTGTGCTGCTTATACATACAATGGCAGCATGTATTAAAATGGATAAATTCTAAAATAATTAAATAAAAAGTTTTACCAAAAACGTAGTACTCAGTAGCAGGGTCGCTTCTTATAGCAATTGAATAGTGAAGGAATTATTAAAATCGGTACAGCGGTTACGCCGTGGCGTCCGTGGCGTAGTTGGTTAAAGTGCGTGGCCGCTATGTCAACGAACTTGGAGACCCAGGTTCGAACCCCAGCAGCGACAGAAAATTATTTGAATTAAAATAATTTTTCTGTACGGCCGCCAGCTCTCTGCAGACAATGGCAAACCTCAGAGAGTAATCAAAATGCCATGTAAAGCTTCTTGAGAATAAGAACATTCCGTTCATCGCCGTTCGGAGTCGGCGTTAAGCCTGTAGGTCCATTTCTCGGTCAATTGTGTACAAACTTAATAACACGCACAGCACAATTGATCCTAAGAAGCTAGGTCAAAGTCCTTTCAAGGGCTGAAATGGCCAGTTATTTATTTTTTTTTACAGCGGTTACCCCGTGATTGAACGATAAAAATCCGAGAGAGCCCTTTTATATAATAGTATATAGATATAGATATAGATTATAACAAGAATTAATAAAACCGTTCACCGAAATCGAGAGATGTTTCTCTACGGCTGGAAACTTTGCGAACAAAATTCGGACGACTTCTTTTTGTTACCGCACATCAAGACCAAACTGCTGGACAATGATTTTCGACTCCAGTAATGTTTGGAGGTGTCTCAAGCGGATTGGGATAAATTGTAAGACACATGGTTAAAAGAAAAATGAGTTATTCATAAAGGAAAATATTTCGAAAAAGGCAGTGAGCATGTAGTGAGAATTCTTTGGGAGTGAGAATGAAAATTTTGTTTCTTAATTTTTCTGAATTTCAGCATATGTCCTGATTCTAAATTTTATTCCTTTGCCCGCCACTGTTCTTTTCTTAATGTTTCCTTTCTTTTTTTACTATTTGACTATATTTTGCCAAGAATTGTTGCATCTTGTATGCTTGTTCGTTTCTTTTAGCTTTACTGCCCTCATCAATGCCCCCAAGTGAGTACCAGTGAGATTTAATTATTTTTCAATGGTTCTCAACAAAGAGACAAATACGAGCAATCACAAAAAAATTAAAAAAAAAAAACAAAAGAAATTAAATAATCTAACAATAAGTAGCGAGTATTCTTTGGAAGAAAATTTGACTGAAAGCTTCCCATGCAAGAAAATGAATGTCGAATAAAATATATGCCACAGTTAGCGAATCGACGGAGTCGTTTACGGTACGATATATTTTCGAAAAATTTTTAAAAAACTTTGGCAGCATTATTTTCAGTCTGCTGCATCAGCAAAAAGGTGTTTGTTTAACGTTGGTTTTTTTTCGAATGTTATTGTTTTGCTAAAGTGACAAGTTTTCAACAGTTTTTCCTTTTTTAATTAAAAAAAAAATAAGGAAATTAATCAGCAACGATACACATAGATATATATATAATTTATATAGTGAGTAATATTAATTTATTAAAATATTTACACACACATTATTGATGTGCAAATAGTGCAGCGACAGTTGAGGTACAAGTTGTACTTGTAAATAGCGGTCACGTGACATTATTTTTAATATTTAGTTTTTACAACGACAACAAGACCAACGACCCCAAGCTAAGGGACAAAGTCTCTTTTTTAGAAATTTGTGCAAAACATAAAATATTCTACTCCGGTGAACTTATGTTTTAAATCCTTAGAATAATTTTAGGCAAAAGTTGCACCGGAAGTTGTAAAAAGCATGTTATTTCAACATGTTGCATTGAAATGCTGAAGAAAAAAAACATTAAAGAAGCTCCTCGGAATTCTGGTTAGGAACTAGTTATAATTAAACACAACAAACTTTGGCAATAAAGCGACCCACTGAGCAACAAACAAAGGTTTGGCGAAAAGCAAGAGTTTTGCGAAAGTTGATATTATTGTTGTTGATTTTTGCTTTCTAACTCAAAGTTTATTACAGTACACGTCCAATATACATATGTCCAAACGAATACCCGATTTAACAAATGTCCAATATATCGAACGAAATCTCTTCATTGACTATTCTATATAACGAATTCAAATTTCTTGTTGTCATTCGATTTAACGAACACTAAAGGGCTTCTATACAATAAGCTTCAGAAAATAATGCAAGCTGCATTAAAATCAATATTTTACAAGAGCTTCAAGAGGAAGCACACAAAAACTCAATGGAAAGCGTCAAGAAAGAAACGAGGTTATTTAGTTTTTTCAAAAATTAATTAAAAAAGAAGGACAAAATATGCGAATATTTTATTAATATATAAATAATAACTGAACTACAAAAAACTATATTTCTTTATTTAAAATATTCTTTCGATATAACGAATTTTTCGATTTAACGAAAAGGTTGGACAAGAAACCATTCGTTACATTGGACGTCTACTGTATTTACATTGTGTTAAAAAAACGACATGTAGCTCGTAAATGATTCATAAATATATGTAAAATGATTCATATTTGAATAAAAAAATCGTTTTTTGTTTATCAGAGATGAGTTTAGAAATGAATCATGAGTTTTGAAAATGAAACTTTTTATACATGAGCTTAAATGAGCTTGTAACTGAATCTTATGGGATTAAATCTATTTTCTGTACAAATTTATCGAAAGTGAATCACAAATGATCTTATTTGTTGGGAAATGAATCATATGTGATACATATTTTTTTAATTTTGTAAATATAATTAGCTGACTTGTTTGTATCACAGAGAATACCAGTTGAATTCACAGCGACGGCATTTTTTTTTTTTTTTTTTTAACAGCAATATACCGTTATGTGTATACAGTATGTAATAGATCATTACCTGCCAATATAACGAACTGCGAGATCCCAGGTTCAAATCCTATCTAGCACAGAAAATTTTGATATGAACGCTGATTGGCAGACAATAACAATTCTCAGAGAGGTTCTTGAGAACAAGAACATTAGCCGATCGGAGTCGGTATTAAATTTGTAGGTCCACTTCTTGGTGATTTATGGACAAATATACCTTTAATAACATGCCCAACACAAGTGATCATATGTGAAGCTCAGTGGAGCTCTCGAAAGTCCTTTCAAGAGCTGAAATGCGCAATATAGAGATAGAGATTATGTGAGAGATTATGTGGTACAAATAATTTTAATATGGTACAAATTAGTTTACAAACTGTACAAATATTTTTAAGCAAAACCTTCTTCATTCTTTCATTTAAACCTAAAACTAAGCCCCCCAAACAAATTTCGACAAAATCGTCATAGTGGACTCATAACGTACGCAAAAATATAGTGGACACAGGAAGTGTTAATAATGCTTTGTATTGAGAGTTTCTTACTAACTCAAAACTCGAATAGGGCGCCGAGGCATCTTATAGACGGATCTAAATATAATGACCTATTTTAGAATGCCAGAGGCTGCAATATTTTTCAGGCAGAGATAAGGGAAATTTATAGGGCTGGGAATCGTTTCGGAGCATCGTCATTTCTCACGAACATCATCTTCATTTTGAGCAACTCAGACACCTGCCGTATAGACTTATGTCCACCTTGCCCAATGGCAAAGGAGTGGAGGTTCATGGAATTGATGATAAGAACAAGACTAAGACAGATAAGACTTCACAGTCAAGTAGCAATAGATTGCTTGGAAAAATACTCCTAACACTGTCAGCAGAGCTTAAATGCCGCTCGTCTCTTAAGTGGTTAGGCTCTAGAAATTTCGAAAAATCGATAGTATTTTTTTTTACATGATCGCTTATGACCTCGAAAACGATCTCGAAAAAGATTATGGCCGGGAAAAATTTTTAAGTTTCTACTACAACTACTACTACTACTACACTATTACTACTACTACTACTCAAAACTTCAAACGCGTTTAACTCAAAACTGCATTTTTGAAGTTGGACGGCAACATAACTCAGACAATTTTCAACTTTTTAAGAAAATGTAATAATGCCAATTTGTTTAGATATATTTAAGCTATGTGAGTGTGATAAATTATATAGAATTTAATGAAATCGTTCTCCATTTACAGCTTCGTAAATTAAGAAATAAATTTACATTTTCGCCAGACATTGTATGCAGTTGGCGCACATCGTCTTCATATCTTTCTGTTTTAGAGTGAGAGTGAGAGTGAGGTTTTGTCTGTTCAATTTCACCAGACATTGCAAGCAGTTGGCACACATCGTCTTCATATCTTTTTGTTTGAAAGTGAGAGTGAGAGTGAGGTTTTGTCTGTTTAATTTCGCCAGACATTGCAAGCAGTTGGCGCACATCCTCTTCATATCTTTCTGTTTGAGAGTGAGAGTGAGGCTTTGTCTGTTCAATTTCGCCAGACATTGCAAGTAGTTGGCGCACGTCGTCTTCATATCTTTCTGTTTGAGAGTGAGAGTGAGAGTGAGGTTTTGTCTGTACAATTTCGCCAGACATTGCAAGCAGTTGGCGCACATCGTCTTCATATCTTTCTGTTTGAGAGTGAGAGTGAGAGTCAGAGTGAGGTTTGGTCTGTTCGATTTCACCAGACATTGCAAGCAGTTGGCGCACATCGTCTTCATATCTTTCTGTTTGAGAGTGAGAGTGAGGTTTTGTCTGTTCAATTTCACTAGACATTGCAAGCAGTAGGCGCACATCGTCTTCATATATTTCTGTTTTAGAGTGAGAGTGAGAGTGAGGTTTTGTCTGTTCAATTTCACCAGACATTGCAAGCAGTTGGCTCACATCGTCTTCATATCTTTTTGTTTGAAAGTGAGAGTGAGGTTTTGTCTGTTTAATTTCACCAGACATTGCAAGCAGTTGGCGCACATCGTCTTCATATCTTTCTGTTTGAGAGTGAGAGTAAGAGTGAGGTTTTGTCTGTTCAATTTCGCCAGACATTGCAAGCAGTTGGCGCACATCGTCTTCATATATTTCTATTTGAGAGTGAGGCTTTGTCAGTTCAATTTCGCCAGATATTGCGACCAGTTGTCCCACATCCTCTTCATATCTTTCTGTTTGAGAGTGAGAGTAAGAGTGAGGTTTTGTCTGTTCAATTTCGCCAGACATTGCAAGCAGTTGGCGCACATCGTCTTCATATATTTCTATTTGAGAGTGAGGCTTTGTCAGTTCAATTTCGCCAGATATTGCGACCAGTTGTCCCACATCCTCTTCATATCTTTCTGTTTGAGAGTGCGAGTAAGAGTGAGGTTTTGTCTGTTCAATTTCACCAGACATTGCAAGCAGTTGGCGCACATCGTCTTCATATATTTCTATTTGAGAGTGAGGCTTTGTCAGTTCAATTTCGCCAGATATTGCGAACAGTTGTCGCACATCCTCTTCATATCTTTCTGTTTGAGAGTGAGAGTAAGAGTGAGGTTTTGTCTGTTCAATTTCACCAGACATTGCAAGCAGTTGGCGCACATCGTCTTCATATATTTCTATTTGAGAGTGAGGCTTTGTCAGTTCAATTTCGCCAGATATTGCGACCAGTTGTCTCACATCCTCTTCATATCTTTCTGTTTGAGAGTGAAAGTAAGAGTGAGGTTTTGTCTGTTCAATTTTGCGAGACATTGCAAGTAGTTGGCGCACTTTGTCTTCATATCTTTATATTTGAGAGTGAGAGTAAGAGTGAGGTTTTGTCTGTTAAATTTCGCCAGACATTGCAAGATGTTGGCGCACATCGTCTTCATATCTTTCTGCTTTAGAGTGAGAGTGAGAGTGAGGTTTTGTCTGTTCAATTTCACCAGACGTTGCAAGCAGTTGGCGCATATCGTCTTCATATCTTTTTGTTTGAAAGTGAGAGTGAGAGTGAGGTTTTGTCTGTTTAATTTCACCAGACATTGCAAGCAGTTGGCGCACATCGTCTTCATATCTTTCTGTTTGAGAGTGAGAGTGAGAGTGAGGTTTTGTCTGTACAATTTCGCCAGACATTGCAAGCAGTTGGCGCACATCGTCTTCATATCTTTCTGTTTGAGAGTGAGAGTGAGAGTCAGAGTGAGGTTTGGTCTGTTCGATTTCACCAGACATTGCAAGCAGTTGGCGCACATCGTCTTCATATCTTTCTGTTTGAGAGTGAGAGTGAGGTTTTGTCTGTTCAATTTCACTAGACATTGCAAGCAGTTGGCGCACATCGTCTTCATATATTTCTGTTTTAGAGTGAGAGTGAGAGTGAGGTTTTGTCTGTTCAATTTCACCAGACATTGCAAGCAGTTGGCTCACATCGTCTTCATATCTTTTTGATTGAAAGTGAGAGTGAGGTTTTGTCTGTTTAATTTCACCAGACATTGCAAGCAGTTGGCGCACATCGTCTTCATATCTTTCTGTTTGAGAGTGAGAGTGAGAGTCAGCGTGAGGTTTTGTCTGTTCGATTTCACCAGACATTGCAAGCAGTTGGCGCACATCGTCTTCATATCTTTCTGTCTGAGAGTGAGAGTGAGAGTGAGGTTTTGTCTGTTCAATTTCACCAGACATTGCAAGCAGTTGGCACACATCGTCTGCATATCTTTTTGTTTGAAAGTGAGAGTGAGGTTTTGTCTGTTTAATTTCACCAGACATTGCAAGCAGTTGGTGCACATCGTCTTCATATCTTTCTGTTTGAGAGTGAGAGTAAGAGTGAGGTTTTGTCTGTTCAATTTCACCAGACATTGCAAGCAGTTGGCGCACGTCGTCTTCATATCTTTCTGTTTGAGAGTGAGAGTGAGGCTTTGTCTGTTCAATTTCGCCAGACATTGCAAGCAGTTGGCGCACATCGTCTTCATATCTTTCTGTTTGAGAGTGAGAGTGAGAGTCAGAGTGAGGTTTGGTCTGTTCGATTTCACCAGACATTGCAAGCAGTTGGCGCACATCGTCTTCATATCTTTCTGTTTGAGAGTGAGAGTGAGGTTTTGTCTGTTCAATTTCACTAGACATTGCAAGCAGTTGGCGCACATCGTCTTCATATATTTCTGTTTTAGAGTGAGAGTGAGAGTGAGGTTTTGTCTGTTCAATTTCACCAGACATTGCAAGCAGTTGGCTCACATCGTCTTCATATCTTTTTGTTTGAAAGTGAGAGTGAGGTTTTGTCTGTTTAATTTCACCAGACATTGCAAGCAGTTGGCGCACATCGTCTTCATATCTTTCTGTTTGAGAGTGAGAGTGAGAGTCAGAGTGAGGTTTTGTCTGTTCGATTTCACCAGACATTGCAAGCAGTTGGCGCACATCGTCTTCATATCTTTCTGTCTGAGAGTGAGAGTGAGAGTGAGGTTTTGTCTGTTCAATTTCACCAGACATTGCAAGCAGTTGCCGCACATCGTCTGCATATCTTTTTGTTTGAAAGTGAGAGTGAGGTTTTGTCTGTTTAATTTCACCAGACATTGCAAGCAGTTGGTGCACATCGTCTTCATATCTTTCTGTTTGAGAGTGAGAGTAAGAGTGAGGTTTTGTCTGTTCAATTTCACCAGACATTGCAAGCAGTTGGCGCACGTAGTCTTCATATCTTTCTGTTTGAGAGTGAGAGTGAGAGTCAGAGTGAGGTTTTGTTTGTTCGATTTCACCAGACATTGTAAGCAGTTGGCGCAAATCGTCTTCATATATTTCTATTTGAGAGTGAGGCTTTGTCTGTTCAATTTCGCCAGATATTGCGACCAGTTATCGCACATCCTCTTCATATCTTTCTGTTTGAGAGTGAAAGTAAGAGTGAGGTTTTGTCTGTTCAATTTTGCGAGACATTGCAAGTAGTTGGCGCACGTCGTCTTCATATCTTTCTGTTTGAGAGTGAGAGTGAGGCTTTGTCTGTTCAATTTCGCCAGACATTGCAAGCAGTTGGCGCACATCGCCTTCATATCTTTCTGTTTGAGAGTGAGAGTAAGAGTGAGGTTTTGTCTGTTCATTTTCGCCAGACATTGCAAGCAGTTGGCGCACATCGTCTTCATATCTTTCTGTTTTAGAGTGAGAGTGAGAGTGAGGTTTTGTCTGTTCAATTTCACCAGACATTGCAAGCAGTTGGCGCACATCGTCTGCATATCTTTTTGTTTGAAAGTGAGAGTGAGGTTTTGTCTGTTTAATTTCACCAGACATTGCAAGCAGTTGGTGCACATCGTCTTCATATCTTTCTGTTTGAGAGTGAGAGTAAGAGTGAGGTTTTGTCTGTTCAATTTCACCAGACATTGCAAGCAGTTGGCGCACGTCGTCTTCATATCTTTCTGTTTGAGAGTGAGAGTGAGGCTTTGTCTGTTCAATTTCGCCAGACATTGCAAGCAGTTTGCGCACATCGCCTTCATATCTTTCTGTTTGAGAGTGAGAGTAAGAGTGAGGTTTTGTCTGTTCAATTTCGCCAGACATTGCAAGCAGTTGGCGCACATCGCCTTCATAACTTTCTGTTTGAGAGTGAGAGTAAGAGTGAGGTTTTGTCTGTTCATTTTCGCCAGACATTGCAAGTAGTTGGCGCACATCGTCTTCATATCTTTCTGTTTTAGAGTGAGAGTGAGAGTGAGGTTTTGTCTGTTCAATTTCACCAGACATTGCAAGCAGTTGGCGCACATCGTCTTCATATCTTTTTGTTTGAAAGTGAGAGTGAGAGTGAGGTTTTGTCTGTTTAATTTCACCAGACATTGCAAGCATTTGGCGCACATCGTGTTCATATCTTTTTGTTTGAAAGTGAGAGTCAGAGTGAGGTTTGGTCTGTTCGATTTCACCAGACATTGCAAGCAGTTGGCGCACATCGTCTTCATATCTTTCTCTTTGAGAGTGAGAGTGAGAGTGAGGTTTTGTCTGTTAAATTTCGCCAGACATTGCAAGCAGTTGGCGCACATCGTCTTCATATCTTTCTGTTTTAGAGTCAGAGTGAGGTTTTGTCTGTTCGATTTCACCAGACATTGCAAGCAGTTGGCGCACGTCGTCTTCATATCTTTCTGTTTGAGAGTGAGAGTAAGAGTGAGGTTTTGTCTTTTCAATTTCACCAGGCATTGCAAGCAGTTGGCGCACGTCGTCTTCATATCTTTCTGTTTGAGAGTGAGAGTGAGGCTTTGTCTGTTCAATTTCGCCAGACATTGCAAGCAGCTGGCGCACATCGCCTTCATATCTTTCTGTTTGAGAGTGAGAGTAAGAGTGAGGTTTTGTCTGTTCAATTTCGCCAGACATTGTAAGCAGTTGGCGCACATCGTCTTCTATCTTTCTCTTTGAGAGTGAGAGTGAGGTTTTGTCTGTTCAATTTCACCAGACATTGCAAGCAGTTGGCGTACATCGTCTTCATATATTTTTATTTGAGAGCGAGGCTTTGTCTGTTCAATTTCGCCAGATATTGCGACCATTTGTCGCACATCCTCTTCATATCTTTCTGTTTGAGAGTGAGAGTGAGAGTAAGAGTGAGGCTTTTTCTGTTCAATTTCGCCAGACATTGGAAGCAGTTGGCGCACATCGCCTTCATATCTTTCTGTTTGAGAGTGAGAGTAAGAGTGAGGTTTTGTCTGTTCAGTTTCGCCAGACATTGTAAGCAGTTGGCGCACATCGTCTTCATATCTTTCTCTTTTAGAGTGAGAGTGAGAGTGAGGTTTTGTCTGTTCAATTTCACCAGACATTGCAAGCAGTTGGCCCACATCGTCTTCATATCTTTTTGTTTGAAAGTGAGAGTGAGGTTTTGTCTGTTTAATTTCACCAGACATTGCAAGCAGTTGGCGCACATCGTCTTCATATCTTTCTGTTTGAGAGTGAGAGTGAGAGTCAGAGTGAGGTTTTGTCTGTTCGATTTCACCAGACATTGCAAGCAGTTGGCGCACATCGTCTTCATATCCTTTTGTTTGAAAGTGAGAGTAGGAGGGAGGGTTTGTCTGTTCAATTTCGCCAGACATTTCAAGTAATTGGCGCACATTTTCGTCAACATTGCAAATTTGATTTTTTTATAACGCATTTAAAAAAACAATAGTCGGATAAGAACTATCCATTGCTCTATAAAACATGTTTTGAATATTAACTTCGCGATTTTGAGTCCTGCAGTGAGTTAAACTGAATTTTGTACAATCTTTATATATCTTTCGGGATTCAGAAGCTTTCTTAGCGAGCTTTGTGGAATCTCGCTTACTTGAATAATCCTACCTACTACGGTACTCAATGACCTAGTACAAATATAAGACGAGGTACAGCATTTTGAAAGTGAAGAAAGTGAAAAATATGAAATCATTTTCCAAAGCAAAAAACAAAAAAAAAAACCTTAACAGACCGCTTAAAAGATATTTTTCAATCCTTTTGCATTTTCGCTGCATTCATTGGTAGCAAAAATGCATGACAAGCTTTGTTCTTATATTATTTTTACTTTGTTTTAATCATAAACTGCAAACAATTCTAAGAATGCCAGAGACTTGTGTGAGGGTATTGTGACGGGTGTAGGTGTGGCCGACACCGGCAAACATTATTTCACAACATGTTGTTATGTTTGTTTTTTTTTATCTTGATGATTCTTTTTCTTTTGAATACACAATCAATTTATTTTCGTACCTATTTATTTTTAATACATACACAGACATACATTCATACATTTTCTGAAATTATTTTATTGCTGGCTATCTCCCTTGCACTTGCGTGTATGGTTTTTTACCTTTTTCTACGCTCATAAAAATCGTTCTCGAAAAAAAAAAGAATTTTTTATGTGATTTTGAGATTTAGTGAATTTGTGAAATTCTTTATATTTTTATTACGCAACGCAAGAACAACATTCAAATTTTTGAAAAATACGTTTATAATTATGAGTGGAACAACTGGCGTGGCGGCGCTACCCTTGATCCAGCAGTGCATTGTCAGCAAGCCAGCGATTCATGATCACGAGATTTGTGCTATACAAAGATCCTTGTGTTGTTGTTGTTAACGCATCCTAACGCCTACATAACACGCCCACATTCAACTCTGTTGCAGCGGGTGCTTAGGAGGAAAATAATCTGGGTACTCATTTGATTCATTCGGCCACTCGCTACAATAACAAGAAAAGAAAGCAACCAACAACTACACCATAAACACCTGTGCAAAAATCTTGTTCCAAGCAATTCTGTAGAATATGGAAAACGTCCAATTTTAAGTATTGAAAAAACTATATATATATAAAAAAAAAAATAATAAAAAAATAAACATCTTGTTCAGAGCAATAGGCTTGGGGTGTGTCTTTGAAGATTTTTCTAATATTTATTTTATGCTGCCACGCATTGTTTCGTCTCAATTCTTGTTTTCAAGATTTTCTTTTTTTTTTCAAAATACTTTATTATTTTTTGAATAAAATTTTAAAATTTGAAATAAATTTTCTTTGCTTTTTCAAATTTATTAACGAACTGAAAAAGTTCATGGTCTATTGCAATATAAATTTTATAGATGCATTATTAAAATCATTATTTATTTCATTTTAATGGCATTAAGATTCGGTAGAGAAGAGCTGCTGATGCCGAATATTATTTCATCTGTGTTCTGTATAGTGCCAAGGTACTTACTTACTTATGGTTTTGGCTTCGTATAAGAAGTTGGGCCAGCCATATCTGTTTTGCGCTTGCTGGTGCCAGTTGGCGCCAGTTGATCCTTCCAACGAATATGTGGGCGTCCTCTTCTGCGTTGACCACCACCGGGCACTGAATCGAATATTTTTTTCGCTGGAGCGTCGTTTTTCATTCGCTCAACATGACCTAGCCAGCGGAGCCGCTCGATTTTAATGCGCTTGACTATGTCAATGTCAGCGTACAGCTCATACAGCTCGTGGTTCCATCGAATTCGGTGCTCGCCATTGACGCAGATTGGACCTATCCAATTATATGAAGGATCTTTCTCTCGAAGGCTCCTCAAGTCTTTTCATCAGAACTGCTCAATGTCCAGGTTCGTGCTGCATATAATAGGACAAGCATGATTAGTGACTTATAGAACGTGAGTTTTGTTCGTCGAGAGAGGGCTCTGCTTCTCAATTGCCTGCTCAGCCCAAAGTAACACTTGTTGGCAAGAGTTATCCTTTGTTTTATCTCAATACTGACATCGTTGAAAGAGTTTATGCTGGATCCCAGGTAGACAAAGTCCTTAACAACCTCTAAGGAGATGTTGTCAACAGTGAGGAGGTGGTTTCCACGACGCTGCGACTGTTTATTTGTTGAAACTAGGTATTTCGTCTTATCTGCGTTCACTGCAAGACCCATTCGACTCGACTCTTTCGCTAATCTGGAGAATGCTGCACTGACTTCGCGCATATTATGGCCAATGATATCGATATCATCAGCACCAATGTACTAATAGTTCTCAATTTGAAATTTTACTATTCAAATATCCTCTTCCGCATTGAGTTAAAAAAATGATTTAGAAATTTTAATTTAATATCCTTTACTATTTAATATATCCTTGATACATAAATTTTACTATTCAAATGTCCTCTTTCTCATTGAGTTAAACAAACAAATTATTATTTAGAATGCTTGTTCCACTCCCTTAATTTTAAGGGCAACCTTCAAATCTGAAACTGACAGGTATTTAATAGTTTCCGCGTAAACACGTCTTGCCCGTATTCCCCACACATGCTCAATGGGGTTTAGGTCAGGTGAGAACGCTGGCCAGTCCAGAAGGTCAATGAAGCACGCTTCCGAAAATGCCCTTGTTTGACGACTTGTATGGATGCTTGCATTCCTTTCCTTTAAGACTCGGTGATCATACCCCTTAACTACCAAATGTCATATCTTTTTTTTTCTATCGAGCTGCTACGTGTACCTTCTTTTGACAATGAAGGATGTCGATATGGGCATAGATTTTTTCTATTTTGTTTTCGTTTTCCACATTAACTGCAGTTACAAGCTTATTCCGCGAAGAGCTGTTGCGTTTTGTTTTGTTTTTTCTTTTGTATTTTTCGCGTTATTATTTTGTAACACATCGCTTTACAGCTGGCGTGGTCATCTCCTAAGGTATAAGTGCCTTTCTTCAATACTTAAAGCAATAAGAAAAGATAGATCGCTTCCGACTGGAATATACGGCCGTTCTCTATTCTCCTCTAAAAATGCCAAAAGGCTACTCTCCAATACATTTATGTTCTCAGACCTATTCATCTCGGAGCTCACAAAATGCAATTCAAGAGTGTGCTCGTCTTGTGAATGGCAACCCACACCATCACGGAACCACCACCAAAATTTCTTTTGGAAAATATAAGCGAATTCTTTCTTAAATCCCTACAGTATTATCAGTATCCATCTGGGCCATCCAAGTTAAATTTCTTTTCGTCTGAAAAGATGACCTTTTGCGAAATAAATTGTACGTGTTAGGAGAATAACTTTTATTATATACCGAGTCCCAGTTGGTGTCCAAATTATTTGATGCAAATTGAAGCCGTGCTTGCTGTCCTATGATGGACAAGTAATGTAGGAGCTTTCTTCGTTATGGATCTAACAATTGTTTCGGAACCGTCATTTTCGAAACTGATTGGCTGCATTTGCTCGCAAGTTGGACACAAGATATGGTTGAATTGCTGGTTTTCTTAATAATCATTTTCTTATCACGCTTCGATAGCTTAGCTTTACGACCTGTTTTGTATTTTATGCTGTAATTTTTCGGGTTTTTTAAAAAGGTGTCAATAACACAACATGTACGACTAATTTCTTTAGAAATTTGTGAAAAATTTAGTCCCTGCAACAATTTTCCGCCTTTCTTCTTTGTATAGTCAAGTCCCGTGTGGCGTTTTAATCAAATCAACAAGTTCTTGGAGTCACGGTTAAAGTTTATAATCAGACGAACAATGATGCGACCGCTCTATTGGTGACCTTTTAAGAGACTGTCGTTAAGTTTTGATACGATTGCAATTCTAGCAGCAATGTGTGCATTTCAACGCAAACTTTCGGTACTCCTTCCAATCAATGATAAAAGCTGCTAAAGAGACATGAACAAACAAGACAAGATCAAGCAATCAGCAGTGCGAGAAAAAAGTATATTTTTCGTGCTACGTCATCGGTCACAAAAAAAGCTATATTGCATACGTTTTTTCATGCAAAACATTTGAAAACTTATATAAAAGTGGAAAATTATCAAATGAACAAGTTTAATTCGCGAAAAAGTGCTTGAATACTTTGTTTATATTTTCATGCAGTAACGAAATTTAAAGTAATATTTTGTTTGCTGTTGGAATTATTGCACGTCGCTACAGCACACTTCATTTTTATAAACAACACAAAAAATTACTGAATCATAAACACTAATAATTCTTTAAAACTTCAAGAAATAATTTTTCATATCCAATCGCTACACGTAAACAAAAGAATTTGTGACCGATGACGTCAGACTTATCAGCTTTGTTTTGTTTACAATTAGGGTATTCACAAGGTGTGCTATCATGTCATATTATCATAATGTAATACAATTTTACACTAGTTTAAAAATATGGTTATTGCCTTCCATATAAAAAAGTACTAAAATTTTACAACTCTAAAAGCTATGTTTATTGAGTGTCGTATTCAATAACGTGCAAAATATGCTTTTTGCACAAACCGGCTATTATTTTGTCTTTTTCGCTTTCTTTTGGCATTGCGACAACAAATATTTATTTAAATTTGTTTTTCATCAGCTGATTGAGAGTTGAAATAGCACAATAAGTTATGGGAGGTTGTTCACACTTGTTGTAAATTTTAATGTTTTCAATTTAAGACATTTGACTTTATGAGACCTTGTGAATACCCTATATATGGAGGCTCTTTTGTTTGCATGATCTTTATTTCTTGGTTCATGCTAAAGAGACTCTGTTTAAAATAGTACAGTTTGTTCTCTCATTCTGTGTTTGAGCTTGCCTCTGATTGTAATCAACATAGATTTCGCGAGAGTGCATATAAAAATTGGTTGGGTGTCGTAAAGTTAAGAAGAGCACGTAACGGCCAACTTAAAAAATGCAATTCTGAAATAAACGCGTTTGAAGTTTTGAGCAGTAGTGATGTATCGCCAGTCGGCCTTATACTAAAATTAAAAAAAAACAAGTACTTAGAAATTCTTCCAGGTCATAATCTTTTGAGACATCATTTTTGAGGTCATAAGGAACCATTTTAAAAAAAATCGTTATTGATTTTTCGCAAATTCTAGAGTAGCCTAGCCCCTTAAGCATTACACTGAACAACAATATCAATTTTTTTCCAAAATAACAAGGTTCCGACAATGGATTCTGGTAAAGGAGACAAAAAATTAATATACGTGTATTGGCGTTTTGAAAGTTTACGTCTGAGTCTAATTTTAGGGGGGATTTCATTTTCCCCCTTTTTGAACATTCTTATAGTGAATCGGCATAGGAAATCCTTATCATTCCTTACATTTTGGGTATAGGATGTGTTCTGAGGATTTATGTAGAATATTACGAGAAATATTTTTATAGAATATTTTAACCCCCTAACTTCTCAATTTATGGGTCTTTTTTGACCTTTTTGTAATAAAAGGATACAATAAAGCTGAAAGTTCAACTTAAATGCCAGAAATAAGTCGAAACTTAAAATGTGTTAAAGGGTTAATTTCGTACTTATTCAGAATTGATGATAAAATGTCGCAATAAACTTTGTTTCAGGGGGTTACTTTCTATGAAAAAAGTGTTTTACTCATTTGGCACATCATACTTAGCAATAGCAACGAATCTTATCGGATGCACTTTGGCTGATAAGATCCATTAGGTTCAAACAAAAAACTATGAAAAGCAAAATTAAAATAAAAGTAAATTTTAATCCCCTCCTCCGGTTCCCATTATTTTATTGTACCAAAACTTGTTACCATATACGCCACATACTTGTTGTTGTGTTCACAATTTTTGGCATTTTTAAAAAGAATCACACCTTTTAAAACTATTAAAAATCAACCGTATTTATAGAATCATCATTTTACTTGTTCAAATGTAAATCTGGTAAAAAGGAAAATTTTTTTGCCACCACTGCATAAAAAACTTGGTGTAGTAAAAAACTTTATTAAATCTTTGGACAGAAATGGATCGGCATTCAATTTTCTGAAAATATTGTTTCCAAAACTTAGCGAAGCAAAGATAAAAGATGTTATGATTCAAACTTTACTTTTTGTCATTGGTTTAATACCAAATAATTATAAAAACTTGTATTTTTTCATTATAACAGGTGTTTTTTTTGGCCCTGATATAAAAAAGCCTATGTACGACGGTGAATTTGATCAAATCCTCACACCAATTGAACTTGCCGCATGAAAAAGCATTAAAGAAGTCATTAGCAATTTCGTAGGCAAAAATCGTTCCCCTACTGCTCGCTTACACGTCGACACCATGTTAAGTGCTTTATTTGGTTGATTTTCAATAGTTTCAAAAATTGTGAACACAACAAGTATATGGCGTATATGGTAACAAGTTTTGGAACAATAAAATAATGGGAACCAGAGGAGGGGATTAAAATTAAATTTTGTTTTAATTTTGCTTTTCATAGTTTTGGATCTAATGGATCTTATCAGCCAAAGTGCATCCTATAAGGTTCGTTGCTATTGCTAAGTATGATGTGCCAAATGAGTTAAACACTTTTTTCATAGAAAGTAACTCCCTAAAACAAAGTTTAGTGCGACATTTTATCATCAATTCTGAATAAGTACGAAATTAACCCTTTAACACATTTTAACAGCCCTATTCTGCATTTTCTTGACAAGCTATTTATCAATAAAATCTGTAAAGAAGTTTGTCAAGCGAAAGCTTTACTAGTATTCTGCAGCAACCTTGATAAATGAAAAGCTTTTGAAATTCACCAGAGGAGGGTGAATTCATATTGACAACTAATTGTTCTCATGAATAGCATGAAACAGAGAGAAGAGCGTGAGAATTTGCTTGAGTTGCATGAAAAACAAAGAGAGGAGTACTAAAAGCAGTAAAATTCGATACGCGAACAACAACAGCAGCAATGATTAAACGATTTCTGCTTCCATTTTCTTAAATGTCCACATAAGTTTACACATTTGTAGAAAATAATTATTATTATTAATATTATTATGTTATTATTAACCTTTATATTGCTTGCTTCAAGCGACCACAACTGCCTTGAGTATTTTATCAATAATAAAGATCAATATCTCATCAAAATTTATCAATTAAAAAGCTTTTTTTCTCTATGAAAGGATATTAAAATAGTCAACACTCGATAAATATTCAATATGGTGGATTTGTCAAGTACACATAATCGGGCTGTAAGTTTTGACTTATTTCTGGCATTTAAGTTGAATTTTTAGCTTCGGAGTATTCAGAGACTTATAGTAGAATTTCATGATAAACTTTTTGTGGAACATTTTAACCCATTATATCCTTGTTTTATGGGTCTTTTTTGCCTTTTGTTACAAAAAGGTCAAAAAAGACCTATAAATTGAGAAGTTAAGGGGTTAAAATGTTCCATAAAAATATTTCTCGTAGTATTTTACATAAATCCTCAGAACACATCCTATACCCAAAATGTAAGGAATGATAAGGATTCCCTATGCCGATTCACTATAAGAATGTTCAAAAAGAGGGAAAATAAAGTCCCCCCTAAAATTAGACTCAGATGTAAACTTTCAAATCGCCGTTACACGTATATTGTTTTTAGTCCCCTCTACCAGAATCCGTTGTCACAACCTTATTGTTTTTTTTCGTGTTGAACAGTGTTATTAGTAATGTATTAAAAAATATTAAAACTTAGAGTTCGATAAAGCGCTTCAAAAATTAACAAGTGGAACATTTAACAACCCATCAACCTACGCAACCTTAAAAAAACAATAAAAAAAAACAAAAAAAATCATATCGCTAAACAAATGCTGCGTGAAACATACACACACTGACTGGCAGAGAAATTCTATGGAACCCATTTCAATAAATTGCACAAAAATAATAAAATTATAATCAAGATTTCAAGAACTGTGCGAACGAATAATTTGTTATTTTTCTCGTTGTATTTTTTTTCTCTGTGCTTTTGTTCATTTAATTTTTTCCATGCTATTAATTTTCGACTCAAGATTTTATGAAAATAAAAGCGAACATTTTTTTAAGTATCTACATTGGTTGCAAGCATCTATGAGATGCCGCTGATTTAGTTGCTGTTTTGCATTCGTTGTTGTCGCGTTCGCTTGCGTTTGTCAAATTTTTGATAGAAAACACAACAAAAAAAAAGCACGAAGCAAGAAAAAAAATTATTCTAAAAAATTCGGAAAAGTTAAAATAAGACTTGCGTGGCGAGCGTAGCATATCTTGTATCTTGTATCGCGCAGATACGCGACGCATAACGCACACTCGTTCGATTGATCAGCAGCGATAAGTTTTCCCTCGTTCAGTTCGTTTTCGTTTTTCCTTGCAGCGCGCACTTCCCGAGCGACTTTGAAGCGTTCAAATTTTCACGTTTCAACGGTAAATCCACGCTTTTCAGATACTTCTGAATAAGTTAAAATTTTGAAAATTTATTTATTTAAGTTAACTTTAAAATTGAAGTTAAGAAATTCTAAATTTTCTCATAACTTATGTAATTATTGGAAAGCTGCGTGAGCAAAAGAAAAATATATTAAAAAAAAATTGTCAAAGCTAAAGATTAAAGGATTTGACAATTCGAAATCATCAATAACGACAGCTTAAAGTTCCAAGGATATTTTCAACTTTAAAAATAAATGTAACAAAATATTAAAAAAAAACAAAAATTATGGAAAAAAATTAAATTAGAATTTTTGACCGCACGAGCAATCAGAAAAAATAAAATTTTGCGGTACGTGTGAAAAAGTTGTGGGTGGCGAGGTCGAGAAAAATGAAAAGAATTAGTTGAAAGCTAAAAATAGAAAATTTTAGTTAAACAATCAAGTGGAGCTAAGCAAACGCAGCAAAATTCTACAAAAAAATGATAACTCAACTGGATGCACTGTGAAAATTTTTGTACAAAAGTTAAAACCTTTTTGTGGTAAAAAACTAAACAAAGTATTTCAACAATGAGTGTAAAACCTACCGAATTGAAAGTAAAAAGAACAAGTAATGCAGGAATTAAGAAAAACCAATGTTGAAATAAAAAAACACTGCGAAAAAAATGCAATAAAATTTAAAAATTTTAAATTTAAAAAATATACTGAAAAAAACAGAATTATTATAGTATTTGACTGTGTTTGTGCGTGCTTGTGATTGTGTGTGTGAGAGAGTGGTCTGCGTGTGTGTGTGTGTGCGTGTTAGTGTGCATGTGTTTGTGTGGCACACATACCTTTGCTGCGTTTTATCGCCGGCGACGAATGTACGCGTTAACAGTATCCATCGGATTCGCATTCGCTAAAAACGCATCGCAACCGTGCTTCCAGCAGATAGCCAAGGAAAAGCAGCAGTAACAACAACCACCCTAAACACAGGCAGAAGCGAAGCTTCACAAAAGCTTATAAACTACGAAAGCTGCATTTTTGGAGTGTTGCCACAGTATTTTTGTGCATGTTAGTTTGCAAATAAAAGAAAATCAAAACTCGAAGGCAGGCATCTATCCTTTTGGCTTCATGTAAACATTAAAACTATTAAAAAACAAACTATCGCTTCTAAAACTAATTCAAAGCAATAAGAGCTTAAAGGTCCCAAAAAAATTGCATTTGGATTGAAAGAGGGAATAAAGAGCCAACAAAAATTGCTTGAAATTGCATCCAAAAAGTAAAAGTTCGCGTAAAAAACTCACGAAATAACTTTCAGAACTTTGCAAAAATAAGAAGCATAAATTTGAAGAAGCTTCACGTTTAATTTGTTGACAAAATGTGGTCAGTGCGTCCTTCCTACTGTCCAACTTTTGACTGCTACTGAATTTAAGTTCAATCCTTTTGAAAGCTCAGAGACTGGTTTAAAAAACTTGTGACAAATTTAACAGAACTTTCAAATATTATGAATGTCCAAAATGATTCAAATCGAACTTAAAACGACCTTCCCATCACAGTGTTTTCAAGGAGATGACTTCAGTTAAAACATATAATTAAAAAAAATTTACAAATAAAAAAAACAATATTAATTTAGCATGATTCCAAACATTTCATCAAATTATGAACTTCATAAAAGTTTTACTGAACTTAACATTAAGCTTAAAATACTTTTAACACAAGATTTTCTTTCTATAAAGCTTTACCCTTAACTTTTCAAAATAGTTTGTGACCGTTTTATTTTTATGATTTTCTATTAGAAATTTTTATATGAACAAACATTTAAATAATATAAAAATATTTTATAAAATTAAAGTCTAATAAGTAGTAAAGCACCGCTAAATATCGATAATTGTAAGCGTCACTTCAATGAGTGTTTATACTTGATTAACAAAAATTACTCATTTCTAGAGACTAACTTCTCAAATGGCAGAACAAGAACGCCTTAAAAACTCAGAAAAGTTGACGTGAGAATGTAGAATATCCATTACCAGAATGTAGTGTACATATAGCACGCTAACATTAAGAGACACAACTCAAAATTTTGAATTTTTCAGCAGAAGCGAGAAACACTCTCTTGTTTTTTTTAAGCGACTCCATACAATACATAGAGACAAAACTAATTTTATTTTTATATTAAAGGCACATACACTCTGAGTAAATAATTTTGATAGACGATGCAGAGGATTACTACGAATTCTTTTACATTTAAATGTTATGTAAATATAATAACAGTATGACATCGACACATAATTTTAATAGTCGATGTAAATGATAACTACGAACTCTTTTGCATTTAAATGTTATGTAAATATAATAACAGTGAGAGTACATAAGTTTGATAATCGGCGAATTCTTTTACATTGAAATGTTAAAATTTTTAAATTTTGCATTGCGACTTATTATTTTGTTGAAGTGCAATATTACTCGTATACTTTACCAGACCCAACTATCGAAATGATTTTCCTGTAAAATTTTGTTTTTGAAACTCATGTTAATTTGGCAACTAGTGCACCATGTGTCAATTAATTTTACTTAACGAACCCACTTGAACTTAGATTGCTCCCAGAGGCACAGGGTTTGAGTCTCGGCTTGACAAAGCCTTATTTCTTGTTGATAGTTTTAGCAGCATTAATGTTAGAGAGACATTAAAAGTTGATGAAAATCATGAATATTCCGCCAGAATAAAACGGAAAACTTGTGTAGCAGTATAAAAACGGAATTATTTATGATTTTTTTAATTTCCTCATAGACAAAAAGGTAGTTCAACCCAATGACTTTTCCAAGCAATTTGCTATTGGTGGTGTCCTCTGTAGGGCAAGTTTCATGCCGCCCAAGAGCTCCGGGCTCGAATTCCGACTTAATTTGTTATAGTTGGTGGTTGTGAAGTCTACAAAAGGTACCGCTTAGCAACTTGATTGGACTGCGGTTGTACATTTACCTCGGATTCAACATCACTTCAGTGTCTTCAGCTTTCCGCCACACTCAGAACATTCTACATAAGATTCACTTGATTGCTTTTCCCTTCTATGTTTAGTATTTTATCATTCAATTCAATCTCCAACCATCTATCATCTAAGGTAGTAGGTGTGTAACACCTGAATTCTCCCATTCAAAACTAAGAAAAACAAAACTAGTATGAAGTCAACACAATCCAATAGCATTTCCAATCTCTTTTCCCTCTATGTTGCATACCAAACACTTATGATTTATCTATCTGTCTGAACATTTGATTTCAATTTCAGACAATTTTCAATAATCTGTGAGTTTTTGCTTAAAATATTTGATCATCCCCCTAAGCAACTTCCAAAAACATTTATAAATTCCATAATTTTGTATGCAAGTGATTAATCAAAACAGCCTATTTTCATTTTTGAAAAATTTCAATATTGCATTTGACTGGTATTGGCGTTTTGATTGATTTTTATACATTTTAGTCTCCTTTTAGTCTATGAATGACCATTAACACTAAACCTACCGATACTTCATGTATCACACAGCGGGTCAAGTGACCAGTCTTTAAAATGATATTTATCACAATTTGACACATGAATAAAACAAGTTATTTTTTTTAAACGACTTGAAATTATTTATTTATTAAATTTAAAACACTTAAAAATAATACAATATTTTAAAATGGGTCATTTGAGCCGTCGTGGTAGGTTTAGTGTTAATATGAAAATGTAAATAAGTTTCATGGACACTTTTCGAAAAATGAAAAACAAAATGAAATCTCGATAACCCCGAGATTTTCCAAAATGTAAACAAAACTCTCAATCAACAACGCCGTCAACATCTGTCTCAAGATCCTGGTCAAAACACCCCCCACTAAACTTCACATTGAAGATAAAACATCAGTTCATGAATTTCCTGAGGCTTAATTCAATTAAAACTGCATATTTTGAAGTAATGTAGTTATAAATACATTTTGAAAAAAGATTTTCGAACTCCATGACTGATAAACAATCAAATTGATTTGAATTGCACCGAATTATATGCCCGGTGTTACTCGGGTGAAAAAATGGAAAATTTTGATATTTAGCCCTCGTTTTAAAATTTGTAAAAATCCAAATAATGAAAAAAAGCTGCACTAAATTGAAAAAGCTCATATTGAAAGATCATGTTTTTTCTATCGGTTGAAGGCTATAGGCGGTAGTGGCATCCGTGGCGTAGTTGGTTAAAGTGCGTGGCCGCTATGTTAACGAACCTGGAGACCCAGGTTCGAACTCCAGCAGCGACAGAAAATTATTTGAATTAAAATAATTTTTCTGTACGGCCGCCACCTCTCTGCAGACAATGGCAAACCTCAGAGAGTAATCAAAATGCCATGTAAAACTTCTTGAGAATAAGAACATTTCGTTCATCGCCGTTCGGAGTCGGCGTTAAGCCTGTATGTCCATTTCTCGGTCAATTGTGTACAAACTTAATAACACGCACAACACAATTGATCATAAGAAGCTAGGTCAAAGTCCTGAAATGACCAGTTATTAATTTTTTTATTTTTTACGAAGGCTATACAGAGGCTATACAGAGGGGCAGAGAAAATAGATTTATAGTGATAACTTCTGATCAGAAAGAGATATTGGCGTAATTGTTTCACATAAATTATACTTGGAGCTTAACTATTCTATAAAAAGAATGAAAACAACTTTTGAAAAAATTCATTTTTTTAAAAAAATACCTTGGGTTCTTGTTTTTTAATGACAGAAACAGTTAATAAAATTGTTCGTAAAACTGAAACTTTTGCTATTAAACGCTATGTCATGTTATAGCTAGTCAAACATGCAATTTTGAGTTTTTATAATTTTAACCACAAAAACAACTTTTGTGCCATTTTTTGAGTAAAAAGTCAATATTTTGAATCTTTTTTTAAACAAAGATTTAAAATATATACTCTAAGCTAACGGTACCTATCAAATAGTTTCCGTAAGGTGCTTGAATTGAATTTATCAACAAAAAAAATTGAATAAAATATATGCAAAAACAACAAAGTTATTTGCATCGAAAGTAAAACATACGAATTTCTGATACGATTCTTTGTTACCCTAAGAAAACGATGTTATTGAATACATTCACCAGTGTCTAGCTCTCTTCAAGACTCTCAATTGTGTTTTTAGGGAGAATTCGCTCTACACGGAAATTTTATGCTCTTTCGCGTATAGTGCTTAACCCTTGAATGCACAAGGCGCCCGATTTTGACCGAAAAAAATATATTTTATGTAAAATTGAGTAAAAATAAAAACTGTGTTTTTAGTTTTGAAATTTTTTTTTTAAAAATTTTTTTTAAAAAAAGTGCTTGTATCTGTAAAGATTCAATGTGAATTTACCTACATCTTAAATCCCTATTAAAATATATCAAAATAAAAGAAATGTGTTATGAAATTTTTATTAATTCATTAATTTTAAAAAGTTAAAACTATCAAAAACTGCAGGGACCCAACCTACTAAAGTGACCCAGTGAGGTGCGGATTGATTGCAATTTTTTCGAACCACTTAAAATCACTAAAGTTCATGTTTTGAAAGCAGTCAGCATTTTTTCCTAATCAAAATTATTTCTCTGTTCCTAGAAGTTAAACTGTTAAAAATAGTGTTTATTTAATTTAAAAAAAAGAATTTTTTTGACTTTGTACATAATTTTTTTAAAAAGTATGACAAATAGAAGTAAAAACTATTTTTTTATTTAAGACTTATAGTATTCTAAATAAAATATAACCGATTTGAAAAAAAATAAAACCAAAAATATAGCCGTAGGAATTTCTTGAATGGTTGTATCTTTAAAGATACACGGTGCATTTAAGGGTTAAGGTATTCATAAACAAATTTGAGTTGTATGGGAGATGTTACAGTCCATATGAGTTACCTATGCCAAGTATTCATAATTTATCGTATTGAGGACGAAAACTTAAAACTTAATATAATAGGAACACTGTATTTTCTCGAAGTTTCGAAGGTCTATCGCATAACTTCGAAAGCTAAGCGATTCGCAATGTATTGAAGATGTTAAGTCCTCTTTTTCAATTTCCTTATTGTTTCCTTAGTAAAATTATGGTAGTCTTAAGTGGGTTTATACCGAGTTCTAGTTGTTTGGTAGGTGACGCATTCCTTATTTTAATGTCCTTTCCTTATTTTTTCCAGCAATTAAATAGTAAATAGTGACTTCAGACAGAGTGTCCATGCTCTTTCGTATATGATTCAAAAATTATTCAATCAATTGTTTGACTCCTTTTAAGACTCTCTCTCTCTCACACAATTTTCGTTAGTTTAAATGCAATTATGAGCAGCTCATTCAAATCATGAATGGAAATATCATTTCATTTTCAAAATCAGGTTCCAAATTCTAAATATTGTTTTCCTATTTATGGGTCCATCCTAGGAGTCCGAGATAGGTTATGAAAATAAGCGCAAAGAAGTTAATATGATTGAATGGTGAAATATTCCATGACATTGAGGCAAAATTGGTCAACATGTCGTGATATGGGGCAGCATTCACAGTAACTGCGGTTCCAGCTGCATTTTGGAGAGGAATGGTCCGATGACACCGACAGCCCAAAATCCACACCAAGCAGTGCACCGTTGTGGCTGCATGGGACACTCTTGGAGAAGTATGTGTGTTTTGCAAACCGTCTCTGCAAAATTTTCACTATTTTTGTTGTGAATTTTCACAAATTGTAATTTGCAATATTTCTCCATTACAGCAAAATGCTTGCTGTTAAGAGCTATCGTAGATTTAGTACTCTACGCTTGTCACAAAAAAGTAGTGCTCGAATCAAAACGTCAGTGACATTTTTGAGAAACGCTTTATATACTCAAGGTTTTTTATTCTTAAGGTAATGACCATTTTTTACCTGCGCGGAAAAAAAAATTCTCGTATTATGACCATGCAATACTTGACAGCCTCCGTGCAGCCGAAGTAGTGCAGAAAAAAGCTCGATTAACAGTGAAAAATGTTAAATTGCAACCAACAGACGAGTTTCTTCAATTCAACAGTCTGAAATGTTAAATTAACAGTGCACTTTAAAGCATTATTTTATTACTGTTTATTTTAAATACTCGACTGTTGTATGACATTTAACCGCTTCACTGTTAATTTATTCTGAGTTTACTTGTCACCCGGGTCTAAGTCCCGATAAGACAGACCATAGTCCTAAATATTTATCTTTCTTATCTTCTTGCTTCCGTACCAATTAACTTAAATTAAACATTCATAATATTTACAGCAAAAAAAAATTTAATCGAGCTGCAGAAGTTTGTGAATAGAATTGCTAAATAACAAAAATTTACCGAAAGGCTGAACACTTGCCTCACATTCGAATTCTCTTATTAATACACCCTTCGACCATTAATAGAACATTATATGGCCATTCCCTTCTACCACACTTATTAACCACCCCATTCTGATCTAATGCATGAGTGAGTGAGGCATGATGAACTCTTACACCTGGCTACAAAAAAAAAATTTCGCAATAAACTGAAATATTAAGTTACTTATGTTTAGTCGTGTGAGGGCAACAATGCTGAAAATTGAGATTTGTGTTAATTTTGTTCAGCTCAAGCGCTGTCAGAAGAGTAGGTGGAGATACTCGTACTTCACCCAGAGTCCACTTTTTGTGTAAAATAACCCTTAAGTACTGTTGTGAACAATCAAGTAAATGCTGTTGTTGGTCTGTGGGACCACGAGCAGTTTGTCGTTTAATAAAACTTAGTATAATTCTTTTTTCATCCATACATGTTTTTAAAAGTTTAAGCTAGTCATTAAGCTTTACAACAAAAATGAATTCATGCCGGGATGAAATAATTTTATTTGATTTTTCAAGCGATAAAATAGCCAAAAAATACGCTTTTAATTTTTTGATGTGGTCCCATAGACCAACAACAGTACGTACCACATACCACTTAAAATATTAACGGATAAATATACAGAGTTGTCCATCTTGTCCTTCCAAAAGTGAAGCTGAATAAATTATATTTTAATATAGATTTCGATCAAATGTTTTTATCAGCATATCGCTTGGATCCTGGCGGTCTCGGTAGTTGAGTAGCTAGCGTTATACATGATACTACGCTTCAACCATTTAATTTTTTTTTAGTTTGCAGTCCTTGTCAATTAAATATGGAAACCACAATTAAGTGTTATAAATATACAGACAGTGCCCCACTCCTATAAGGATTTCTTTCCTTATGAATTTGTTTGCTTGTGCTTATTGTACACTATTCGTGTGCCCCAATTTGCCCCATAATAAATAAATGTTGTTAGAATTTTTTTTTTAATTGATTTGTTTTTAATCCATGAAACCATTCAATCCACTCAATTGCTGTAGCCACTTTCTCTTCTTCTATTTACCTACCTCTTCTTCTTCGTCATCGTCTCTTACTCTCCGGCTAGATTTCGAATTTCGACCACGGTCTTTTTTAATAGATTTCCATTTTCGTCAATTTCCCGAGCTACAAGAAAACACTTAAGAAAAAGAAGTTTCTATTTCTGTTCTGTTCTGTTGTTGTGTTTGTTGTTTTATTTTCCTTTTTTCCCCCTCTTTCCTCTTGTATGCGGCACACATATTTTCACAGCATTTCAAAAAGAAAAACGGCCGCACAAACATCTTTACAAAAATATAAGCAATCATATTCAATTTGAAAAGCATTTTTAACGAGCGCGCGCTCTTGCCTGCAGCACTCCCCTCACGCCCCATGCCATGAATACCGCTCATCAAATGCATACATATTTGTAGTTCATACCATGGCTTTTTCTATTTTCTCTCTAGCGTATGTGAGTGTGTGTGGGGCTCTGTGTTCGTGTGTGTATACATAGATGTAGAAACTTGATCAGATTTCCTTAACGATTAGCAAAAAAATAAAGCACCAGAAAAAACTGTTTTTTTTTGTTATTATTTTCGTTGTTTTATGTGTTTTGTATTGTTGCTGGCGCTAAATATAACCTAATGTTGTAGCGTCGATATACTTGGATGTATGTATATAATAAGATATATATATATGTATGTATGGATAAAACAGTATTGCCAACATGTAAATAACAGTTCGCGAAACTTCGTTTTCAAAAAATCAGCACAAAAATTGCAAACTTCAAAATAATTGTCATTTTTTGGGTGTTCGAATTTGTCATAATTTGCTCTGCTCCATTCAAAAGCTTTGGGTTTTACCTCCTTAATCGAATTGAATCAATAATATATACAAACAAACAAATCAATTGAAGTTCAACGTCATTGTTGCAGCTGCAACTTGACATTTTTAAGGTGTATTTATTTTTGGACAGGTGTTCTTGGCAGCTTTTCAATGTTGTTCTATTGTTTTTATTTTTTCATTGCCAAAACGTTTTTTTTTTCACATCATATATAAAATAAATTTATTCATCACAGCTTTTTAAACGCTGCAATCAATCAAGGTAGAAAAACTCAATTGAACAGTGACGATAACAGAAAGCAGTGTGACTTAACAGTATGGCTAACATTGTGCTTAGCTGTAGGCTTAACAGTTTGATAATTTAGCAAAATGTTTATTGTAGCATATTTTCAGGCTGACATTGTAAATTGACAATGTTCGCAATGTTCTTTGATGCTCTATGAAATGAGCAGAGAAAGTAGGTATTGTCTTCAAATAAGTGTTGGAGAACTATCGATAGTCGACGACATCGATAGTCTACGATTGTTTGTTCCTTCACCATCGATACTCTCGATAGTATCACGAAAACTATCGATACTATCGAATAAAATGTATTCATAAATAAAGGATAAGATTCTTTTTAACATGCGCAGCTTTTTTTATTCAACAATTAAAATGATTTTGAAGCAAAAACTATGTAATTGTAAATTGATAAAAATAATGATAAAAAGGTATATATAAATACAAGAAAAATAGACATTAAATGAAATGAATTTTTATGAAACAACTATTCTGAAAAGCCATTTATACCTATAAATTACGCCATCAAAACAAAAGAAGTAATTTTTTAAAAAATTTTTTAAATTAAAACTCTTTCTCTGTTAAAAGTTTTTCGCTAAAAGGTGTTTTTATTTAAAAATGTTAACATATCCACTGTTTTGTCTTTAAGTAGTGAATGATGTTTTGTAATAGTGCGTCCCGCTTTACTAAAAACCCGCTCGGAGTCAACCGACGAAAAGAGGCATGTCCATTTCATTAATCTGTGAAAAGCTTGTGTATTATCTATCATTCAATGTTTGTAATTCTGCCGTTTCTTACCTTCCAAAATAGAAAGGGACCGGTATCGAATGCTGCATTCGCCCTTTCAAAATACATTTTTTTTGAGATCCATGGAATTATTATTAGATTTGTTATTAAATCAAAGAAAGATGCTTCATTACATTATCCAAAATTGGAGTCATAATCAACATTAGTTTCGCAAACTTCTGATGATTTCAATTTGGAGATTTCTTCCTGAAGCAGTAATGTGGCAATGCACGCTTGAGATTGAAGACGGAAGTCTTGCTTTTTGAATTGAGAATCCAACAGAGTTGCCAAGGAGCATTTTTGCAAACTTTCAAAAGAAAAAAAAAGTGTTTCTATAGAGGACATAAGCCTCAAATGTATATTGTTTCCTTCAAAGGTAAGAAGACTTTGTTAAACTGAATCCAATTTCTTTAGTAGGCCATTGGTAATTGGTATAATCAATGAAATTGTGACGATTTTACCAGCAGATGTCTGCCTCGTTGCTTCATCAAACAATTTCTCAATGCCAATTCAAATATTTATTTCATCCGCTGTTAAGGGTGCTGGAGCTTTAATCGTCGTCAACAGAACGTTATTCAACGCATGTTTGGTTTTTAAGATTCTTTTCACCATTAAACAAGTGCTATTCCACCGTGTGACAACGTCTTGAATAAGACCAAGAGGCATTTCATTTTGCTTCATTTAAAATTTGGCCATTGCAATAATACTGCTTTTGAAGTAGTGTACGATTTTATACTTAAAAATGGTATTCAGATAGAAAAAATGCTCTAAGTTTTCGATTTCTTTTCACTATCGACGATACTATCGATATTGTAGAGCAGTGGGGCCCAAGAAATTTTAAGCGAGGGCCAAAACTTAAAAATGTTGCTCATTGTTCTGTTTGGGAAAAAATCAAACAAAACAAAAAACAATTACAATGCAATAAAATCACATGTCATGAAGTACACTGTAAGAAAGTTTGGTTTATATTTTTTAAATATACTCAATGTGATAGATATTACAATCATGACAAATCAATGAACTCAAGTTTATTTGCCAGTGCACTGCGGATATTACAATAACAATGCTTGCATGAAAAATGACTCGACACACAAGTAACGGAACAATCAGCTTCAGCATGGACATCATCGAGTGTGCGTTTTTTATTTTGGCTTTGCAATTGTTTTTGTAAAGTTCGCTGGAAAATGTGCTGAACACTGAACGAGTCGGTTTGTGTTGTTGTTTTTTGCAGATATTCTTTGATTTTGGCTCATCGCAAAGACAAAATTAAGATAGAATAAAATTTGTATGCAGGGTCACGCGGGCCATACGGGCAACTACGTGGGCCTGATTGTTGTAGAGCTTCGATGGTGTCGCCCATCGATAGTGCCGATAGTGACTCACCATCGATAGTACCATCGATAGTTCTCCAACACTACTTCAAGTACATTGAGAATATAATTATTGATGTGACGAGTCGAGTTTTTTTACTCGTTAACTCGAGTCGACTCGATTCTCTTTTAGCTGTGACTCGAGTTGTCAAAAATTAAGCGAGTTTTTTCGCATTCGTTGTTTTAAAATGATATGCTTGCGAGTTCGTTTGCTTAGCGCTTGCATATGAAATAATAGTAAAATTGAAAAACAAAGCAAGCGTTGAAAAATACAGTTTCAAGTATTCTTTACGACTGCGCAACAAACTTTTGGATGTGTGGTGTTGTTCTTATTGCTTTTTTGTAGTTTTGTTGTTAGTTTTATTTGTGTGGCAGCGAGTCTGACTCGAGTTGCGAGTCACTTTAAAAAATAAACGAGTAAGAGAGCATTGAATTTTTTTATCAACATTTTTAAAAATACCTCGAGAAAATAGAACGTTTGGGAATTTTTTAACACAGCGTGACAACTATATATGGTGACAAATTAAAAGTGCCATAATTTCTATAAAAATGATGAAGTTTGAAATTTCATTTTTTAATTACACATGTAAAGGATTGCATTTTTTATAACTAAAGAAATTATTCAATTGCGTTGTCTCCTTTTGCTATAACACGCCTTAACCTCTTCTCGAAGTTGTTGCATGCGGCACGCACGAGTTCAGTTGGTATTTCGTTCCAGATTTTTTCAGTTACCAGTTTGAATTCGTTCAAACAACGGTACTTGTTATTTAAACGAATCCTTAAGCTTCTGCAGCATATTACCCCATACACAAAAGTTCAAAGCATTCTGATCCGGTGAGCTTGGTGGCCAATCTTCTTTAGGAATGAAATCAGTTAAATTTTCACTGCACCATTTCTGAACAACCTTACCAGTATGGGCAGGAGCACCGTCTTGCTGATAACAAAAGTAATCCTCTCCATACATCTTCTGAGCATTTGGTAACAAATGGTTTTGCAAAACCTCTTCCAAGTAGTAGTTTGCGTTCATTTTTACTCTTTATCGATAAAAAGTAGTGTCAGGGTTCCTCTATTACAAACTGCTCCCCAAACCATAACCGAAGACGAATTCTGGTATCTTGCCATATGTTTTTTATCGTTTGGAACGTCCTTGAGTGAAACTGCCCATGAGCGGTCGTTTTGCACGTTATGCGGAGTTTGAAGAACAAAAAGTTTCTTGTCAGAAAAAATTATGTCGTCACCTGCATGCCAGGATCACTTAACTTCTGAGTAGGCGTTTTTTTATTACGGCATCCGTAAGTGTCTGCATTTTTTTTTTAAATGGTGACATTTCAAAATCAGTTGTAAGAACTTTTCTGATTGTTTCTCGATTTACGTTAAGATTTTTCGCCATTTCTCGTGCAGACTGATCACATTTTCTTCGAATACGCTTCCTTACATTCTTTATTTGCAGTACGCACAGTCCTTTTTCGTCCAGTTTTCTCACGATTTTTATTAGAGCCTGTATCCAAATAGCGTTTGACGGTACGATAAACATATTGCCGGTTTATACCAAGATGCTTCAGTTCTTGGAAAATCCTTCCGCATTTTAAACCGGTCTTAAATTTTTCTACAATTATAACGTGTAAGTCTGACATGTTCTCTGAACACCTATTTCACAACTAACAAGCAAAAATGTTATGCAAATTTTTTAAACATATATATAGAAGTATTAAAAAAAAAAAATTTTTTAATTATTCCGACTCGAGTTGACTCGAGCTGAAAAAGAATTCGACTCGTCACATTACTAAATATAATCGTTATGGGTACCGCAGCAAAGAAGGCTGCGCTGACACACCAACTGTATTAGCGAAATGCGCTTATACACAGACATTTATCAGCGCAGTGGGTTTTTTAGTAGGATAGTGCTTTGAGTTATTTAGTAAAATATTTGAATGCGATGATGTTAAGCCTCACCTAGAGGAAAATATATCAAAATTCTATACTAATATCAAATAAGTCCGATTCGGCATAAAAACTCTTCAATAACCCAGGTCTACATTATTTTGGTTTTGGATAACTGGAGGTCCTTTTTTGACAGAATATCATCAATTTTTAACAGCACCTCTGAAAAAGTCATCTGATAAGAACAAGTTTACCAATGCCCTGTGGGTATTTATTATAAGTTCCATCCGGCCGTTGTAAAATGTTGCTCTGATTTTTTAAACTTTTTGTATTTTTTTTTATGCAAAATAAATTTATAAGATATTTACAGAGCTTTTTGCCTTGAGTAAGATTAGAGTTATAGTTATATCGACTAGAGTAAGAGTAATAGTTATAGATTTAAATTTTTATTTTTTTTTTTTTTTTTTGTAAACATTTCATAAGCATTTTATTAATAATCACTTATTTTATTATTTCATAGGATACACAAGCCCCGTATATTGAAAAGAGAGTGAGAGAGAGAGAGAGCATTTTTGGTTTGTTTAGAGTACAAAGAAAACAACGCCTTGTTTAGGTGAAAATTTTGAAAGATAGCTGAAAAAAAAGAATAAGAAAAGCAAATACTTTAGCAAAAGAAATTCTTGAGCAAGGAAATATTCAAAGAAAGAGTGAACACGAACAAGAGCAAAACAACATAACAAAGGATCAAAGCGCCAACTGGTGAGGCTTGTAGGGGGCGTATTGAAAGCAGTTTTCATCAATATCTCGCTCTTTGGAGCAGCGCTGTGGCCAATAAACAGTATACGAAACAGTAGAAAGGAGCTAGCGCTGCCATGGGGGTGGCTGAAGATATAGCTCCCAGCTTCGTTAAGAAGCCACAACTGCGACAGGAGGACGATGGCAACCGTTTGATATTCGAATGCCAGCTGTTGTCATCTCCAAAACCCGACATCGAATGGTATCGCAGCGAGACGCTGTTGGTGGAGGATGCACGAACAAAGTTCAAAATCCAACCGATCGGCGACAACAAATTCACCGTAGTATTAGATCTTGATGATGTTATCGAGACCGATGCTGGCCTTTATAAGGTTAAAGCTAAAAACAAATCGGGCGAAGTATCAGCATCGATTAACTTGAATTTTAGCCGTGAGTACACTTAAAAACATAAGTCTATCAATTAAAATAATTAAAACAGAAATTAATATAAATAAAATATAAGAAGACATTTCATTACATGCAATATATATAAAAATATATTTTTTTTCCAAAGGATTTTCTATGACAAAAGAAATTTGTACAAGAAATATTTCGAGTTTATTTATTAAGACCACTTTTCATACAAAATTTTTGGCATAACAACACTATTATTGCTCAAGTTTTCAGCCTTCGCGCCCTTAAGAACTGTTTCAATTGGAAAATAATATTCAACATATGTATCTTGAATTTTTCATATATTCGATACTTTGGTTAAATGATTATCAAATAAAATTAGATACGAGTATTTTGTAATTTGAATACGAGATATAAGATAGATATAATAAACATACGCAATCAAAATAAGTAAGAAATAAGCAATAAAAAACAGCTGACGCTATATTTCTAAGGCATTTACATTTTCACCATGCGTGGTGAACTTTAACAGCTTTTTAGAGCTTTCAAATTGTTAATGATTTGCCGGAATACGAAAATTGACTTTACATAAGACATTAACAACAGCTTCTTTACAATTCCGTATTATGTTAACAAGCAGAATAGAGCTGTTACTTTACATTACAAGAACATTAACTAGAGCTTCTTTACAATTCCTTGTTATGTTAACAAGCAGAATAGAGCTGTTAGTGTTAGATTGCCACCAATACTTAGAAGCGCTATCGCTCAGCTTTGCACATCTCTTAATTCTCATCTTGGGTTTATGCTAGAAGCTTTGAAGAGATCACACTAAAAGAGTCAAGGCATGGAGTGCATACTGATCATTTGATGATATGTTCGCTTGAGCACGCACCAAAGCTTTGATTGCTCTGTACGTGCATTTTTTTACGGCATTTTCAAGTGTGAAAAAACAAAGCTTTCTTTACCGAAAGCTTAATACTGCTCGTATGAACATTCAATTTTTAAAGTCTATCTCTAACGATTGTTATATTGAGATTACATTTTTTATAGCTAGTTAAGTTGTGTTGTGAATTTTGTCACAGTAGACATTAATAGGTTGAAATAATTCTATAAAAATATTTTTAATGAAATTCAAACACCTGCTTTAACGCCGAAGAGTGGAGAATTGAGTATATCAACTTTTACGCTTAGAACTTGTTCTCTCTATACCGGTCTTACTTCCGCTAGCTATGTAGTAATATATCAGACTTTTCACACACATCCATATATATTAATAATATTTATGTTTCTTAAAAAATGTTTTGTTTTTTCTAATTTTTCAAAACCTATTTGATACAAAAGCGGCTGATGAACCCAAAGAAAAGTAAGCCACATACATTTTTTCAACAATTTTAGATATTTGCTGCTTCTCTTTTGCTTGTTGGCTTGTTTTAAAAAAAAGCTTTCTTTGACAAAAACTTATGACTGCTTTTTTACATTCACTAGAGAACGTTTTTAAGATATAAAACGATAAAAAAACGAAACCGAAAACCTTGGCTGCTGCTGGCTTTATTTTCTTTTTCTTTATTATGTTGTAATTTATTCATATATCGCTCGTTTTGTCCTTAAACGCCTAAAACTCAAATAAGAAGAAAAAATTTAAGGATTTCAAGTAGTAACGCCTTACTTCAGTCTGTATATATCCGCCGACTGTGTTATATAAAAATTATATTTCTTCATAATTTGAAAGTATTTTTTTTCATATTAAATGTAACAGCCGTATTCATAAAAATATTTAAAAAAAGCTTTAAAACGTTTAATAGTTCAAAAGCTTTTTAATGTTAAAAAGGTCTTTTAAAATTCTGTTATTCATTAACATGTTATAGCTGCTTTGTACTTTAGATGGAAACACTTTCGATTTAAAGTGGGAAGAGTGTAAATAATGGTTCGTGTATTGGATACACTTTAATGACATATTATTTATTTGTCACAATTTCGTCAACATTTTGAAAAAATTATCTCTTTTTTATCTCTTTTTTTTGTAAATATTTTCAAATATTTTGGAAAATTTTCTTGTTTTTGGAATTTTTTGACATATATTCCAAATGTTTGAAATATTTTGAATTATTTTAATAATTTTTGAAAATATTGGTGCTCAAAAAATGCTTTATGAGGGGTTTTTGGCACGTTTCATCCATTTTTAAAAATCGTTTCATTTATAAACAAACATTTTAAACCTTTTTTGGACATTTTGTTTGTTTTTGATATATTTTTGACAAAATTTATGCTCGGGTGAGAACAAAAAAAAAGGTTGTTTGCTTTATCGAGGGCCAACCATTTTAAAAAATTCTCTCATTTATGAAGCATTTAAAAGAGCATTTTTAACATTAGGAGCATTATTTAAGCTATTGAAACGAGCGATAAACAGTCCATAGATATTAATGAATATATGCTTCTTTTTATGCGCTTATTTTACTAAATGTACTCTTTTTGCTTTGCTTTGAACCACTAACGTTTTGCTGTACAACAAGAGGGTCAATTTTTCATTGACGACACGCGGTGAGTAAAAAAACAGCAGCCTACCCATAATACGTGTAAAAGCATGATGACAATGTGTTTAATAAATGTGATAGTGTAAAAAAATCAAGCCAGGTTTCCCCTAAACAAGTAACTCAATAACACAAGGGATCAGGAATTCTTCGGAGTGCGAATAAGAGACAGAACAGTATCGAAACGATTGTCGAGCGACAATTTTCGCGTATCGCCAATCGCTGAGACCATATTCAGAATGAATCGTCTGTTGGAGATTGTTGTTTGTCCCATGGTATAATAATACAAGGTAGCATTGACAACTGCTTATTTTCTCTTCTACAAGAAAACATCTCCTGTCAAAAACAGCTGCTAATAAAAATGCATCTGCAGCTGCTGAGGTTGTTGTTTTTTTCACTTTAACGTTTTCAACATTGTTTGTGTTTTCAATGGCCGATTATGAGGCTTTTTGAGTATATATTTTTTGACAGGAGATGGTTTCCCTAGTAACTGTCAATGCAACCTTGCCATAATTATACCATGGTTTGTCCAAATATTCAGCGTTGTCTACCGTTTTGGATCATGCTACAATTGTCCTTTGAAGCATAGAGCATCGCATTAACAGTAATAACCAGCTATGGGCACGGAGCAACTTTCGGAGCCAGCTGAGAGCAATTGAAAGCAATTGAGAGCAAAAGACAAACACAGAAACAACACAGAAGCCTTAAATGTAGTAATGCACATACCCGATAATAACCAATGTCAAAAGATTTCAAAAAATAACAAAAAAACAATACTAAACGTACTCAATTATTAGCAAATATATGGCAACACTAATTTCGTTTGATTGCGCTCAAAGAGAGAATCGCTAGGGCACCAACGAAAAAATAAAATAATTTCGTAAGAGCCCGAATAGAATCAAAAATCGTTGCAACCGACGGTCCTCTCTGGTCGTCAATTGCAGAGAACACGTCCAGAATAAAACGGTTGTGACTGACGATACAGGGTATTTAAGTATTTTTTTATTTTTTTTTTTTTTTCTATTTCATTTGAATGTATTGGTCTCTTCAATTGTGCGACAGGCAAAGAAGAAACGTCAAGACGTAATAAAAACAAAGGAAATGGCTTTGAACATACTCTATTGTTAGCAAAAATATGGCAACATTAATAGCACTCAGAGAGAAAATCGTCGGTGGCAAGAGGAAAAATAGAATAGATTCTAATTGTGCGATATATCGTTGCGGCTGACGACCTGCGATTTCGTTCTGGACGAGTTCATACATTTTTTAAGCTGGCAATTGCCGACTGTCATTTCCGATTTCATTTTGGACTTCTGCAAACAATTTCATATTTTCTATTGTGTGAAAAAATCGTCAGTCGACAAGCGCTTTGATGCTTTTCCGGCTCTAAACTAGCATTTTTGAAGAACGTTATTTTACAAAATTGTTAAATATTTGTACTTTTTTACCCAAATTTAATTTGCTTTTTGAGTTAAATAAATTTTTTTTTTAATTTGTTAACAGAATTTTTTTATTTTTGTAAAATATTTCGGTTAATCTTTTAAAACATCATCAGGGACATAACTTATTTGCTAGAGCTGTTAATGTCAACCAAGCAATGTGCATGTTTGCATATAAAAAAAAATTAATATATATTTTTTCTTTTTTCTTTTTGTGTTTAGTGCAAAGTGTAAAGCATATTTATTTGTTTTTAATGCGCAATGCTTGCTTAAAACTTCTTCAATTTGAATTGATTTTTATTATATTGACATGTCTTGTCTGCAGACAAATCGACGGTTTCGCGCCGACATTCGCGAAAAAGCCCGCAATACGACAGGAGGATGATGGAAAGCGTTTGCTTTTTGAGTGTCGCGTCAATGCAGATCCAAAGCCAGTCATATCGTGGTTCCACAACGGCAATCCAGTCAAGGAATCGTCGAGGCATAAGGTTAGTATAAAGGTCAAAGTTCAAAGAGCAAAGAGCAAAATTTAGCAACCAACTAATTGAAAAAAAACACATGTGTAAAGGGTATTTTTTTTAATTCGCTGTAGTTTTCGCTTAATAGCGAACCATGTGACGTATGTTATGTGTTGACAGAACGACGCCATTTTTTTATTTTAACCAGTTAACATTAAAATTTTATGATACGACTGAGCAACAACTCCAAAAATTGCAATTTTACTCTAAAATATGAACCTGATTTTAATCAAACACTCATATTCTCGAACGAGGTTCATTTCTGGCTAAACCAACCGATTTTTCGAATTTACTGCAATGAACAGTCAAAATATAGCTCATTTGGTTCATTTTTGTGCGTTTTATTCAAAAAATAAACCCTTCTACAGCGAATTGAAAAACACCCTGTATATCTTAAGCTATAGTTTATATAATGAGCTAATTTTCGTTATGGATCTCTTCTCTTCTCTTCTCTTCTCTTTTTTCACCCACACAAACAGCTGACCATCGACAAAGACGGTCACTCATACTTTGCATCACTGGAAATAAAAAATGTTACAGTTGAGGATGCTGGCAAATATAAAGTGAATGCAAAGAATGAGCTTGGCGAGAGCAATGCTACCATAAGTTTAAATTTTGACAGTAAGTATAAAAAGTTTCCATACTTAATGCCAAATAAGACTAGTTTAAGAATTTAACCATTACTTTTTATGTTTTCTAAAACTAGCAAGCAAATTTTTTTCAAAATTTAACTAAAACATTTCTTAAATAAACTATTTCATGTTTATAAAATAAATAAATCAGTAGAATAAGAAATATTTTCACTAATTGCTGCATTAACAAAAGCTGCTGCTGTTTAAACAAAGTTATTAAAAGTCTTATTTTTTTATTTTATTGGGGTACAAAAAACGATTTTGTGCTTTGAAAATAATTTTTATTTTTTATTCTTTGAATTTAATTTTTATTTTAAATTTTAGTCAAAAAATCGATTTTGGGCTAAAAATCAATCATTATCTTTTCAGTTAAAGTTAATAAAATTTTTCAGAATGATTATTTTTGTGTATATTTATAATAGTAAAAACCAAAGGCGTCCGCAGGAATTTTACGAGGGGGGAGGAAAAGGTATAATTGGTGTGCACTTGTATGAAAATGATGATATGAAAATGTTACATATACACATAGGAAATAAAAATACATACAATTTATCCAGTCCAGGGGTGCAAGTACCCCCATGCTCCCCCTGTGGACGCCCTTGGTAAAAATGGTTAAAATTCTTAATTTTACTGCAAACGTTGTACTATGGTCTCGACGTCAATTTTTTTCTGGTAAAAAATAACTTGAAGGAATAACGAGTTCAGAGTCAATTTATCGGAAACTTTATCAGAAACTTGAATTTTTGAATAAATTTTTAAAAAACCCCAGTTTATTGAATGTAATTCAATTTATTTGCATCAGTTAATGGAAAATTGCTTCATTGTACGTTAAAACCTGTGCAATCTAGTGGGTTTTGGAAAACTTTCTACTCCACTTTTCTACTTTCCGAATAAAGTTGTATGTTTTTAATTTTCCATAGCTTGTAATATCCATACATTACTTATGTCCTAACATTACTTGTTCCCAAAATCCAGTCCCAGTTTTCTAGTAGAAGGACATCACCAAGTGCTAACTCCATTCTAAGTTTCAATGTTTTGTGACTTTACTTCCAAAATTATGCGTTATCAAAAACTTGGCTTATATGGGCTTAGCAACACCCCCTATCCAACGACCATCTCAGTTTTCTCATAGAATAACATCACCAAGTGGTACCTAATTCCATTCTGAGTTTCATTGCCAGGCGACAAAGCTATTCTAAATCAAATAATTAGAATATTCGAGGGGTATTGACTAAATTCACACCGAGTTTCATTGATGTGTGGTTTATAATTCGAAAGTTATGCCGAAAATATGGGCTGCTGAAAAAGGGACACGCCTCTCTTGCAACGGCTATAAAATGTTGGGAAGTCAGTGGAATGGTCATATACTGAATTCCTAGGCTGTGCGATCTATGTTCGACCAACGACATTCGATATCGCAAATTTGGATTGTATGGGGTTGTGTGGAGATGTCACACCCATTTATTCGAACTAATGGGGCGGGGTACCAAACTTTCCAGGAACACTCTCAGTTTCCCTGAGGCATCATTTCCCCTGAAATTTTCATAAAAATTGATTTAGTGGTTTCGGAGTCAACACCTGCCATAGACGCATATGTACATGCGTTTAACCAATTTTATATATATGTAGATCCATGCTATCCTTGCTCAGTCATATGATCCCTATCTAAAATTGAAGAATTTATTCACAAGTTGTGTAGATTCCAATGCGAATAGATATTACTAGCGACCACTGGTGCGCGTTGCTGCACCCATCAACTATAAAAATAATAATAATTCGCGCTGACCGCTGACGTTCATTGTGTTCAGCGTATATTCTAAGAGTTTTGTCGTTGTTTGCAAGCGCTCTATTAAGAAGAGGCAGAAGAGAGCGAAATGTGAGCAGCGAATAGTTTTGCTCTGAGTTTGATAACATTGTTCTTTGCTGCTCTTTTAAGAAAAGAAAAAGCAACACAACAACAACAATTATATGCAGTTATATGCAAACTTTAATAAGCTATAACTTTAAAAATATAAATTTTTAAGAAATAAAAAGTCCAGTTTGCACATGTACATGTCTAAACCTACCAAGAAATCTAAATTTATTAAGATTGGAATCGTACTTAAAAAGCCTTACGCCGGACAAAATTTGAGCTTGCGTAATATATATGTATAAACAAAATTTTTTTATTTGAAAGTTTTTGAAATTCTGATGCCTGATTATGAAAGATCATAATCCGTATTATACTTTGAATGTAGCCGCAGCGGTTCTTAAGACCTCCATTATTTTTCACATGTAAAGTGGCTAAAATTTTCTTATGAGTAGAAATTGCTAGAATCAAGATATATGACCTTCAATAACGAAGGATAACAATATTAAGACCTATAACCTAAAAAATGCTTTTCCGAAGGTTTTTGACTCGTTGAATTCGAATCCGAAGTCAAAATTTCTCTATTGACTTTATTTTTCAATATATTCTAGCCCTAAAGTGTCGAATTCATATCAAAGTTTTTGAGATATTTAAACACTAACCTTTCAACTTCAATTTCAATTTAATTTTTCAATTTCTAAAATACATATATATAACATATGTATGTTAACAGACAGAGTCTGCTATGTTATGTTAATAATGTTAACAGACAGAGTATTTTAAATGTGAAAAACGAAAAGAAAGAAGAATTTAAGAAAAGAAATAATTAAAAACGAAAATAATTTAAAAATCAAACTACTTAAAAGAAAATCAACTTAACATAAACATAAGATTTTAAAAAAAAAAAAATTATTTCCTGACGCAACAAAATACTTTTCAAAGAAGAATAAGAGTAGTTCTTTTGGCTCCTATTATTGGTTTATAATAAAAAATATATCCATATAGCCTCAAATATCTGAAAAAACTCGATTTTGGTACTTTGATACCTATACAATACCTATATACCTATACTATCAAAAACCACCTATCAAAAACCAGAGCTACCTCAGAAATTCTGACCGCGAATACAAACTAAGCACGTTTGTTTGTCCGAAAAAATGCAGAAAAGTATATTCTTGCTACTGGGTTCTGTTCGGCCAAATGTGTCAGCCTGTGTTATTGTTAATTCTTTGTATTTTTAATAATTCAGGTTATTCTAAATAGTAATCTCTTCTAACTCCAGGAGAATATTTCACAAACCAAAAAATAATTTCAGTTTTCTTTAAAATGTCATTTTTTTGTCAATAATCGATCTAAATCGAACAGAACTTTTCATTTTTGTCACTTAGTAGTCTTTTTTTAGTAAAGATTAAAACCCAATTTGAAAAATCGACACAAGCAAGGAATTATAGTTTTTACCAGAAAAAAAAACGCTCATGGAACCATGGTGCAGTATAGCTAAGTTGGAGTACATTTTTTTTCTCTTTTATTCGACTATACACAACAGTTTGGAGCATTTTGATTTGAACAATCACAGCTGTGACTCGAACCATAAACTTATCACCCGGATATCGTGCAGGCGTTGCATAGCAACAAACGAATAATTTGCTATCTATTAAAAATAAAAAAGCAATAGTAGAAAAACTTAAGAATTTGGCATTGTTTTTTTTTCAAATATTATTCAAACGGCAAACAAGCACAAACAGCTTTGACTAACGGTAAAGCAAATCAACGCACAAACGCACACACAACAAGCTTGCTCGTTCACAGCTGCACATTTCTTTCACTCACTCGCCGCCTTATTATTCACACTCACTTTACTCACTTTCACTCGAATTAAAAAATATTTTTATTTATTATATAATTATAAAAGTTAATATGAGGTAATGCGTGTGCAAACTTATGCAACATAGTGTTATGTAATCAATTACTGTGTGGGAAAAAGAATTTATTTTTCATGGATTCAATTGAAATTTTTTGAGAATAATGTTTAAGTTTTCGGAACATTAAAGAGTGGAATTTAAAGAGGGGCTCAATACAGCAAATTAAAGGAGACACAAGAAAATGTTTCACGCATTATGTGTTAATGCAAAAAAATGTAAAAATAAATAGAATTTTTTTTTTTATATATCCACATCAGAATATTTGACAATTTACTGGATTTTCTCCGATCCTCTTATAATTCAAATTAATTATCTCCATTTGTACTGATGCGATTGATGTAAAAAATGTCTGATATCAAAATATCAAGAAATAATAATTTAATTTTTATATGTGTTTTTACATACCGTTAACCCAACTAAAATTAATTTTAATGAATACATTTGTATTCGTTATTCTATTAACTACAAAAATCACTTTACGAAAAAAGGTGTGCAACGAGTCGCAACCATGGTAGAATTATAAGGTAGGGCCGACTCGGAGAAGAATGGAGTGGAAAGCAGCGAAAAAGGGGGTTAGTTGTCAAAATCAGCTGTTCATATCGAGTTTCTTTATGTTCATGTTTCGCAGTTGATTTTAGGTTAAACTTCTTTCAAGCTTTTTTTCAAATTTTACACTTCCGCGGCATTTTATAGAATTATTTACAATCTTTTTACAATATTTCCACTCAAATTAACAAAAACTTAACACACGTGTCCGCACTATTTACGAATTGAAAACATGATATTTCTTTTTTCATTTGACATTTCCACCAACTTCGTCATTTTGACAACTACCCAACCTTTTCACTATCCACTCTTCGTTGACACGTGAGGGCACTGAGCGACTCGGCCCTACCTTATAATTCTACCATGGTCGCAACGTGCTGTGAAAAATGGTGAGAGCGTATGAGATCTCTAACGAACGTGGAGCGCGCTGTTAACAGAGCTAACGTAACAGAATGTAAATCGATTCAGTACAAGTGGAGACATTTAATTTTAATAATACGAGTATCAAGGAAAATCCAGCAAGTTATCAAAAATGAAGATGTGTATATTTTCCAAAAAAAAAAATCAATTTTTTGAGCAAAATCCTGAAATAGGTATCAATTATTTTTTTTTTTTTTTTGTAAGGGAGAGGGCTGGGTTGTAAAACGGGGTTTGTTTTTGGGCTTTAACTTTTCACAGAATAAAGATATCGAATAATCCAAGATACCGTTGGAAAGGTGAATATACAACGCAACTTTTTTTTTGCAGACAGATTAGAGTTTTGATTAAAATTAACTTTCTACGCCCAATTTTCTAAAGACGTGATTTTTGGCTCTTCCAAAAAAGTTGTGAAACATCTGGCAAATCCCAATAAAAATCAAAAAATACCAATAATTTTATAATAACTTGGGATGTTATTTATTTAGAAGCCGTCAAGAGGCAAAACAAGTCATAATGACATCACTTAGGCTAAAAAAATGGAGATAATGAATGGAAGTGTTCAATCATAATTTTCTTCATCTTCTTTCAAATCGGTGTCGCAATGCTTGCATGTGAAATACGAACGCCTTCCCATGTTGGCGCATTTTAAGTGAATAGACCGGCCACATGTGTTGCGTTCGATGGAGTTTTTGGGTCCTAGTTCCTTAGGCAAAAACCTCAAACAAATGGTGAAAAAAATCAATATCCTCATCAGATGGTTTTGATGGTTCTTTTGCCTGAGGACGCTTGGATAGTGCTGGTTGACAGGCAGGCTTGGGTAGTTCATGAACGACCAAGTTCAATTGAACGATTCCCAATCATGAACTATGTGAACTAGCTAAGTGTTTCTCGTTCTTTTAGTTCAATTGATATTGCAGCGAGCAGGAACAAAACGAACGAGAGCAAAAATAACTTAATTTACCAAGCTATGGTTTGAGTCCTTGGTTTGAGACACTTTTTGTGCCTGCACTAATAGAAATGGTGGATTTGATGGCTATCCATATTCAGACCAAGTTTGTTTAATTTTATATACCTGTACATGAATGAGTAAACGCAACGAACTAAAAGACCAATCGAACAAAAAGACCTAACGAACTAAAAGAACGAACGAACTAAAATAACTAAAGTACTAAGAGAACAAACGAAGTAAAATATACAACGAACAAAAAGAACGAACGAACAAAAAGAACTAAATGTACGAACTAGTTCATTACATAAGATTGAACTAAAAAGAGCGTTCTTTGTGGTGAACTAAAATGCCAAAGCCTACTGGTTGTGCCTTCTTCAGCGATGCTTAGGCTGGTGATTTTGACTTTGCTGCTGTTTTTCCCTGCTTCAGATCATCCAAATCAGACAATTTTGTCTGGAGAAGTCAGTTCGCAGCTCTCACGATGTCTGTCGGTGGCACAAGCAATACATCTGTACACTTCGGTACCAAAAGAAAAATTTAGCAGTTGAAAGATTGGCCATCAATTAAGGCAAAAAAAAAATGGTTCACAACCCAGCCCACTTCCCTATATTAATTGTAGAAACAATTTTAGCCGATTCGAAAATGTCAAGTTAATTAAGATGTCGAATTTGTAAAAAAATTACCCATATATTTCAACTTTGCAAAAAAATAATACTTCAATGACGTCTTTTAATCATCAATATTTTGGTGAAAGTAGAATTTATGCGTTTCCGTTGTTGCGATTGATGCGATGTATTCAAGTGTAAACGACCTATTTCATAGCTAAAACAATAAAGCTATTGAAAGTGCTTCAAAAAATTCCAATTCTGAAGAGATAACGACCATTTGTTTTTCTTTCTTTAGCCAAAATCACTTTTTTAAATCACTTTTGATGTTATTCTTATCTCCTTTGCAATAGAGTCTGATGCAAAACACACTGTTATCGCCTGACTAAAGAATAACGAACGCTTAAAATACTTATCCGATCGAGTATCTAAGAATATATAGTAGCTAGGGGTACATCAACTAAAGAGTTATGAATCATAAAACTAAAAATATCTAGTATCTGAAAAAACATCACCTTAAACTGTGTAAGACAACTTTTGTCGGTCAGTGTTGTCAATGTGGAAATATACTCTGATATATTATCAGATCGGAGTAAATCTTTATAAAGATAGTAGTTTTATTATTAGTTGTATAAGTTTTATTTTTTCTAAGAATTATGTAGACAGTCTTATATTTAAATTGGAAATTTTATATTTGTCTTGACAAAAATAAATATTATGAATAGTTGAAAATAAAAATACAAAAAAAAAACACAAAATATTGCTTTAAACTCACACAAAATTCACATATATAGGCGACGAAGCTCCAGTTCCTGATGATGGGATCAAACCGACTTTCACCGAACGTCCTATTATACGACAGAGTGAAGACGGCGGCAACATCACTTTTGAGTGCAGATGCGTCGGAGATCCGAAACCGACAGTTGTGTGGTACGCAAATGAATCTATTACTACCTGACCGTTATATTTCTAATGCTTTTCTGAGCGGTGCATCACTGAACACAGTTTTGTAAAATTTAGCATTTCATGTTCAACTCGAGTTTTTATATTTCTTCAGGATATTTTTTTTATAAAAACTAAATTTTAATATATATTTTATATTTATTGAAATTTCTGCCAACGTTTTGTGGGCAAAAATGCAAGAATTCCTGTTGTTACTATGATGCACTCATCAGCGGGCATATTAGAAAGAAAAAGAAAATATGACACCCAGTTCCAAAAAATGTATGCTGTAGTGTTCGCGAATGAAGAACGGGACACCAAACTCGTCATTTTGGTAGCTCCTCTTCTTCGCTTTGCTCGCGCAGAGTTCTCTTAAAACATTTTATACTACAACTACAACTGCATGAATTATTAAAGGTTCCATGCCCAAGAAGAACTTAAAATGGGCGGACGTTATAAAATGTCGCTAGAACTGGACCAGAAATTGTACCATATGGCACGTCTGGAGATCAGCAATGTTGTTTCTGGTGATCAGGGGGAGTATCGGGCGCGAGCGAGAAACCAGAACGGCGAAGGCGTGGCAACGATAAATCTAAACTTTGAAGGCGGTTCGAAAAAGTAAGCAAAAAAGTCATACAATGAAGTCTAGTAAAAGTTAGAGAAGCAGAGCGTAGCAGAAAGCCAAAAAGTGGCAAAGACAGGTGGAGAAACTAGCGTGGAACTTTTAACTTTCTCGCTCTCTCTCTCTATCTTTTGACTTTTCAATTAATTGCCTTCTGCCATGAAACCAAAAATCGTAACTCAAAAATTCCAATAATTTTTGCAACAACCAACAAATTTCAAAACGCAGAATACCCGATGGAAAATCACCGCGTTTTCCCAAAAAACCCACCATCAGACAGGAAGAAGACATCCTGATAATGGAGTGCATACTGGAGGCGCATCCCGTGCCGGACATAACCTGGTTCTGCGCAGACAAACAGATCAACAACTCAGATCGCATCAAAATGTCGCGTAAAGCTACAACCAAGGACACATACGTTCTAACCTTGGAGATAAAAAATCCAACCAAAGAAGATGGCGGCAACTACCGTTGTAATGCATTTAATATGTACGGCGAAAGCAATGCCAATATAGCGCTCAATTTCCAAGGTACACAATTGATAAATATGCTAGTTCATAGTTATGATAGAAGATGCTCTATAGATGAGCACTTTACTCTTATACTCGTCTGTAGAGTATAATTGTTGTATTGTATAGACATGATTTGTATAAAAATGAAGCATAAAGCACACACACCAAACGTCGTTCTGTAAAGAAATGAGTCCATGCATAGCGCTAAAGATGGTTTTTTATAGCATTTTTAGTAAAGTGTAAACTTCTTTTTTTTTCAATATGCATATGATTTTTTTAATACATATGCATATGGAATACTCGTTAATACTTGTATAAAAATATTTCGAATATACAAAATGTATATTTGTACAGTTACTTCATTATTCAGCTACATTGCAACGCACTTATTTTTTCATAAATTTCCATCTTCATGCAATTTCGAAAACATCCAAACATGTGCATTGTCCAAAGCATTGCTTTTTTTATTTTTTTTTTTTTTTTAAAAAGAGACACATATACACTTTGCAAACATTTCACGTACGCACAAATTTGCTTTGTATTTTGGCTACGGCAAAATCATTTCATGGAAATGTCACTCATTAAAATGTTTGCTTTCTTAAAAATTAAGTTCTGCTTTTTTGTTCGAAATTTGATTTTTGAATATAACTGCGTACGTTTAATATGGATTTTTTTGTATCCTTGTATTTATTTTTAAGTCCATAGTTATTAAAATTGCCCCATAGTAAAAGTTGTAGGTAATCCAACGCTTGTTTAGAGCTTTAGAGAAAAAACACAAAAACGCTAAAAAGTAGACCTAGAATAAGCTTGCTTTACATTAAGCGTACGCCTGAGACTTATAGCCCGAACGCAATACGCGCGACGAGCGGCAAGCGCAAATTGTCACTTTTCATTTACATCTTATGGGACGAATTTTGGAGACTTGTCGCTCAACATTGTCGCCCGACGTTGCCGTCGGCTTCAATTTAATTTTAATTCGACAGGCAACAAAATCAAGTTTCCGCCATTGCTTTCATTGGTTACTACTGGTCGCATTCAGCAAACTGAACTCTTGTGAAATTTATGGTATCTATTAGTGAGGGATGTTTTGCTTGAACTGTATTCAGAGCTGTAAAATCTGCATTCAGAATTTTAAGTAGAACTGAAAAACGACATAAGAATCCATAAATAAATGCAAAAGTGATTTTTAAATAAAATTTTAATTCACGTTTAATTTTAAAAACTTGATTAATTATTCATTTCAATTGAATATTTCTAACAATTTGTTGTTAGGAATAATGAATCAATTTTTTATTCATATGAATGATTTACGAAAATATTGCAATTAACAAAGAATTTCAGAATTTTCAATTATATTTCTTTTACCCATTATTCATATTTTATTCATTATTAATTTTTTATTCATTAATAATTTGCCATTCATCATTCATTTGTTATTCATTACTAATTTCTTATAAATGAAACGTATGAGTTTTGCATTCATCGAATGGATTCTTATTTCGTTATTCACTCATTCACCTTTTTGAAAATAAAATCGAATAGAATGAGTGTCTTTTTCAGCTCTGTGTTGTTATTCCAAACGGCAACTGTTGAGTCGTCTGAATGCAGCCATTGTTTTTTGCTTACTATGCTTGCTGCTGAAGTTTGCTGCTGTCGCGTTGATTATAATTAAGTCGCTCAACATTTCTGTACAACGGCAGATTGGAGACATGCTGCTTGCCGCTCGTCGCACACTTTGTGTTCGGGCTATTAAGCTTTATATGAGAATTCTGGAGCTTAAAAAAAAACTTTTTTCAACAAGACTCTTTCCAGCTCTCCCGCTCCTCTTAGGCATTCCACCTGAAGTTTGATCAATATTCGTTCAAGCTTGTCTTCCATGAACTTTTTTGTTCTCAAATACTCAAAAGCTTAAATAACTCAATATCTTATCAATTTCTCTCTCACTCTCTCTGTACTGGAGATACTAGCACTAAGAGTTAATAATATGCTGGAAATATTTCAACAGCAGAATGCTTGCATAGAAGAGATTTAAAGGCCCAACTCAAGAGCTCAAAGCTCATATAGTTTGTATCGAAACAGTTGACAGAGACAAACATACACAGTGAGAATATTTTCTATAGAAAATTTAAAAAAAAAGATAATTTATCTTCCTCATTACAAATCGACTTGTTGAGTGATTTGTGTTTTGATCATTCGTTATCGTGAAGCTTTACTCAGAATTCACATTTTTTGTAGAATATATTTTCCTACTTAAACTGATACAAGCTTTACTTAATTCCAATCCAGTTCCTTATTGTTTGTGATCTTGGGCTATTCTCACTACAACTCAAGTATCTCTTCTGAAACACATAGATTATAAAGCCAATTTTTTTTTTATATATATATTTATTTTTTGATTCTTCTTTTAATTTTGAGAGAATTTTGTAAAAAATATATATCTTAGAAGGCTCTCGCCTTTTGGGACTCTCTTTCATTTCGTTTTAATTTTATAGTTAATACAATTTTTTTGTGACTTTTTTTTTTTGTTTCCTTGCAATCGTCATTGTCCGCAGGTGCCAACGACGCGAATGGATTTGCACCTTCGTTTATCGAAAAACCACGAATCATACCAAACGACTCTGGTACTCTTATAACGATGAAATGCAAATGCAAAGCGAAACCGGAACCAACTGTTACCTGGTACAGAGGCCAGGATGTGGTTAATGAAAATAAGAAAATAAAAATTAAATCGACTTTAATATCTGAGGATACCTACGAGCTCACACTGGAGATCAAGGTAATGTTTTTTTATCTCAATTTTATCTGCCCTCTTGTTTCATTAGTAAACGTGTATGTTCGGTGTGTCCATCAGGATCCCGGTGCAACAGATGGCGGCACCTATAGATGTAATGTACAAAACGAATTTGGTGAATCCAACGCCAATCTTAATCTCAATATCGAAGCCGAACCAGAACCCGAAGGCGAAGGTCCCACTTTCGTCGAAAAACCACGCATAGTTTCCGAGAACAACGGTAAGCTGGTCATCATGGAGTGCAAAGTTAAGGCCGATCCCAAGCCAGATATTATCTGGACACGTAATGGAGAAGTTGTACGTGAGAGTAACAAAATTAAAATGACAATGGAGCAACGCGGCGATCAGTACTACATCAAATTGGAGTTGATCGATCCACAACTGGAAGATTCCGGCCTCTACAAATGCAATATTAAGAATATTCTTGGGGAACTTAATGCCAACTTAACGCTCAATATTGAAAGTATGTATCATAATATATTCAAACAAAGTCTTACAGTAGCTTACCTCAGCCATATTTTTTTTTCTATATTTTTCCAGTTGTGCCCGTGATCAAAGATAAGCCCAAGATCATTAAGATCATCAAGAAACGCACCGTGGTCATTGAGTGCACTGTTGCATCCAAGTTTGAGCCAAAGTGTACCTGGTACAAGGAAACATCTGCGGTTCAAGAGAGCAAACGTCTAGTGTACCTTGTCGAGCAGACCAAAGAGGGTGAATTCGCCGTCAAGTTGGAAATCAACGAGGTCGAAGAGACCGACAAGGGTGCCTACAAACTGATTGCCAGCAACGAAAAGGGCGAAGCTGTCTCACAGGTTGTCAACCTTGTTGACATTCCTGAGGAAGAGCGCAAGCCCACTAAGCCCGAAATCGGCCGCAAGTTGGTCGATCAGAAGGTGACCGAAAACAAGACTTTCGAACTATTGATCAGCCTGAAGCAGTCAGATCGCAAGTGCAAGGTGGAGTGGTACAAAGGTTCCACTGTTGTTAAGGAAACCAAGGACATAACCACAACGTTTGATGGCACAATTGCGCGTCTGACGTTCAGTTCAGCCAGAATGGAGCACACCTCATCATACAAGGTGGTTTGCAGTAACGAGGCCGGTAAAGACGAATCCAGCTGCAAGATCACTGTCGAAAAGGCTGATGAAAAGAAAAAGAAGAAGGACGAGGAGCAGTCCAAGAAGGAGGCTGAAGAAAAACGCAAGGTAAAGAAGCGCGATGATGAAGAGAAAGTTAAAGTTGAGGAATTAGTAGAACAGACGAACGTAGTTCAGCAAAAACAGAAGGTAGAAGCGCAACAGCAAGTTGTAGTCAGTAGCAAAGAAACAAAAACTTCGCTCAGTGTAGAACAACAGCAACAACGAAAAGTTTCAGTCACTGCACAACAGCAGGAAATGAAGCAACAGCAGGAAATCAGCATGCTGGCTGTTAGTCAGCAGCATGAAGAGAGGAGACTTTCCTCAGTTAGTCAACAAGAAGTTCAACTTTTGTCAGTTAGTCAAAAGCAAGAGCAAAAGCTCTCAGTTAGCCAGCAGAAAGAGCAAACTCTCTCGATTGGTCAACAGCGAGAACGTAAACTCTCAGTTAGTAAAAAGCAACAGATTTCAATTAATCAACAGCAGGAGATGCGAAAACCATCCATCGGCGGAGGGCAACAGCCAGAGGTTACCTTATATGAAATACCCAAATTAAAACCACCTCAACAACGTAAACCGCTTGAGATTGAGTCTAAAGAAGAGAAAGTCATTTTTGATGTGCGCTTAAAGCCAACAACACAAGTACAGAGAGACGAGGTTTGCAAGCTTCAGAGAGTATATTTTTCCTACATTTATGACATTTGATGTTCTATTTTTCTTAAATATTCTCTATTTATTTCTATTATAGTCAAGCGCAGTCTTGCCTTTCTCTGTCTCTCTCTCACTCTCTCTCTCTTGCCTTGCAAAGTGAACTTTTGGTATCTTAATTTATGAACTCTCAATGAACTCAATCTTTAATGCTCTCATTGCCATTTCTTATACTTTTTTCACATGCATTCATATGCAATCAACTTAAACTAAGTTGCCTCCATGATGCACCCTGTATTGAGGCATCTTTGACACCATTTCTGAAATGTTTCTTTAGCATTAAGGTTCTTTAGTATTTTATGTTTAAATATGCTTGTGTTTTTTTTCTTTTAACATTTTGATTTTTCTTGTATTTCCTTTATTCCCAAATATCTAATATTTAACTAAATGAAATTGAAAATAAAAAAACACCCACACAACGTTAACAATATCCAAACACTATCCCACACTACAACACAAATAACTTCTTGTGCTCTCACCACGTGCTCCAATAAAAGGCTGAGGAAGAGGCTGCTGCGGCCGAAGAAGAGAAACAGAAGTTACTTGAGGAGGAGAAAAAGAAGGTCGAGGAGCAGAAGCAGGCTGAAGAGGAAAAGAAAATCGAAGAGGATAAGAAGGTGGAATCCAATAAGAAGGAGGAAGAAGAGACAAAGAAGGAGGAAGAAGACAAAAAGAAGGTCGAAGTCAAAAAGAAAAAGGATGAAGAGAAAAAGAAAATCGAAGAGGATAAAAAGAAGGTTGAAGCCAAAAAGAAGGAAGAAGAAGAGAAAAAGAAGGTTGAAGCCAAAAAGAAGGAGGAAGAAGATAAAAAGAAGGTCGAAGAAGACAAAAAGAAGGTCGAAGAAGAGAAAAAGAAGGTCGAAGAAGACAAAAAGAAGGTCGAAGCCAAAAAGAAGGAAGATGAAGATAAAAAGAAGGCCGAAGAAGATAAGAAGCAGGCTGAAGTAGAGAAAAAGAAGAAGGTCGAAGAAGAAGAGAAAAAGGTTGAAGTTGAGAAAAAGAAGAAAGTCGAAGAGGAAAAGAAAAAGGTCGAAACACAGAAGAAGCAGGACGAAGAGACAAAGAAAAAGGTTGATGACGAGAAGAAAAAGAAGATCGAAGAAGAGAAGAAAAAACCCGATGCTGCGGTTGAGAAGAACATCATCGAAGAAGATGAACAGAAACCGCTCAAAAAGAAAGCATCACCAAAGACCTCTAAAAAGGTCGAGGAAACACCAGCTGAGGAGGTAAGGCAATTAATAAAGCGCTTGCAAAGAGAAAAAAGAGCACTTTTTAAAAATCAACAACAATGTTTGCTGCTGCTGCTGCTACTGTGCCAAAGCGAATATCTCTGCTGGCACATGTAATTAAATACCTACACATACACAATGAATATCGTGATGCCAAAAAAAAAACAAACTTATAGCTGCCGCTAACTCCCAAGCTCTAAAATACTAACAATTAACAGTTTTTTTACTATTTAATCAAGAACTCCTCAAAACTAATCTGGACAGTGTCATGAGGCAAAGAAGGGTTAAGAGCCCAGATATAAAGAAATAGTTGCGTTTTGACTATTTTCAGGACAATATTTTTAGGTGGAACGATACAGGCGAATCTCACGACTAACAGTTGTACTAAAGGATGATTTTTTAAGCGTTTGGTTTTTGAAAATTGAAAAAATATTTATTTGGAGCGATACATCAACCCCTCCCATTTACTTTTTAAAGATTATTTTATGTAAATGTTGTCCGCGACTACGCCTGCGTTGGTCCATCCGAAAGCTCCCATTTTGGCATACTTTTCATGTTGGCGTCTGCAATGTTGTCTGCCAGGGCTGCAAGTGTGGCTGGCTTGTCCCCCTGTACACAAGAGACTTCACGTAGCCCCACAAAAAATAGTCTAGTGGGATCAAATCACATAATATTGGCGGCCATTGGACTGTTCGATAACGTAAGATTAATTGCTGGCATGTGGCACCATCTTGTTGAAACCACATGTCAACCAAGTTCAATTATTCCATATTGGGCAAAAAAAAAGCCGGTAATCATGGCACGGTGCCTAACTCCATTAACTGTAACGCAGCGATTTTGATTATTTTTCAAAAAGAACGTTCCAATTATGCTCCTGGCCCAAAAACCGCACCAAACAGTGCTTTTTTCAGGGTACATTGGCAGCTCTTGTACTGCCTCTGGATGCTCTACATACCAAATTTGGCCATTCTGTTTGTTGACGTACCCATTGCGCCAAAAATGAGCTTCGTCATTGATGAAGATTTTTCGTTAAGAGTGGATCTGCATCCAACTTTACTAAGAACCATTCACCGAAAATTCGGCGCTGTGGCAAGTCGCCCAGCTGTATTTTGTATGGTTTCATACCGAGGTCCTTACGTAAAATGATCCAGGTGGTCGAATAACACAAGTCCAACTGTGGAGAACGGCGACGAATTGAGATTTCGCGATCTTCATTGACACTGCTCTTTAGAGTAGCAATATTCTCCTCGGTACGCACTCTCCGCATACGGGTTGGTGGATTGAAGGCCATTGGAGTGAAAATGGTGCGAAATTTGGTCACAATGCCATGAATAGCCTGTTCGGTGGGTCGATTATGACGACCATAAAAACAAAGAGCAAAAAAATCACCCTTTATAATATAATAGGATGTAAAACAACTTTTTACCAGCGGGTAAAATACTCATTGTACTTCCTATTCCTATTCACTGTTCCTCTCCTCACTATCTCCTAGTGAATACTAATCCTTTTTAACATCAGTGTTGCGAACTTTTTATTTTCAAGCTGGCAATACTGTCTCATTTTATTGATTTTTGTTATAGAAATTTGTATATAGCTTTCATATAGTACGCTCTCTCTCTCTCTCTCTCTCTCTCTCTCTCTTTACTTCGGTCTCACTCGCTCGCTCACTCGCTCTCTCTCACTATCACTATTGTAAATAACCATTCATTGCTTGAACAGGATGAAACTCTTGCTGAAATTGAGCTTAAAACCGAACAAGAAACGTTAATAGCCGATGAGGTAGCTATCATAATCATCAGTTAAACTTGTGTTAAGGTTAAGCCTAATAAAAAAGCTTCTTTAAGAAAACTTTGTATAATACTTTGCTACGCTTCTATATGGCTTTATCTATAGTTGTATGGCGAAAATTATATCTTTAAGCGTTATTTTGATGCATTGCTTCAATATTGCTTGGTTGTTCACACACGCTTTTTAAATTGTTCATATTGAAATATTTCTTTTACACTGTATTTATAAAAATATTATCTCTTCTTCTCCTTCCTTACAAATGTGCAGCGAGGACAAACGGATCAAATTGGCTTGAAGAAAATCGATCGCAAGGTAAGCATTGGTTATGTACTGGCTATAATGCCTATGTTTGTGTATTTCTAATTTCTACGCCTTTTGACAGCTGTCAGTACATAAGGCAGCACAACATATAACAAGTATAACACAATGTGTGCTTGTATATATATGTACAACATATTCTTTCTATAAATATATCATTGTTAAATATTATCTACACATCAGTTATTTTATTTTCTCATAATATAAACTTATGTATATTCCTCCAATCGAAATTTGTAAATACAAATACTCATACAAACACAAACACAAACACGATACATCTGTAAATACAACAAAATGTCTATGTAAATAACTACGTTTGCACGGTTGTTTGTATTAAATTATGAACGCACACATATTGGGTCGCCATCAGGACTCTGTGGCTTCGGTTGCATCATCAGATACAGCTGAATCCATAGTCGAAGAGGCACCGCCTACCAATGGAGTTAAAACGCCCAAGGATGACAGCGCTCCAAAAATATCTAAAAAGCCTCAAACACTCAACAACAATAACAAGGATGTCGTTGATGTTGCTGACGATGTTACCGATGATGAATCAGTTGAAGATGATGTTGAAGATGAGGTAAACAGTTAACAGCAAACAGCACAGCACAATGCAAACAATTTTTTTTACACTAAAGCCATTTATAACTGTCAACATTGTGACAGTTCGCAACTTGTTTAAATAACGTCACTTATTTTTCTACGAAAAAAACTATGCTGCCAATATGCAATAAAAAGCTCAACACAACTGTCAACACTTTAACAACTGACAGTTAGACGTTTGCTTTATTTAACACTGTCAAAGCACTGACTGCCGTAGATAAACAACTTTGCTTACTTTGCTGTATTAAAGCTTTAGTATTAAGCTTAGTATTAGTCTTAGTTTTAATTTTAAGCTTTAATTTTAAGCTCCTTAATGCTTACATTAACAACGCTGCTGTCAACTATGCTGCACATAACTGTCAATGAAATGTCACATGTCAGTTGACAGCACTTAAGCTTAAGCTAAACATAGATATATTTGCACTTTCTTAGTCAAAATTAAATGTATCATTGTATCTTATTTCCTTTTTTGTAAACAACTTAACTGTCACTGTCAAAATTAAACGTCACATATCAGTCAAGTGTTACATCAGTACAGGAAGAATCTAAGATGGAGATGCGTCGTAAATCCGTCATTAAAACACAAGAAATTATTGCTGAGGATGGCAAAGTATCATCGCGTCGTTCCTCGTTAGCGGTAAGTCTTTGTCGCACAAGGCAGTGTTGCCGTCATGGCATCGTGCAACTTATGCCATAACCCTATCACACTCTCCCACTTTGTGTGCACTGATTTTAACAAACCTAACATAATATTATAGGTTGAGGAATCAAAGAGTGAGTCCCGACGCTCATCCGTTATTGAACGTAAGGCGCTTGAGGTGAGTTTAACGGAATATTTCAACATAATTTGTCCATATTTTGGAGATAATTTTGTACAAAAGTTTCGTTTTATTATAAATCAACACACCAAAAAAAATCCATTGTATATTCCAACTGTTTTTTTTTTATGTTTTTGCTACCTCCCGCTCACAACAATCCCAACAATGCTTTATCCATAAAATCCAACAAACATTTGTATCAAAAAAATAGCAACCGGAGAGCAAGAAACTTGAACCAAATAAGGTTCAACAAGACGCCAAGGAAGAAATTCCAAAACTCAAACCAGCCACAAAGCGCATTCCAAAGGTGAGCAGAAGCTTTGCTCCGACTTACTCAGAGAAAGCGCCAATTTTTAATGTACGCGTAGATGTGTGTGTGTGTGTGTGTGTGAAGTCTCTTTGGCTTACTGTGAATTTCTATGGATCTTTCTCTAACACTTACTCTTGATGTCTCTTTGCTCTCTCTTGCTCAAACTTTGTTTCTCGCTCTCTTGAACTTCATTTAGCCCAGAGCTTTTTAAGCTTTTAATATCGAACTTTTCACAAAATTGAGCTGCAATCAAGATCAACAATTTTGATCTGTCACGCAAAAGCTTTTCTAGAACACTTTTTTATATACTTCAAATATTTTCATTCTATTAGATGACTTTGAACAAAAACCAAAATATTCTAGGCTTTAAAGAGTTTTTTTTTAAAACAACCAAAATATTGAGTTGAGCTTTTTTTATTTTATTTAAATAACCACGAATAAAGTTTACGTTCACCTCTTCTTAATATAAGATATGTGATTTTCCTTTTTATTTTTGTTTCATAAGGCGCTTCTCAATAAAATATGGTAAAGAAAGAAAAAGCAAAAAGATTTAATGTTTTTTAACAAAAACTTCTGCAAAAACTTTACAAAACACACTTTCTTTGTGGTTAATCTTGTGAGTGTGTGCTTTCGAAAGCAAAAGCTCAATTTCGTGAAAAAATCTGGGCAACTCTTCTACAAGTGACTTTTTTCGCTATTTCTGTCTTCTTCTCTTTTCGATGTTTACTTATAAATTAGCTGGTATCAAAATAGTTGGCTTATGGCTTCTCTACTGCGCCGATTGAGAACGAAACAAATGCTTATGCGCTTTAAATAGGGAAATTTCTAAAAAAAAAAAGAAAATTTAAGCAAAGCTGTGAAATTACGGGGCAACAGTGGCGGATCTAGGATTCGCCAGAGGGGGCCTGAAACTACAATTTTGTATGCCAAGGGGGGCTGAAATGTCTTTTTGGGCTTTTTTTCATTTTTTCCCATACGAAAAATTCTCTTAGGGTGGGGGGGGTGGTCTAAAGCCCTTTCAGCCCGTATGTAGACCCGCCACTGCGGGACAACAATCGTGATCAGAACTCAATGATCAAAACCCAAATCAGCCAATTAGATGTCAATAAATTGTAGTGAGCAAAAGAAACACTCTTCAAGAAATTTCCTTACAGAAAACGTCAAACAACAGGGCATATTCGCCTTCCGCCAACTGATTTGATACAGGCTATACCGCTATTTTTCTTATTAAATATATTTCAGCGATCATAACATGGTATAATAAGCAAAGTGGCTGAACGGCTGTCAGAATTGTCAAACAAAACACCTTACAACGAACAACAGCCTAAAGAAGCGAACAATTTGTATGGATTTCGACAGTTTCGACTCAAAGCGAGAGAGGATTTACAGCCGTAAGACTACTTTGTTTATTCTACCATGGAATTCAACTGCTCACTGCGATATTAGGCAACTCTCTGTCTCTGCAAACTTTAGCCTTCGACTCTGTTTTTTTGATCTTCTTATGCTCTCCACTTTTTTAAAAATCTGCTTATTTAATTTCTCTTTTCCTGTTGCTTTATTATTAATTTCGTTAATTTTCCAACACTTATTCATTCATTTTAACCATGTCCATGATACAATTAACAAGGTAGGCCCATTTTAATACGCCTGCTCAAATGTGAAATTCTATGACAACAAAGCTATAAGTGCCACAAACGTCAAGCGACAAAAGCAAAAACAACAACAACAACAACAACAACAACAACAACAACAACAACAACAACAACAACATTAATTAGTTAAACTCAAAATCAACAGCTGACTTCTAACGTTTTTCTCCAATCACCAGTGTCTACCTTGTTATTGCATCATGATCATATCTTCAACTTTTTTTAACAGAACTACTCACCTTTAACTATTTAACTCTCTCTCTCTCTCTCTCTCTCTCTCTCTCTCTCTTTTTCTTCTCATTCTCTTTTCGACTCTTAATTTTCTCACAACCGCTATTTAAATTCTGGTTCACACAAATACTTCAAACCAACAAATTTATCCACTATCGCGTCATGCTAACGCGATCTCCTTCTCTCAACATAATTCTGTCTATATCTTTCTTTCATTGCTTGTTTGTTTGCGTTTTTGTGTGGTTCTCGTATTTTTGTTTTGTTCTATATCCGTGTGCTCTCCACGATGTATTCACAATGGCTAAAAAAAAACAAAAAATTCAAAAATTAAACAAAACTCTATGAAAAACAAATTCACAGAAGGTTGAAGAGGCTAAACCCGTCGAAGAATTGCCTAAATTGCGTAAAACATCGGTGATAGCACCAAAAGAGGAACCCAAACCAGAGCCTCCCAAACCCAAGGCTAAGGCAAAGCCAAAAGCTAAACCAAAATACGAGGAGCTTCCAGAAATACCAGATTACGAACGTCCAGTTCTGGAAAAATATGAAAAAGCGGACTTCGTACCCACTGATTTTAGCCGCGATCTCGAGGTGCCCAACAAAATGGAGAAGCCGCTAATAGAATCAGCCAAAAAAGAACCTGAGCAGGCAACACTCAAGAACGGGCTGCCTAAGGTAAGCTGTTTGTTTTTTGTGCGGCAGCCATTTTTCTTTTTTAACATCGATTTTCTACTCCACTTTGTATTTGTTTGTTTCCTTTGTTGTTTTTGTTTTTGTTTTGTGCCGTCAAAACAGAAATCCGAAGCAATCGAGAAGCCAGCCGAAGAACCGAAGGGATTCAAGGTTGGCAAAGGCAAACTGCCTGACGATAAGGCAGAGGATGAATCGGTTTCATTGCGTCCTGTGATAATAGAGCCTGAAGTAAGTAAATATTTCTTAAGAAATTTGCAGATTCCGGTAATTCACGGATTTCAAACGTAAAACATGGACAGGATTTGTAACTAATGCCTACACATATTTATTAACATTTATTTTGTCTTTTTTATTTTTTGTGATTTGTTCTTTATTGACTTTTGACTCTCACTCCCGCTGATGCACCTACACCAACACACAAATATACACGAAACACATGTGCATGTCCAAAATGACACTTTATGAAATAGAAAAAAATTGCCGAGAAAGCGGTGGAGAAACCAGCCGAGGTAAGTTAAATATAATATTTAACCATTTTTGCCAGTAGAACCGCTAGTATTTGTTAGAGTTTCTTTGTAAATGCACAGTAGTAGCAGGCCGTAAAGTAGTATTCGATGCAATTTTGTTGCTTTTATGTTGGTAAAAAGTATCTGCTTTGAAAAAAAAAATATATTGACAGCATACATTTAATAATCAAAACATACCTACCTACTTCATTTAAAAATCAAATGGAAAAAATAGGGAACCGGTGAGAAATTGCCGCTCATGGAGTTAATCAAAGAACGTCGGCGCTCATCCGTGCGCAATTTAATGGTCAAGGAACCTATTAAGAATGAAAGCTTCCTTGGCGTTGTCCTTAAACCCGTTGCTAAAGACGGTAAAAGTGCGCAGGCCCAACAGGCCAAACACATGTTGAAGGTACACTATTCACAGAGAACTCAGCTTCTATCTATCCCTATAACAACGCTGTATTTGCGACCAGCTCTCTCTCTCTCTCTCTCTCTCTCTCTTTATCTACCTCTCTCACTCCTTCACACTACGAACATTTGCCACTCTCGGTATGAAATGCAAAAAAGTTATTTAAATTGCAATTTCTGTCCTTTTATATCTTTCTCTCTCACTCTCACACAATTTCTCAGAAGCCCTCTCTACTCTTTCCTTAAGATCTGTGCTTAGTTGTTTTAGAGTGAGATATAGTCTCAAACTATCTCTCTCAACTGTCTTGAATTTATTAAGCTACTTATCTTTCGCGCTCTTTTTATCTCTCTCTCTCTCTCTCTATCTCTCTCATGTGCTCTCATTTTTGTTTTGTTTTTTTTTTGAAGAATATGATATGCTACAAATAAAAGATTATAAACATGTTTCTTTGGTTTTCAAATTCTTTTTTTATGCAGCAAAATGCATTTCATGATTACTTTCATAATAAATTTAGTAACCTAGACATTGCTCTCTTCTGATCTCTTTCATTATCTCTCCTACACTTGAATTAAGCTTTCTACTCCACTTTTTGCTCTTCCTTAATACTTTTCGGTCGCTCTTTTGTATCATAAAAAATATTTCACTCCATTTATTCTGTCTGAACTGATTCTCTTTTTTACACTCCTGCGTTTATTTTTGTACTCTTAGCGCTTGTAATACAGTGGGTGCCCAAACTATTATGACCACTTAAATTTTAATTTTTATGTAAAATATTTTTGTAACCACCACCTTAATTAAATAGATTTAATTGAAAGTGTTTCATATTTTTCATTAGTGACCAAATTTAAAAAAAAAAATATTTTAGAAACATTTAAGTTCAAAAAATATAGTTTTATGCTTTCCATACAAGATTTCAAAAAATGTATCATATCTACTTAATTACTTTTAAATCAAAATTTAAGTGGTTCAAAAATGCTCATAGGACACCCTCTGTAATTAATATTACAACTGTTTCGTTGTCTCGTGCTCTCTCTTAAGTGCTGTCACTCTTTCTTTCACTCTGTTCTTAATAATTAATTGTATTCCAAAGCTTTTCAAATCGACTTTTGATACACTTGCAAGCATTTCTCTTAAAAAATAATACAATATCCCCGCACATTCTCGATACCCAACATGTAGGAAACCATTACAGAGGAAAAGTTCAAACCTAGCAAAGCCGGCAACGCAAAGATTTCTCAAATGCAAAAATCCGAAGGTCTACCTTCCTTGGTGGATGATTACAAGCGGCCGGAATTAGAGCAATTTGAGAAACCCGAATTTGAATCGAGCAAGAAAAAGAAATCCGTGCCCGATATAAAGGCACCTGAAATCTTGACGCCCACTGTTGAAACACCCGAACCAACAACAGTCCCTAAAAAAGCGCCCGAAATAAAGGCACCCGAAGAAGAGCCGCCGAAGGTAAGTGTTGGCTATATTGGCCTTTGTCTACGTCGTTGTGTCATAAGCGTCGTGCGCGCCACAGCTGCTGCTGCAGATTATCTTGCTACGTTGGCAGCGCTGCCAGTGCGCGCTAATTCTCTCTTTCTCTCTCCACTCTATCTGTGTTATATTCTGCCCTAAAAGAAAAAAATATATATATATTTTTAAGCAGCTCTTGGCTTTATTTTTATTCATGTTCTTGAACTGTTCTTCAAGTTTTACTAAAAAAAAACAAAAAAAAATTGACATTTCATTGTTTTTGACAGTGTTGTTTGTGTAAAATATACTAAATGAAACACAAGCACACAGTGGTCAAAAGTCTGCAAGCTAATGCTAAAATTTTCACGCAATTAAGGTTATTTATATGTTAAAAAGAACACATAAAATGTGAAATGCTAGCCGCTGCTAATGTAAGTAAAAGTTAAATTTATGCATATTTTTTCGAATTTGACAGGAATTAAAAAAATAAGAAACTTTTCAAACTAACAAATTTATTAAGAAAATTCATTGGTTCTCTGTTAAAATGTTATAAAATGTTATAAATTCTGCTCACACCAAATACGAGCATTGTCTTCTAGTCATTGATGCCATTGTGCAGTGGGAGACTCCAGAAAATTATTTTTTAAAAAAGTTCTAACAGTTGCTTACTTACAAGAGTTCTTTTTACTCAATGCTTACAGTTGACTTAAATGTTATAGTCAAATGTACAGAACTGTAAAGGGTACTAAGGCAACCATGTTAAATCATCAGTGTATGTTAAAGAAGCTGTCTTAACATAGTTCGTAACAGTATGTTACTATTATTGAGAATATATTAAAAATTACCGCCCTAGTTTACAGTTTAAGCAAAATTTAAATAAAATAAGCACAAAATGCATCAGTAAATAATATTTTAGACATAATGCCAAGTGATATAATTGTTTTATAAACGCTGTACCAACAAGAGATGTAGGGTTGCAATGACGTATATTTTAAACAGCTGGCTGCTTGGCAAAAAATACATCAGCATTTATTATGGTCTATGTATTTTCTTTATAATCCAACAAAAATTTTAGCGACAGCCAAACAATTGTTACTTTTATTCATAAAGGCAATCCTACACTTCTTGTTGATACCTCCTAAATAATGTTTTGCATTTATTAACGTTAAGGAAATCCTGGAGTATTATTTTAAATTTTGATAGAGATGATTTTTCAACCAAGTTGATTGAATCTGTTTGCAAAAAACAAAAAAAACATGCCTTTGAAACAATTCCATTTAGAGATTAAGCTGTAGAAATTTTTAAAATGATTATATAAAAAAAATTATGAAATAAATTGTTGAAATAGCTCTTTTAAATATCGTCAATTATCAAAAGTATTCCTAGTGACATACGTCCCCTCAGGTCGTTTTGTAAAAATCAAAAAACCATTAAAACCGCAAATAAAAAAGAAAATTTGGATAAACCATTAACATAACTCTTCATTTTTATTACCTGCCCAGTGCAAAAATAAAAAAAAATAAGCACAGCTCCTCAGATTCTTTATGAGTTTTGATTATTAAAAAAAAATCATATTTTATAAATACATCAATGTCAGCAGAATTAAAAAAATTCTAGCTAAAAATCACACAACTGACAGCGCTACTCCACAAAATCAACAGCAGCAGAACTGAAAATCACATTAAATCAAACAATTTAAGCACAGTGATAATAAAAATATTTTCTCAAAGTTTTTACGAAATAAACACCAAAAAAAAAAAAAAAAAAAAAATAGAAACTTATGAAAATATTTGCTGCTTATACTCTGCAGTGGACGAGTATAAATATCAAGGAACAACAAAAACCACAATTATGTTTTTCAAAATAACAACAACAACAACAACAACAAAAACAACAATTATAATATGTGATATTTTGAGCTGTCATTGCCGTTATGTATATTATAAACAGCAACGAAGAAGTTGGCGCGTTTAACTGTTCGTTCAAAAATTGCATATTTTAAGTGGTGAATAGAAAGCAAACAAAAAAAACATGAAATTTCAGCGAATATTTCGAATTTCATATAAATTTTGATGATTGTCGTGATCTTTGCTTGTCGATTGTTTGTTGATCGGCATCAACGTAACGTGCGGCTACCTAACTCGCAAAGCATTTACGTGTCTGCTTACTGCCCCGCGTGGCGTTAACATAATTCATTCAAAATAGTTTGTCCTTTAGCTGAGGACTCCTTTAAATCATCATACAAAATATATAACAACCACAAAGCCAAAAGCCAAACAATGTTTTAGCAGTTCGGGATTGTGGTCTTGGAGCCTGTAATAAGAGGATATATTAATAACCAACGCAACAACAACAACAATAACAGCATTCCAGCATGGCGACAATTACAATAACACCTGCGGTGTGTAGCATCAAAATGTGCCAACACACAATACATACTACACACAATTAGTTTCACAGCTCTGTGTGTGTGTGTGTGTGTGTTTGTTTGACTGTGTGCAGCATGTAATTTAAGCAAAAAAAACTCAACCAGCATTGAATTTATTGCATAATAATTATGGCAATTTATCAAAGGTTAAGGGGAGATACGCAGTCAGAACTTTTTTTTTTTTTCAAAAATTTTTTTTGCATTTTCTTAAAGCCTAAAGTTTCAAGAATATTTGGTGAAAATTTCAAGTTAATATCTCAAAAAATAACAAAGTTATAGCCTACTGAGTGAACCGCCTTCTAGAGCGCGCAGTGCTGGCGCTTATTTTCAAACGCGTTTTTCTCGAAACCATGTTTTCAAAGTCGGTGACCAAGATTTCTCAAAGCTCAGTGAAGCGATCGTTTTGATTTTTTTGTAGGCTTATTGTGTACATAATAATCTCGTACTTCTCATAGGATTTTTTTTTTTTTTAGCTTCGTTCATTTTTTATAGGCAAAATTATGACGAATTTTTGGTCGAAAATCGTTTTTTTACGTTTGAAAGTCCGCCATTTTGTGAAAAATCAATATTTTCAAAAACGGCTATGACAAGTACGAGTTTTAAGTATCTACTTTAACAATATATATCATTTTTTTGTTTTAGATGAATTAAGGAGGAGCAATCTTGGTCACCGCATTTCACCTTTTTTTCAGAGCGCTCTACAAAAACTGCTGTATCGACCTTAATATTAAATTTTTTTTAATAAAAAAAAAAACTAAAAATACTCTTGAATGTGTATATTTTTAGGTATAAAAACCCTCATTCAAAAATATCCCATAGGTTTCCTTAAAAAAATTCACAAACATTACCTTTTTTTTCGGCCTCTGGCTGCGTTGCTCCCCTTAAACCATTTATAACAAAAGTGTTCAAGCGTGTGCGCCTTTCAACAAATGTCTTAAATAATTCAACGAACGCGTCCAACAATTTATAAATTTTTGTTCAAATTACAAAGTTAATGAACTTGAAACTTCACCAAAATTCAAATTCAACCTAAATCATAAGAACTTTGAGTGTTAAACGCAGCCAAAGCTCAGCTAAATTAAGCTGCACACCATGGCGTATGAATGACATTTTTCTACAGTAAAATCTAAGAAATATTTAAATATAACATTAATAGATATATTTCAAGTGTATGTCAGGCATGTGAATTATAAACAAGCTGTTAATAAATTAGAGAAAATTTTACAATATTGAAACTATTTGTCAACACCCAGAGAAAATAAAAATTATTATTGTAAATAAGCCATAAGCAAATGCAAACAAATGCAAAAATAGAATTAAATTTAATTGTAATAAATACTGCATTAATCTTTTGGTCCGATACGCACGTGGCGTATAAATTTAAATAAGGCTGCATGTAACAGTTATTTTTGTTTCGATTATTTACAAGCGCTTTCAATGCAGGAAACATGCTGCTTAGCATTTAAAACAAAAAAATGTTCAACGAAAACCTACAATTAAGCAAAAAATGTTCTTGTGTTGTTTTTGTTGATAATGTTGAGTGTTATAGCTGCAATAATTTTATGCTTCCTTTTACTCTCTACTCCACGCTAGGATGACAAGCCGAAGATGCCGAAGATACAGCCACCAGCGCCTGGTGAGCCACCCAAGATTGAAGTTATACGCGAGAAGCGACCATCACTGGCGCCTGAGCCGGCCAGTCGACGCGGCTCATTGGTACCACCGGAAATGGGCCGTAGACCATCGCTGATTATCAATGACGAGGTATGTGTTGTTATTAGCGTCGCTTACGTAAATTTCACAGCTAGAGCAGCAGAATTATTTTTCCCAGCACAAGACCGTCTCATTTTTTTTTTCAAACAGTCAATTTTGAAGCATCTACTTTGTTTGATGCCATGCTATCTTTAAAGTGCAAATAGCACCAGATTTTTTAAAAGTAACAATTTTTGTCTCATTTTTGACTAGTTTACAGCTATGCAAGACGAGACGGTCTTTATTACATATATATATATCTTAAGCTTTATTTTTCTCTAGAGTAGAGTTTGTTTGTAAATTGACTCAACTTCACTTTATTTTTCTGTAGAGTAGAGTTTGTTTGTAAATTGACTCAAACTTTGCTAAATATGTCTATTTTATACATATATATTTACATATGTACATGCCAGAGCAAACTTAAGCTTAGAGTTAGTTTTTTATAGAACTCTAGATTTTTTATTTTTGTATTTTTTTAAATAAATTTTTAGTCATGTATTTATGTATTTTTATGTATATATTTATAAATGTAGCTAAATAGTTCAACAATAGTGCGTTTCCGGCTTCAAGCAAAGTTCATTTGAGAGCCTAAGATGGCATAATTAATTTTTTTTTTAATTTTCCAGTGATGTAAGTTAAGCTTAGTCTTTAAACAAAACAAAAAAAAACTTTGTTTAACACCCTGACCTTCTCCACTGCTCTCACTCATTACACTCGAAACAAATTTGAATTATTTTTGCATTTTGTTACACCTTTTTTATTTCATTTTTTTTATTCCAAAGTACGTATCTAAAACAGTTATTTATGTCTTAGCTATATAGTTATAAAGGGTTTTCCATTAAGGACTTGACAACTTTTTTTTTAAATAAAACGCAAACCATTCGAGATATTTCAAAAGGACAATCAAAACATTTATGAATGGAACTCGACTTCGTTCATATGGCCACGGTGGGCACGTCGATTCGTTGGACCCAATTTTCGATGACTCGGCCACACATTTTGGCCGAAACGGCCGCTATTTCACGTTCAATGTTGGCTCTGAGCTCTTTCAACGTCGTCAGCTTGTTGGCATAGACCAATGACTTAACGTAGCCCAAAGAAAATAGTCTAGAGGCGTTAAATCGCACGAACGAGGCGGCCAATCGACTTTCCCATTTCTTGAGATCACACGCTCATCAAACTTAAATAAAATAAATAAATAAATAACTGGCCATTTCAGCTCTTGAAAGGACTTTGACATAGCTTCTTATGATCAATTGTGTTGTGCGTGTTATTAAGTTTGTACACAATTGACCGAGAAATAGACCTACAGGCTTAACGCCGACTCCGAACGGCCATGAACGGAATGTTCTTATTCTCAAGAAGCTTTACATGGCATTTTGATTACTCTCTGAGGTTTGCCATTGTCTGCAGAGAGGTGGCGGCCGTACCAACAAATTATTTTAATTCAAATAATTTTCTGTCGCTGCTGGGGTTCGAACCTGGGTCTCCAGGTTCGTTGACATAGCGGCCACGCACTTTAACCAACTACGCCACGGACGCCACACGGACGCTCATCAAACTTACTCTTCAATAAATCGATTGTAACGTGTGCTGTGTGGCTTGTGGCACTGTCCTGTTGGAACCACATGTCGTCCAAGTCCATATCTTCCAATTCGACGGCCATTCACAGCAACGTTACAATCGTTATCGTCGAGGAAAAAATATGCTTCAATGACGCCGCCGGCATGCAAACCGTACCGAAGTGGTTATTCATGATGTAGACACATGTGGACTTTCACCCGACCAATAACGCATATTTTGCTTATTGACGAACCCAGCTTCGTCACTGAAGATGATTAACGCTCTAAAAGTTTCGGTCACCGACTCCGAATTTCGGTAGTAAATTTTTATAATTTGCAGACGTTGTTCGTTCGGGTACTTTACTGTGATGAAAATGTTGAGTTTACTGAATAAATTGACAGTGACAGTTAGATGATTAGTGAAAGGGTGCGTTCAGAAATTTAATTCAAAGTTGTCAAGTCCCTATTGGAAAACCCTGTATTAGTTATTGTTCCTAATCCTTCTGCCTTAACTTATGTCACTGACACCTTAGCGTTAATTTTTGAAAATTATTTTTGTGTTTAATTTACCCAATTTTTCTTTTATTTTTCTTTTCTTTTATCTATTCCCATTTTATGTATTCATGTGTGTATTTTAATATATCAATAAACAAAAAAACCCACTTCCAACAATGACCAACCAAACAACCAACCAATCACCAACCAACCAACAACCAACAAAAATTATCCACAATTTTGCAACGCCCCAAACCACACATATACACAAATATTTGGAAAACCAATACAACGTCAAAATTTGCAAATCTACATCCACCGCACACAAACACATGCACATACATCACATACTCCTCACACAATCACACACACACGCACACACACCCAAACCTGTATGCAACAATCACACAAACTGATATCAACAACAACAACAACAACATCAACAACACATGTTATCCTTTGCAAACACATAAACACAACAACAACAACAACAAAAACAACAACAACAACAATAACAACAAAAACAACACTAAATGAAACACCCCGTAGAAGAAACTACGCCCAGGTGAAGTTATGGACACACGGGTAAGCATCGAAACATTCAAAAACATTCCAACAAAAATTAGCGTTACACAAACTAAGAGATTTTTGCGATACACACTGAAATGTACATATATATAAATATATGTATACACACATATATACATAAACAAAGGACTTCTTTTGCCCGGTATGAAAACAAAACCGAAGTCACTTTCCACTGAGTCATATCTATTTCTTTCATATCTTCCTTATAAAATTGCAAACTATTCAGGAGATCCTTTGGCGAATCGGAGTGATCTATCACTCTTCACCGAGACTTTGAATTTTTCACCGAAACTCATTTAGAAAAGCGTTAAAATGTAGATAGAGCTGAAATTCAAATTCAAACATTAGGGGTATTCACTATCCAGTGCACTTTGCTGTGCAGAAACATTGTGTATATATATTACAAACTAATCGGTATATTGTGTATCGGTATATTAAGTATATAAATGATAAAAAGTACACAAGTGCACTACTGCTAAAGTGCTCAAGTCCACAAGAATAAGCTATAGAAGAATTGCAGATTTGCACTTTTTTGACGTGCGTGTATTTTTTTGTTGTAAACTGCAATTCCGCATTTCTGCATATGTGCATAGCTTAGTGCACCGAATCGTGAATACCCCTGTTAAAAAATTTAAATTTTAACAAATTCATATAAAATTATATAAACTGGCCATTTCAGCCGTTTGACCGAACTTCTTGTGGTCAAATTGTGTTGTGCGTGTTATTAAATAATTATTTGAACACAATTGATCGAGAACTGGTCCTACTACTTTTATGACGACTCCGAACGGCTAGTGTGCATGTTCTATAGAAGCTTTACATGGCATTATTTACTCTCTGAGGTTTGCCATTGTCTGCAGAGAAGTGATGGCCGAACAGAAAAATTAATTCAATTGAAAAAACTTTCTGTGTCAGATGGAATTGAACCAGGGCTCTCTGGCGCATGGGTCAGGCACTCTACCCACTGCGCCACGGCCGCCACTTACAAAATTAAGTGATTTAAAAATAATTTGACGCATATATTTTTCACTTCTAGAAACAAGTCCGAAAATCACGCATCGAGTTAAACAACTTATCACTCTAAAGACAATAAAATATAACTCAGATAAGCCCTAAAATTTATTTTGAAGACACCAAAGCATATGAAAGTTCAAGAAATTTTCTAAATTTTGACTTGCATTAAAAGGCATCATAAGAAAATGTAATTTTAAAAAAGTTTTCCTAAATACGAGGGCTGTTTGAAAAGTTTCTACGGAGAAATGCATTTTTTGTCATTTTTTTGGGCTTGTTTAACTTTCAACATAACCTCCTCAAACTCAATACATATGTGTCCCCAATTATGTTCCAACTATTATCAGGTCTACAATTAGTAATTCCAACCCAGAACTTTGTTGAGTCGTTTGCGGCTGATATTGCCACTTTATTTGAGGAAAATCTTTGCGCTTAGAGCTAAACTTTAGGCTTTGTTCGTAAAAATATTCGCTGCTGGCTAGTTCTTTTCAATACGCAGAATGCTCATATCAATTCGAAGCGTTGTTATAGCTTGTTCCAAAACGTGGTTGGAAAATTCTCTGTTCACTTCAAGAATTGAAAAACTTTTGAGTTTTTTCTACATTGTGACAATTTCTTGAGAACAATTTTATTAATTTTAAATTAATTTCTTCAAATTAAAAAGAATAACAAACAAGGGCGTCCACAGGGGGAAGGAGGGGCACTCCCCCCCCCTCTTGGAGTGGAAAAATTTTATATATTTTTATTTCCTATGTGTATCCCCTTGAAAAATTCCTGCGCATGCCTATGATAACAAACCTTAAAAAAAAACTGCAGAAAAACCATGCAACAATGTTGTCGCATGCGTACTTTTATAAAAATTTACAGCGGACTTTAAGTTCGCGACCCACTATTTCAGGACAAGCTATAATGGTGCCATTTTCGTCAAATTCTTTGTCTGTTTTTTGTCTTGAAATATGGCGCAGTAGACTCCAGTTTTTGTACTAGCCTTCTCCAGTTAATCAATGAGTACTATTTATATCACTGCCATTCCAGAAAATAATCGCCATGAGTTTACCGGTTGAGAACAAGAATGATGGAAACAAGATTATGTGTTCCGCAAATGAGAGAAAGAGATATCATTCAGCGGTAATCAAGGTTGCCAGTTATGTGGGAAAAATCCCATTCGTGGTCATTTTTAATTGCCCTTGGGAATTTTTTTCTAAGGAATTCCTATGGTATTTTTTTATTCAGCGTGGTATTTTTTAGTTAGCGTGGGAATTCAGTGTGGTATTTTTGAAATGCTGTGGGATTTGGGAATTTTTTTAAAATAATTTTTTTCACATTTGTTAAGCGAAAACTTCATTGCCATTGTACGCATCAAACGCTGTGTTTACACAACGATTTCATGTCGTAAGTTACGTATGTAAAATACCTTAAATTTTTGTTGCATTTGGGATTTATTGTGGTAATTTTTAATGATTGTGGGATTTTTTGTGGTATTTTTTAATTGTGGTGGTAATTTTTTTGTTCACTTTTGCCGTGGTAGTTTTGGTGGTATTTAATTTATGGTACTGTGGGAAAAAGGTAATTTCCGTGGGAATTGTTCCGAATTTTAACTGGCAACCTTGGCGGTAACGTCAAACTTTGAAATTATTTTACTTTGGGACCCAAGTCTAAATATTTTTTTTCTTATTTTTATAATATGTATATGGACCACCTAAACCTATTGGCGCAAAATGTTATTGGTCTCGTATGGCTTAGGAGATAAAAATTGTGAAAGTTTAAAAAATTTATATTTCTTCGTATTCGAAAATATCCATATTTTTATACAGAAGAGAAGTTATTTTTACTTTACTTCTTTCATTTCAATTTCGTCCATTTGCCTAAGCCATCGCATATTTGCATCCGTACTTGTTAAGCTGAAGCGCTGCGTGACGTCATGCATACAATTGAGGAAGAGAGCATTAGATAACGGGACTGCGGAACGCGTAATATGGTCTCTTTCATTCTTGGGTTGACAACATCGCTTTGGGCTTCTTTAGAGCTCTCTCTCTCTGTCTCTCTCTCTCTTTTAAGTTCATTCTGTTGATTGTTCCTTTATCTCCAGAGTAAAGAGGTAGACCGCTCAAAGAGCATTTCATTCATATACTGAACACATTGACGACGACAACGACAACAAGCTGTCAAATAAGGAATAGTTCTATATCGCCGACACCACATTGTGACATTAGACCAAATTCTCTCCATAAGAAATACATGTAAAAACAATTTTACAGATGTCGTAGTGTCGCTGTCTTCGTCAATGTGTTCAGTGCATCATTGCCACCCAGCCCGCGAAAACCTTTATTATGCCTCAATCTCCATCTCAATCTCTATCCATCTCAGTCTTTTTCTTATTGTTAGTCATTATTATGAACTGACAATAAGAAAAAGCTAGAAAAATCAGCAGCATATTGGATTGCATATTACACAGAAAAAAAATATTTTTTGTTGAGCAACATAGTTTTCATGACCAGTCTAAAAACTTTCCAATCAACAACTTTCCAACTTAAATAATCATGAAAAAAAAATAAATAAAATCAATAGGAAGTAGCCATTTTTTTCTGATTTCTTTTCATATGCTTTATAATACTTTCGTCGATATTTTTGCTACTTCGATGATTTCAACATTGAATGCAACTTTCTATGATTTTGAAAGAATATTTAATTTTTTTTTCAATTTTATTTTGACGATTTTTGAAAAATTCAAAGGCCTCAGAAAACATATCCATCCAAATATCTTCAACCAATTCAAGGTTAAAAATTTTTACCTGTCTTAATTTTAAATATAACAAGTTTAATACCTGAAAGTTATCGAAATGAATTTGAAAATGAATTTATGTATATGTGTGTGAGTATACATATATGTGTACATATCTTTGTATCGTTGATATCTGAACGCGCCCTAAGCTAGTTATTTAAAAAGATCGCGTAATAAAGAAAGCTTAAAACTCTGAAATGAACACACACACACCCAAAAAAACACACACACAATTTCCAACTCTAGTGCGTTGATTTGTGTAAACGTAAATATAATAAATTTAGAATAAAATCGTATCTCTGACATTGATCTATGGTCCTTTGCATGGTTTAAAAATGACTTTGTAGCCAATGAACTTTTATGTTTTAAAATTTAATGAAAATCCAATGAAAACTAGGCCTATCTCCATTACAAAGTGACATACAGTCATGTGAAAAATAATAAGGACACCTTGCATTTTTTCTTTAGAATAAAAAAAATTATATTTGAATGAAGTTCGTAAAAACATTTCTTTATTTTTAAATAAGCTTATGTTCCTACCATAAGATAATAAAAGCAAAAAACTTAATTTCAATACAAAATAAGAAAAAAAACACAGGTGCGTCACTGGACACACGAGAGAAGCGAAGCATTTTCGCAAATTCATAGATTTGATAATTAAATAGCGTTTTTTCGATTAAAATAATTTTTAATTTCAGAACTTTAAAATAACAAAGTATATATATCATATATATTAACCCTCTTCGCCCCTCCCTTAAAGCCCCCTGTTCAGCTGTAGGGAATAAATATACAAAAACCATTAATTTTGTTACAATTTAATCAACTTACAGGTTGTTTATTTTTAACGATATTTATAACGACCTTTAGTAGGAAGTAGAAACAACATCTAATACACAATCCTTAGTGAATATTTCTTTTAGTTCGTTCGTTCTTTTAGTTCGTTAGCTCTTTTAGTTCGCATGGACAAACCGAAGATTCAAACCATAGCTCGGTAAATTTAGTTATCTTTGCTCTAGTTCGTTTTGTTTGCTACTTTTGTCGGTTGGCTAGCCAATACACAGTCCTAGAATAGCCAACACACAATCCTTTCTTAAAGTAATAGATTATAGTGATCTGCTGAAACATAGCTTTAGGTAATGTTTATCACTGAATCAAGAAAATTATAAAAGAAAAGGTTTTAGCGTAATGGTTAGAGGAAAGTACCAACAAACGATAGAACTGTGAGTTGTGTGGGTTCAATTCCTGCAGCGGGCAAGAAATTATTTTTAATTTAACATTTTCTGGTTCAATTGATGCAAGCAACAAACAGTATCAATTCTAAGAAAAAAGGTGTCGGAAAAAAGTGTCGTTTTTTCTGATTTCACTCCAGCAAATCGCAGAACGAGGCGTAAAAAGCTTCGCTTCAAAAATTATTACAATATCTAAGCTCAAAATATGGTGTGGAAAAAATAGGGACAACTTCAGAATTTCAAAGAAATTATATATTAATTATAAAAAAAGTTTAAAAAATATCTTAATTCGTTAATACTTCGTTGCAAATCCTTTATTTTGCATAACAGCCAGACACCGGCGATGCATGGAGTCAACCAATTTACGACACGTGGCCAGAGGAATAGCTTTCCACGCCTCCTGAATAAGTGACCAGAGTTCATCTTTGTTTTTTGCTTTTTTACTCCTCAAAGCTTCTTTCACTGCTTGCCACAAATTCTCAATTGGATTTAAGTCCGGGGGTTGAGCGGCCAGCTTAAAACGTAGATGTTATTGTCCGAGAAACATTTCTTTGCAAGCTTCGAAGTGTGCTTCGGGTCGTTGTCTTGCTGAAACCCCCATCGAAGCGGCATGTTATCATCGGTATAAGGCAACATAGCTTCGTTTAAAATATCACAATCGTTCACTGCTGTCATTCTGTACTCAATTCGATACATCGGACCGACACCATAGTAGGAGAAACATCCCCACACCATAATTAACCTCCTCCGTGCTTGACAGTTTTATAGGGTTCGAATTATTCGGCGTTTCGGGTTTTTTTTTACTATTCGAACCGGTTTTTTTAAAAATCGCAATTTTCGAATTCCGGTTTTTTTGGCTCGAATTATTCGACTGCTCGAATAGTTAAGAAATATATAAATCTTCAATATAAAATTGAAAAGTTCTTCAAACCACTTCTTTTATTTCATTTGAGCGACCCTTTTTTTCTACTTACGTTTTTACATTTCACTAACGTTTTTTTTTTTTTAACGTTTGTAACATTTCTTATCGTTTAAACATATGCTTTGGTCATTTTTTTTGCTTTCTTTTGTTAGAACAGCTTGTAAATCGGCTGGCGTATTTAAATTAAACATGATTTTTAGTTTATAATGCATTCTTTTTTAAAATATAGGGTGTTTTTTTAGGGGTTTGTTTTTCGAATAGAGATAAAACACAAGAAAATCGTTTTAATGTCCATCAATTTGGCTTTATTGGAAGGATAATTTTATGCCATTAATGTTTAAATATGATTTCGGGCATGTGGTCGCCACGGCTGGCTCGAATAAAGCCAATTCTACAGGTCCAATTTTCAACCACTTTTTCGAGCATATGGGGCTGTATGTCGGCAATAACGCCACGAATGTTGGCCTCCAAGTCCCCTAACGTTTCTGGTTTGTTGGCGTAGACGAGCGACTTCACATATCCCCAAAGAAAATATTCCAATGGTGTCAAATAACACGATCTTGGTGGCCAATTGACAGGTCCATTCCGCGAAATTATGCGCTCATCGAATGTTTCCTTCAATAAATCGATTGTGGCGTGCGCTGTGTGGCATGTAGCGCCGTCTTGTTGGAACCACAACTCATCCACATTCATGCCATCCAATTCGGGAACAAAATAGTCGGTTATCATGGCTCTATACCGGTCTCCATTAACGGTAACTGGCTCTCCAGCATTATTTCGGAAGAAGTATGGCCCAATGACTCCACCAGCCCATAGAGCACACCAAACAGTCAGTTTTTGTGGATTTAATGGCGTCTCAAGGATCTCATGTGGATTCTCTTCACTCCAAATGCGGCAATTTTGCTTGTTGACGTAGCCATTCAACCAAAAATGAGCCTCATCACTGAACAAAATTTTGCGATGAACATCAGCATCGAGATCAATCTCATTTTCGGCCCATTTGCAAGCGTTGTTCTTTTGTCAACCTGTTCATGATGAAATGGCAAACCAAACTGAACATAAATGACATTAGAGTTGCCAGATTTGACCACAAAATGCCAGTTTTATCTCTATTCAAAAAACAAACCCCTAAAAAAACACCCATTATATATTGAATTGTCAACAGCTTGACATGAACTCCGAAGTCTGGAGGCTTCTTGCACAAAATGCCCAAAAAAAATCTGAAAGCATTAAGAACAAATATAGAGACAATCATTAAAAGATATAAAACATGTGTTAAAAAGACTGAAAAAAAACCTCGAAGCATACTTCTACCCAGTGAATCAAAACTACCGTTTTCGAATTCATTTATGAGCCATTTCGGGTAGAAACGTTCAATTTCGGCACTCATAAACGAACCTTTTTGTATCATTCTTCGGACTAAAATGCCTCTCAAAATTTAACCATTTTTTGTTCGGAAATGAGTTAAAAGCTAACCATTAATTTTACTTTTTTGTTTGGAAATTACTTAAAAAAAAAACAATAGAAACGTTATTTTTCGGCACTCGGAAATGAACCCTTTTTAAATCAAGGAAGCCGAACTGAACTGCTTTTAGAAAACAAACCTTTTTTTGTTCAGAAATGAGTTAAAAAATTAACATTTCGGAATTATAAATTTTATTATTGCTCAATATTATTTGTAATTACATATCGATGATTTGTATAAAAAGAAATTATTATGATAGAACTCATTTAAGAATGCAAAAAAAAAACATTTATTATTCATTTCTGAACTCATTTATGAACAAGAATGGTTCATTTTCGAGGCATTTTTACCTACTGAAATGATAAAAAAATTAGTCTTTTTCGACTCTAAATAAGTTTTTAATGAAGTTCGAAAAAGAAGTTCAGTTTCATTTATGGGAAAAATGTTAACGAATTTAATCTTCAATAGCAAGTACTTTTAAGCAACAAAATAAAAAATCAAAAATTAAAAAAAAATTCTGCCCAAACACTTTCGCAAAACTCTCACCTTACGCAAAACCTTCGCTTATGGTTCAGTGGGTGGTACTGCATAAGTACCTTTCTTTAATTTATTAAAAATAGTTGCTATTTTTGTTAAATAAAAACTACATAGATATATGTAGGTAAAAACATTAAAAAATTTATTTAATTTGAAAAAAAACCGGTTTTCTTGGTTTTTTTCTGGTCGAATAATTCGAAAACCGGTTTTGTAAAAATAGTGCTATTCGAAACCGGTTTTTTTTAAATGTCGAATAGTTGCATACCCTACAGTTTAACTGTATATTGTGGTTTAAAAGCTGTGTTCACTGGCCTACGCACATGTTGAGTACCGCAGTCAGGGTGAAAAATATGCGATTTTGTATCATCTGACCAGAGTATATTGCGCCATTTCTCCACTGGCTAGTTGGGATGCTCCTTAGCAAACAGTAACCTTTTAGAGACATTTTGTTTGGACAGAAAAGGTACTTTTCTGGGTCTCTTCGATTTAAAATTTTTATTGGTTAGAATTTTTCTAATGGTGGATGGTCGACGAATACGAAAATTCTTTTTTGATAGCATTTGAAGTTGTGAAGGGGTTCTTCTTCAGAAACCTCATTATACTTCTTTCACGAATTAGTGATATTTTTGTTTTTCTTCCACGTGTTTCCGTCTGGGGCTTATAGTTGACAGCATTCTCTACCATTCTCTACCATTCTCTTAGAACAATTTAAAGTTTCCGCTATTTTTCGGTATGGATTGGCTGGATTGTTTGCACAAAATTCCATAAGCCCGGCTAGCAATCAGCCACCGCCCTCTGTAGAGGAGATACATTTTTGAACGAGAGCAGTTAAGAGTCCTTGCAAATCTCAACACAAACAAATCTTCTGGCCCTGATGGTATACCACCAATTGTGCTAAAAATGTGTGCTTTTACACTGGCTCGACCTTTGCGTAACCTTTTCAACATCTCCTACAGGACAGGAGTATTTCCATCTTGTTGGAAGGTCGCGAACCCTGAGAACTACCGACCCATTGCGATATGCTCTACGCTCTCCAAAGTCATGGAGAGTGTAATAAACTTCCACCTAATGAATTATCTGGTGCGCAACGAATTGCTTAGTGACCGTCAATACGGCTTCCGTAGGGCTCGGTCTACTGGTGACCTCATGGCGTTCCTCACGGAGAAGTGGAACCAATGTGTTCACTCCTTTGGTGAAAGCAGGGTTGTTGCTCTGGACATTTCTAAGGCGTTTGGCCGAGTGTGGCATAAAGCTCTCGTGTCAAAACTAATTGCATATGGTGTTGGTGGTAACTTTGCTCGATGGATCACGTGATTTCTAAAGTGTTTTCGTCTAGTGAACACGTCATCGGTGCTGGAGTACCGCAGGGTTCAGTCCTATCGCCAACTTTGTTTCTGGTTTTTATCAACGACCTTCTGTCGTTGACTCATAACCCAATTCACTCGTTTGCGGATGACAACAGCATTTGTCATTCATATTCTTTCAAAAAACGCTCGAGCTCTTTGGAGATTGAGAGAAAGAGGCAAAATATGAATGACACACTGCTTAATGGCTTGCAAAAAATCTTCGAGTGGGGGCTTGCTAATAAAGTTGAGTTTAATGCTAGCAAGACCCAGTGCTGTTTGTTAACTCACAAACGAGTGAATTGCCCCTTAGTACCCCTCAATATGAATGGTGTGGATCTCGCGGAGTCAGATGTTCTTGACGTTCTGGGCATATCAATCAGATCTGTTCTTCGCTGGAACGATCACATTTTTGATGTGTCGAAAGAAGCGGCCAAGTGCCTAGGTTCTTTAAAACGGTGTAAAAAATACTTCACTCCAACTGATCTACGCGTGATCTATACCTCACATATAAGGCCGAAAATGGAGTACAATTCGCACATCTGGGCAGGGGCTTCAAGATCTTATTTGAAGCTCCTGGACCGAATTCAACGACGTGCGAGATATCTGATAGGGGATGAAAACATTTTGTCTTCTCTCAACTCTCTTGGGCATCGACGCAATGTTGGTTGCCTAAGCCTTATGTACAGATTCTACCATTGGAAGTGTTCAAGGGAGATACATGACTTGACGCCATCAACTCGTGTGATTTCCCGGTCCACTCAGGCAGCTCACCAAGCCCATCCCTTTACCATTGCCTTGATGCCCAATAGAACCCCGCATTACTGGGATAATTCGTTCGTACAACAAGATTGTGGAACAATCTCCCTGCGAGCGTGTTCCCCGACAGTTTCGAGCTGTAAATTCTGTAAATTTAATACCCGTCTTCCGAATCAACACAATGCTCTCGCATTATAGGAGGCATCCCCTGAGCGTTGGTTTAGTCTAAAAAAAAAAAGAGAACCCCTTTTCCCATTCTGGATACCTTAACTTTATTAAATGATTGTTTTCTCAATTTATTATTTTATACAATCTTATACTCAATACCGTTATCGTTTACAAGAATTTAAAAGCTAGAATATTATAAAAACAAAATCACTTTAATATTCGCGTCCCTATTATTTCACACACGGTAAAATGAGCTGATTTCACAAAACGATCAACAGCAACTAAACGACGCTAAATATTTTTGCTCTGATAACGGTACTCTATTTATATGATATCCCAGCAAACAATTAATTGTGCATTTTCTGATTTATTTATGAAAATTGAAGCAGAGTTGTGTTTTAAAAAAATTTTATGTAAGTGTCCCTATTATTTTTCACATGACTGTATTGTCAATAAAGCAAAACCTCTATAAATATAAACTGAAGTCAAAGCTTAAGAACCAGAAAATAAAGGAAAAGATAATCAAAATACCCTTTGTTTAGTACATGAGGAATCCTTGATGATAAAGCAATTGCTTGAGTTTTCATCAATATTATATTCAAGCAATTGCTTAGAAACTGCAAGCAATGGCCCAACGTCTTATTGATCCGGGTCATTAACTAGAGATTTTTTATTTAGTTCAGGAATAAACGAAGTCATTTTAAAATCATGCCTGCACAAAAAGTCATGTCAAAAATTATTTCTCCTAAAAGTATGCTTTACATATGATAGTTTGATCCTTTTTTTATATCAATTTCCTAGTTATTTGAAGTTACTAGGAATTTTAAGTTCTTCCAAACGAATTGAATACATGTTCACCATCTGACAGGAAAAAGCCATCAAAATTCTGTACTAATCAGACCTAAATTTTAAGCATACAAACAGTGCACTCGGTTGAAATTGTGTTGATGTTAAATTATGATGCTTTAGTTTGCGTTTTTACACTTTTTTCGTTTTTTTTTTTCTTTTTAAATCAAGGAAAAAATTTGATTTTCACGTTAGACAAAAACAAGCTTAATTTTCTCTACAACTTCGCTTGCAACTTCTTTTCTCTACTTCTTTTCTAACTGTCTATCTTGTTTTGCTATAAATTGGAAAATATCTCTCTAGCTCTGTCTCTCTTTTTTACTCTATTTCTTCCACTCTATTTTTTTTTTTTTTGTTTTTTTGTTATCGACATCTTTTGTACATTATTACTTTGCGCCACAGCTTATCACACATATGTAAATATGTTTACACGTGCTCCCAAATACACACTCACACACACACCAACATTCACACACATACACCTTACACTACAACACTATAGCACAAACACATTCACACGCAACTTTAAACATATTCCTAGAGGACTCATAAAATGCATTTTTTTTCTAGGTTATATATTTTATATAATTTTTATGTGCTCAGTGTCAACTCTTAATCAAAAATAAAAATATAAATTCTTAGCTTGTTTCAACTTGATTGAGTAGATATGTAGACATAAGTATAGCACGCTATGCTACACAACAGTTCATGCGTGCGATGTTTATTAATATAAAAGCGCTCAATTAATGTTGCTCATACGCACCGTTGAACTATAGCAATTTCTTGGGTTTTCTTCTAGCTTATGCTGGGTTTTATTTTATCTATTGCCATCTCTGCGCCTCGATTGACGACAAGCTTGTTTGCTTGTTAATTTAAACAACAACAAAATTCCACCCAGCTGTCAGTGTTAAATATAAAAACACAGATAGATTTCTAGGCACTGCATATTTAAAAATATTAAAATACAATAACTGCCAAAATGGCAGCAACAAAAAAAATGCAAATAAATAAATAAATATTGAGTGTGTGTCTGTATAAAAAAATGCAGACAGCTGCAGCAACATTAACAGCAACTGAAAGTGCCTCGTTTAGCAGCAGCAGCAGAAGCAGCAACAGTAGCGCATAAATATTGCGAACATTGATTGAGCCAAGGCGGGGGGCACATAATTTGGCAATAATTTTGTACAGGTGCAATTTTTTGGCTTCGTTGGTTTGAACCGTTTTAGGCTCAAACACAATATTTTTGGCCTTTGCCTGATTTTTTTACGCAAACAAAATTAAGCATCAAACAGCGCCTCGCAACGCGCGCCTATTCAATAAATTCGATATCCTGTGCTTGACGTGAGTGAATAGCAGTGAGTGTTCGGAGCGTTGCCAGAAGAAAGCAACAGTTTTACATCAATCTTAAGTCAAGTGCAAAGCAGCATTCGTTAGTTTTTTTAAAACTAACAGTTTGTGCAGCTAGAAAAAACAAAAATGCCTTTCATTGAAAAAAGAAAGTTTAAAGCTTAGTGCTTAACAGTGCTTTTAATATAATAAAAAAATTGAGCAAAACTAAAAAAATACTCAAAAATTGCTAAAGTTAAGCTGAAAAGCAGTGAATAAGTCAGTAAAATAGCTAGTTAAGCTCGAGCAGTTGCAGCAAAGTTTGTGAGGAGTGATGAGTAAAGCGTCATAAGCGCTCAAGGTGCCTCAAGTGTAGTGCAGTTATATAACAAATACGAGTGAAGATTTCAATATTAGGCTCAGAATATTCTTAAATCTACAGTCACTCAGAAAATTGAGCAAACAAGCAAATAGCTTGAGTTTGGAAAGTGTAGTGGTTTAATTTGATTCTTAACTGGGTTCTTTATTGACTCAAACCTGGTATAACTAAGACCAAAAAGGAGCAGATAAATTTTGAAAGCAGATCTTGGAGTAAACACAGGAAGTCACGATGTAGAGCTTTTTTATTAATTGTACAGTTAATTTTAATTTTGAGCTTAAAGTTTAGTTCGAATTTTATGAGTTTCCTTTCTTTTTGAAATGGAAGGTTATGTTATCATGTTCCTATCATAAGAATTTCTATTCTTATTGACAAAAGCTTTAACCCTGGATAACCAATCATATTTCTAAGGTGGTATATAAAATACGTTTAAAGCTGTTAAAAATTAAAAACAATAGAAAATTTCACTAGAAATCAAAAAAAGGAAATACTGGTCTTTGATTTTTATTTAAATGTTGACATATTTCGATAAGCTACTTAATTTTTGAGATAGAAAAAAAATAACAATGTTAGTCGAAACGACTAACATTGGTTATCTAGGGTTAATAAAAGCTACAGCCCACGTTTCGACAACTGATAATAATGACTTGTTTCCCACACAAGTGCTGATGATTAAGAGAAAAACGATAGATAATTTCGAATGGCAAATATTGAAAATGGCGTTTTTATTTGCAGACGTTTTGTCGATATCGAAAAAGTTTATTATTTTTTAGTATGATCTGGGCATGAGGGTTAAGGAAAACACCCATGAATGAGAGATATAAATTAATTAATTATGTGGAAATGGAGGAAACCCTCCAATTTGATGTTAAGTGACATTTTTTTTAAGTTCCTACAAAGTAATTTGAAGAAAAATTGCTTGGTTTACTTGGCAGTACTGACTGAATGCTTTTCTCGGATTAAGACTTTCTCTACATATCTGCAATTTTTCTAATAGTTGAAGGACAAATTGCAAGATATTCTGTTTTGTCTAAGTCACGACACGCACTGTAACTGCCAAGTATCTTACATTTCAAGAGTTCTATACCTTCTCGAGCTCAGCAGATATTTTTCGTACTTTGAATACTTTTAAAAAGTGTTCAGACCGCAGACTCTTGTAAACGTTTGTCATGAGGAAAGATGCAAAATTATTGAAAAAACACACTGTTGCTGTAACGTTTTATATATATATTCGATGATTTCATTAATCAAACATGTTTTTTATTAATCTCTAGCCTTTGATATTGCAGTCGTATATATAACATATGATGCTAGATATGTAGTTGATATATTTTAATGAATTTAGTCGAAAAAACTAATAGGAATTATAAGAAGAGCAAGTTTTTGTAGAGGGAACATAAGCTTTGCGCTGCCATAGGTAGCCAAAAACAACAGGCAGAGATCAGCAACAAGTCAATTGAAAATCAAGTTACTTGAAAAAAATCAATTCTACCCTACGACCCACGTCTTGCTTTTGAAAAACATAAGTCCTCATAAGTCAGACTTGACTCTATTTTGTTTCTATCCTACAATTAATTGGTGGAAAAATCATCTACTGTTCAAGTCTGTTTTCAAGTATTTGCGACTGCGCTGCCGTAGAAAGCCACTGACGAGCGTCTACTTATAATTTTCTATACAAAGTGACAAAATTAATATACTTACTTTTACGTTTTTGTATGAGAGCGCCCGTGAGAAGTGGTCGGGAAAAATGTTCCTTTTGCAAAAGTAAGGGGGGTCAGTGATACATATAAACCCTCTTGGACCATTCCTAAAAGCTCCTCTGTACAGGTTTAGGAAATAAATATTAAAAAACCGTTAATTTTGTATGGGAGCCCCCGTAAGAAGTGGTCAGAGGGTATAGATCCCCGAGGGAAAAATCTTCCTTTTGCTAAAGTAATGGGGGTTGTTCATACATATAAACCCTCTCTGGCCCTCCCTTAAAGCCTCCCTGTTCAGGTTTAGGGAATAAATAACCAAAAATCATTAAATTTGAATGGGAGTCCACCTAAGGAGTGGGCGGAGGGAATAAGTCTCAAAGAAAAACATGTTCCTTTTGCAAAAGTAATGGGGGCACTTGATACATATTAACCCTCTCCGGCCCTCCCTTAAAGCCTCCCTGTTCAGGTTTAGGGAATAAATATACAAAAATCATTAAATTTGAATGGGAGCCCGCGTAAGAAGTGGTCAGAGGGTATAGATCAACGAGGGAAAAATCTTCCTTTTGCTAAAGTATTGGGGGTTGTTCATACATATAAACCCTCTCCCGCCCTCGCTTAAAGCCTCCCTGTTCAGGTTTAGGGAATAAGTATACAAAAATCATTAATTTTGTATGGGAGCCCCCGTAAGAAGTGGTCAGAGGGTATAGATCCCCGAGGGAAAAATCTTCCTTTTGCTAAAGTAATGGGGGTTGTTCATACATATAAACCCTCTCTGGCCCTCCCTTAAAGCCTCCCTGTTCAGGTTTAGGGAATAAATAACCAAAAATCATTAAATTTGAATGGGAATCCACCTAAGGAGTGGGCGGAGGGAATAGGTCTCAAAGAAAAACATGTTCCTTTTGCAAAAGTAATGGGGGCTCTTCATACATATTAACCCTCTCCGGAACGAAGTTTGCACTGACAACACGAAGTTAATTCCGTCAACTTCGTAAACAGACTTGCTAATAAACGATTTACAGGTAAAATAATTGCCTTTTTCCTACATTTCAAGTTCTCTACACTTGGCGACTTGATTTTTGCTGCCTATGAACGCGCTTACTTGTTTGCCTGCCTCGGTTTGCAGGGAGTTGAAAAATTAAAGGAACTCTAACTGCTCCTTTAACTTTCATGAAGGTTCTGCTTTCAAAATAAATCTGTTTTTTTATTTTTTTGTTGATTTTGAGTACCTTGCGATGTTATCTGAGTGAATATAAAGTTAAAGGATCGAAGTAAGCCGCATAGTTTTTCCAAAATAGAGGCATTTTGTTCTAAATAACGACTGTATTGTTGAATTCGTGTGTGTTTGTATATTTCAGGGACAAACACATTGAGATGGTGTTAGAGAAATTTGCATTTTGATAGACAGGAAATACATTGAACACTCTTTTTTACTCGATTTACACAAGTGATGATATCACATTCCACTCCATAACTTCCTAACTCCCATACTTAGGCCTTTAACTTAATAGATTTGAATTTAACTTTTAAACTATAACTATACATAAAATATAGTACTTTTAAGTTCTAAGACTCACACTCATACACACCCACACTCACGCACACACATAGATACATACACCTGCACACTCAACCTTCACATTATTAATAAATATATTAATTTTAATAAATGTCTTCAAATGCTCTCTACTAATTTTTAGTTTTTTAGTCTAAGTCCTTAAGTCCTTAAGCAATGTCTTAAGCTATGTATTTTTTATATAATAAACTTTTTGTATATTAAACTACATTAAACATTAAGCCACAAAAAAAGAAAAAAAAATACACGCCAACACATTTCGTTTGTTGCTAAATTTTCTTGCCAAGCAGCAGAGCTTGTCACTAATTAAAAAAAAAAGAAAGGCGTGTTCACTCAAGTCCTGTTGAAACAGTTGGCATTTTATCTAAAACCACATAACTACAACTTAATCATCAAGTTTCTTTCTCTCTATCTTTTTTGTGTTTTTGTATTATTTTGCATTTATGCTGTTGTGCTATGAATGTGCGCTACGTTTTTTTAAACTTTGTCAACCACAAAACACACACATTTGCAGTTGTTGCGACCCGGCGAGGTTGGCGAAGGACAGGTGAGGGCTAGGATGATCCAAACGTTAAAATATTTCGTTCACTTATGGCTTTGGTTTCTTAACTACATACATACGTTACATATTTTTTTTTCTTAAAGTTAATGTATTATTTCTTTCTCACTATTACTCTTTGGCGCTGGCTCTTAAGCGCACATTAACTCGTGCTCGTAGTTTTCCAATAAGAGAAGCGTACCTACTACCAAAAAAAAAAAACAAAAAAAAAAAACAAAAAATAAACAAAAGAAACTACACAAGAACAATCGAATATTACAACAATTGTGTCTGTTCACTTGTACAACTCATATGTTGGCGCTTTCACTGCGTAGTTCGTAGTATTAATGCGCAAACTACTACTATTTCTTTAACACACACGCACACACGCAACTATTTACAATCCTAATGCAAAAAAAAAAAATAAAAATACTCGCACAAAATACACACATACAGTGGAAATGTATTAGTCTAATCTTGAGATATACATATATTGCACTAGCACCACTTACAGCGATAGTAGTTGTAGTTGTAGTAGAAAAAGTTGCGCCAACAGTATTCATTAGTACTATTTACATACCACTTAATAAGTAGTCAAAATTAAGTAGCAACTTTAGTTATTTTAAGCTTAAGAACACGGCTACCTACCTAATCTCACTAAAAGTACTTAATATTTAAAAAAAAACATCTCTAGATCTTAAAAATAAACTGAGTAATTTAACAAGTTTAATTTTTTAACTAGCAATAAAAATAGAAAATAAAAAAAACTGCCTCTTAACCCTTTGCGGGGCAGTGGGACTTATATGTCCCACCTACATTCTCTCTTTCAAATGCCGATATTTTGAACCCTAGGCCATGTCTAACATGAACAATGGGTCCTTCAACTATGTAAACTAGAATTTTGACATAATTGTTCATATGGGAATTTGTTATTTGCACTTAAAGTTGAAAAAATCGGCCACCTGAAACTTTGGCAACGAACACTATGATTTTATTACCTAGGTATATGTTTTTGGGGTCGCTGATAACGAATCCACTGGTAAAATTTACATTGTTTACGCATGATTTTAGCAGATTACATAATTTGACAGTTGATTTGGTAGTTCCGACATCTCCGACATCGAAATCCTGTCCAGCGATCACAAAAACCAGGGAAACCATTATAAAATTTTATTACATTCCCTTCGCTGTGATAGTTTTTGACAGCTCTCAACTGCCAACATATTTTTTCCACTTCACTTTCCAGGCATTTATATGCCTAAAGCAGCCAATGAACGCCTGGTTTCTGATTTTTTATTCCATAGTACATGAACTGACAGCTGAATTGACAGTTGACAGCTGTCAAAACTTACCTCTGATGTTGAAATTTTGTTCATCAGCCGTGGAAACCGTAAAATGACGCCTAACTTATATTTCCACTACATTCTGGTCATTTTTACAGTTTTTTTATTGGTCTTTGGACAACATTATGGTCTTTAATCTTCCTGGAACAGCCAATGAAAAGCGTGTTTCCCAATTTTCATTATATATTACCAAACGTAACAGCTGATTTGACAGTTGGCAGCTGTCAAAACTCATTTCTGACATTGGGTCTAATGCATAAAAACGATATGTTTCTCAGAGATCATTCGTGTGAGATCAATCTCAAGAAGTGAGCCATAAGAACATTCTCAGTCTCAGTCTCAAAATTGTATGCATAAAAAGGAGATCAAGCTCATGACAAACAACTCAACATAAGTGAGATCGATCTTAAAGCTTCAATTGAGCTTTAGTTTATTTAAAGCAAGCTTAAGCAATTAGTCGTTAATATTGCTTCTTAAAATTTCAAAAAAATGTCCGAAAGCGAATCTGGAAGTGAACAAAACTGTAGTTTATCAAATAATTAAAATTATAACATATCATACTTTCTAATTGATGAGTTAAAAGAAACTCAAATTTAACTACACAACACCAATTCCATTTTAAAATCCAAGATCAGCCAAAAATCTTAAATATACTCTAATTTTTCCAGAATTAGTAAGAGCTCCACCACGCGATTCCAATGTTGGCCGTAGGAAATGCTCTGCTAACCAATCGATGTTTTCTTTATTGAAACGAAACATAAATTTACTGCTAGATTCTTCAAGATGTCTACGCGGCTTATACATTTTTTTAGGACTACAACCGCGAAAGTATTCTGCCATCTTAGTTGCTTGAAATAAACTATGAGATCACTTGATAGGAGACTCAACATTTACCGAGAAAGTTCTCAGACATGTCAGCTTCATCTCATGATTATGCATACCATTTTGAGAATGGTGGAGCTTTCTCACAAAGAGCTTTCGTTTTAAGAAGTTTCTCAGGCCTTGAGATCCATCTCAATGAGCGAGATCTTTCTAACGAGTAAATAACTTTTTATGCTTGCGACAACGAGTAAATGCTGAAAATATCGAGTAAAAAGTAATTTCTCACTTTTATGCATGAGACCCATTGAAATCGGAATCAGCAACCCCGAAAATCTAAAGTGCCACTTCTTTTTCCATTCTTCCCTATGGAAGAAAATGTGCCCCTTCCCAAAAATGTGCCCCTCAAAGGGTTAATACCTTAGGAGCTACTTAAAAAAAAAACATTGCTATATTAACGCATATATTTGGCACACACAGTTTTCTATTTTATTTACTAGCTCACATGTAAAGTGACCTTAACCTGTAAAATTTCTCTAAATTTAAGCAAAAAAAAAAAAAAACAGCATCAAAGTAGTCAACAGCCTTATGCACACAAATTACACTGCTCAACAAAATTAAAGCTCACAGTCAGTCAGGCAACACCTTTGCACAATCTATGCATTCACCTAGAATTTTTATATTGTAGGTAGTATATTAAAATTATGCAGGCATACGAGAGTATAGAAAAAAATAAACGTATTAATTTTGCTATTTGCACCAGTTGAGTTAACTGCGTACTTCGGTTAATAACATTGCAAAAGAATATTTTTGATTAATCGAAAAATTTCTACTATTTCATCATATCTAGAAAAAACAGCAACGTCCCGGCGAAATGGGCGACACCAAGCAGGTCCGGTTCTCAATCAAATTCTTGAAATTATTATCAATTTTTCCTACCTTATTTAATTTGTTCTTAATTAACTGTTTTTTTTTTAGATTTTTTGTTACTACTTTTGTAGTCATACATTTTTTTAGAGAGTAAATAACACACACACCCTCTGTAAATATGAAATATCCTGTGAGCACTTAATTAAATACAAAAATGTTGCAAGAGAATGCTTTCAATGAACACATTGTTGCTTTGTGGTTTTGTGATTTTGTGCTTTTAGCTCAATTTCGACAAAGCTCAAAGGTATTACATTTGCAGCATTTTTTGTTGTATACCTTAGTGAAGTTAATTCATATCTATTTTGTAAATAATCCAAAAAAAAAACCAAGGAAGACCAGATTTTGCAACAATTTAAAACGATGTCGGCTTGAGTACATTTAAGCAAAAGAGGCATTAGTCAGGTGTAAATAGATGCCTAAGTAAATAATTTAGCTCGTATGCTTAAGTTCGTATATAATACAAGTATCTATGAATGTCAACACTGAAAAAAAAACAAATACAATACCGTCATTAATTTGTAAAATAACCAAACGTTTGATCAAAATTGATCAATGCCAACTGTAAAGCATAAACACACACACCAACGCACACAAAAGCTACACTCAATATCAACACGTGCATTCCATGTAAAAATGTCAAAACACGGAGAACCTACAAAGCAATAAAAAGATTTTTTTAAATTGTAAAATCTTTTCGTTATTAGTTGTATTGATAACGATTTTAGAGATGGGTCTAATATGACCCATTTGCCGTACCTGGTTAAAGGTAGGAAACAATTCAAAAAAGACATGTTTGATTACTCTACAGTCAAGAATTCAATTTTATTTTTTAATGGAAAAAATTAAAAGCGTCATATATGGCCACAGACTAAAAGAGGGTTGAAACAATATTAACTCGTATATATAGAGGGTTAAAAATAGTAAGAATTCAGAAAAAAGACGTAACTTGAAAATATTTTTGCAACAAAATCAGTTTAATATCTTCTTTAGATAAAGTAGAAGTGGGTCATATATGACCCATTGATCGCACAGGGTTAATGATAAAAAATTCGGCAGACAAACATCATTTAATACTATTTTTTTCAACAAAACAATTTTAATGTTCGCCTAGAAAATAAATTGAGGTGAGTCATATATAACCCAATAGTCTCGTACAGGGTTAAGGATATCAAAAATCAAAAAACATACATGATTAGAAACTGTTTATCCAATAAAATAATTTTGGCCGCTTAAATCGATCAAATAACCCACTGTGCGACGGGGTCTTCTCCCGCTATTGGACCCCGGGAGAAAAAATTATTTAATTGCCCTCCTGTTAAACTCAGGTTTTTTTTAACAGAAATCGTTGCAGTTACGTTCGCGGACTACTTTGAAAGCCGTTTTAAAAATATAAAGTATCCCTAATTTTTTTATTGCTTTGTGGGTGGACATAAAAACAACAACAATATTGTCTTTCGAGTGTTATCGAAAACATGCATTGTTCGCTTTTATGTATATATCTATGCTTCACTTGTCTTAACTAACACTCTTCTCATCTATTATAGCTGTAGCTTTTCATCAATTTCCAATTGCTCTTTTTGAGAGAGTGAGATGTTTATTTTGAACATCTCTGTACGCTTTAATTGTAATGCGGACCTAATACGATCAAGCAGCTTGACAAGCATAGCAAAACATTAAAATCAATCAATCAATCACCTGTTCACTTATCTATCTTAGAGCTTGACGTCAAATGCCTGGTCGTGTAAGCACAGCATAACTTTAACAGCGCAAACGCTTAACATACTGTTGAGTGTAATTCGAGCAACTTAATTGATTTTCAATGATAGTTGATGGAATTATAGCTTAGATGGCAACTCTACTAATTACTGTGGGCAATAAACTGCAGTAAACTCTATTATAACTGTTAATAGCCAGATAAAGTTTGAGTTACATCAATGCTTCTCTACAACGATCTGGAACGATCTCCAACGAGAAACATCGCTCTCTACCACTTTTCGCTCGCTTATCAAACTCTATCGCTTTCATTCACGCTGCTGGCACGCTCTTCGTTAATGCTTTTCCAATGACTTCATTGATCTTCTCTTCAAGCTTCTCTCATTACTAGTAGAACTTATAGTAAAACGGTACAATGTAGACACTTTTGTGTTTAATTGTTAAACTTCTTTGACTACTTTTCTGTTCGTTTGACAACTTTTCACTTATTTGGCGTAAAAAGTTTCACTAGTTTATGGTTAATAATATTTTTCGTTGTAAATTTTTTCGTACATAATTTTTAATTTCGTAGAATTTTGTGGTTTTGTTAATATTTTTATGTGTGTGTGTGTTTAAAATAATATGTGTTTTTGTCTATCCTGATCCAAAAAAAAAAAAAAAATAAAAAAATAACAGCGAAGAAGAACATCTATCGATGTGCGCCGACCAAGCATTCAAGATCTTGAGGATCTCATCAACAAGCCATCGACGCCATTGCGTGATATTGGCGATGGTGGACCACCAGTTATTGTCGATGTGCAGGAGTCGTACTCGGCAGTTGAAGGTAATGAATTCAGCACTAATATACTACACATTGGCATTTTGCTTACAGAGTTCAATGTGTTAAATTCAAATATTTTTTATATAAACTATGTTAACACTAACACTAGAAAAAATTCTCTTTTCACGCATTAACAGTATTCGCTCGCAATTTCTCTTTCTCTTGCACTCAACGGAATTTGAGTTAGTTTGCTGCTTTGAGCCTTTAACAGGTTGCAGTCTCTTACAAATAAGCTTTCGCCTATAAGATGAGCTTTTAGATTCTATGATGCTCTAATAATTCTCTGCTTACGAATGTTCTGCTTACGTATATCTGCATTTATATTAGTTAAAATTTTAATAATTTTTTATTCTTTTCACGATTTCGCTCTCGTAACTGGCGTACGTTCGTTCGTGCGCATTCGTTCCATATCCATTTATTTATTTTTACGTAGATTCGACTGCGTACATGACCGTTACTGTTGAGGGCAATCCGGCGCCCACATTCAAATTCTACAAGGGCGTCAGCGAGATTCTGGAAGGCGGTCGCTTTAAGTTCCTTACGGACGGACAGACTAATTCGATAACGCTCTGCATGCGCAAGTGTAAGCCTCAAGATGAGGGCAAATATAAGGTGGTTGTCTCAAATATACATGGTGAGGATTCAGCTGAAATGCAGTTGTATGTCTCTGACTCGAGTGGCATGGATTTCCGTGCTATGTTGAAGAAGCGTCGTTATCAAAAATGGGACAAAGATGAACAAGATCCCAATTGGGGTGATCTTAAAGAAACGGAAAAACCGTTACCGGCTCTCAAGAAAGTCGAAAGGGTATGTTCTACCAAGATTAGATAAACGTGCGATAAACTGAAAATATTAAATGAAAGCTCAATGTTCCGTTATGAAATAAGATTAGTTCTATAAGCTTTGAGCTACGTGGAGCAATTTCACTAGACATCATGAGATGTATAGATATATATTATGTTAATGTATATCTATATTTGTTTCTTTTTCGCTCGCACACACGCTCTCTTTCTCTCTCTCTCTCTCTCTCTCTCTCTCTCTCTGTGTGTTTTTATTCCACTGTGCTTTTTAGAATAAGTATATTTATGAAAATAATAATAGGCTGGTATTGTCAAAAACCTTTAAATTTGGAGTCAGAAGCTTTTTATTTAATGATCCTTACAGCTTGCTTGGATTAATGAACCGTAAGTTTACCCGGAAAAACAACAAATGTTCAATGATCTTCTTCTCAAATGGACATGGACAACACAATGCATCAAAAATCTTTAGTCAAACATTTTGGAATTTGAAAATTTCATTTTGACTCCATGAGCAATATTGAATATAATTTATTATAGCAACTGCTTAAACACGCACATCATCTTTCATGTTGAGTAGAGAAAGTTTGGGGACTATCATATTTAGTTTTAAAACGATAACATTTTTATTTATGTGGAATTCTTTGTTCTTACAAGAAATTCGTTAGATATCTTCTTTACACCTTATGATGTATTTCCAATCTTAGTGATCAGTGATTTTTTGACAATACCAACTACCTGTTATTTGTGCTTATCTGCCTTAGTATAGCGCTACCTTTGTACATAATAAGACAGAGTACATAAGTCAAAGCTTTATTTTCAATGCGCAAAAGCATATGTAAGTCTAAGTTATTTAGAAGAAAACATACATCAGTTGAAAGACCTTGGAAATTTTTATAAATGTGTAGAATAGTTCATAAGATAGTTTTTTCGCTACAGCTAAATGCCAACTTGTACTTTTTTCCGTTTCCCTACAAACCCCGTCGGACTTTCGGACTTGAAGGAGTTTTTTGCACAACTCGGTCCGGGAGTGACTGAATTCGATTGCAAATCCTTAAAGTCAAACTTGATCCAGTTCTCTTCGATTGGAAAGAGTGGAATATTCCATAGGAAACTGAAATAATTCTCCGTTATATTTAAATTTTTTATTGTTGGTTCTTAGGTAAGGACAGTTTGATTGACGGTGAAAAAATCCAAATAAAATCAAAAATATTTACTTATATTTTGGACGAATTGATCTGATATTAAGATCCATAATCTTCCCAGAGATAAACGTAAATGTACGTAACAATTGCTCCTTTCATACTTGATTGACTTGATTGTATAAAACTGGGATCAATCTGTTTATAGGCAACGTTTGTAAGATTGTTTAGAGTTAATTACAGACTTTACTTAAAATTTGGAGTTTTTTAGAGACTACAGAAAGATCCGTTCGTGCACATAGCACAATTTTGTTCACGCTATTGTAATTTTCACAACCTCCTACGTTCGCGTAAAGAGCCAAATTTCTTAAGTAATAGTTCTAACTCATGCTCTAGTTCCACAGAGACTATCTCCGGAACTAGTTGAGTTCCGTTGGAACTTTTTTAACTCCGCATTCCACACGGATCCCTATGGCACCTATTTGTCAAGAAAATATACATTTTTGTAGTTTATGCGCTCGCGAGCCTGATTTCTTCTGTACTTTTTTGAATTGCGGGAGTTAACATACCTTATATGGTGGAGTTTTCACCTACCATATATCTACACGTTCGTTTTCTAACTCTGCCCCCAGAACTCTTCATCAATTTACAAATCTATGCATTGCTTTGCTGACAACTATAGCTTGTAAGTATCTAGCATTTTGTGTTAAGTGTTATTAAGTTCTCCTCCTCCGTGTACATTTTCGTCAATATGTGTGTGTGTTTTTTTTTCAAAATCTTAATAATATGTACTACACAATATTTACAGGTTCAGGTACTGTGTCTTCCACTGTTATAGTGTTTTTATACCTTTTTTTCATAGTAAGTCGTAAATAAATGATTTTTGAATTTGGACGTTTGTGAAAAATTGTCAGGTGAAGAAAACAAAAAAAAAATCACAATAGAAAAAACCATGTCTTTAAAGTTGTTACCATTTTCAGCTCATACTCGCTATCACTCTTTCCCTCTTTCACACCCTCTTTCTATAAATCTTTAAAGCATTTTGACAATTTCTCTAAAGCAGTGTCGATCACAGCAACAGCATTTGTCTCATTTACTCTTTCGTTTTTACGTATAACGCGCAATGTGGCTTACGTCGCGAGGGTACTACGTGATCGACACTGTTCTAAAGCAGTGGTGGCCACTATATGGTTTCCCATCGTGTGTTGTTGAGCTTTTGCACATGAAGTAGCAATTGGCTCGCTGTGTTTGTACACGACGTAAATTTCTTTCTTTTTTTTCTGCTGTGCTTTAAATATCAAGTCAGTATGCTTTGAGCGTTCATGTGATATGGGGGTCGCTCGCTGTTTTATTTATGAATGTACGTAAATATTTTGCAATGTTTCAAGAAAAACATTAATGCTTTCTATTCTTCACTTTTACCTTTTTTGATGTTTAAGAATTAAATGATTATTTTGAAAATGCAACACTCGACAAGATTTCCTTGCACCAAATGTTGTGAGAGCTTTTAACAACTTGTTGTTTCAGTGCACTGGGAAAGCTCTCTTTGCTTGAACCTTGCGTTGTTCACCACCACTGTTCTAAAGCCAACTAGTGCAAAAATCTTTTGCCTTCTTACTTAATTATCTGAATGTTACTTTATCTAGCTGTGCTTTTGTAAAGTTATCCCAAAGAGGTCATTCCATATGTAGACAGACCCACGAAAACTTCTTGACTATATGAATTTTGTTCTGACCATATTTTTCTTTCTCTCTCTCTTTCTTTATTTCTCTCTCTTTATTTATGTCTTTCGCTCTTTTTGTATCTTTTAATGTTTTAATCTCTTATGAAAAAAAGAATATTTATGATAATGCTGTGATTTTATGTTGTTTTTGTTATTTTCTCATCACAATATTGTAGATTTTGTCTGTTGTGTGCTCCATTTTATTTGGCAATTATTAAATTTTTCTTAAAATTACTGACATTAGGCACCATCATCACGTAGACCATCCTTAGCAGAACTGATACCTGATTGGCCGACACTGCATCCATTTCGTCGAGAAGAGGTTCGACTACAAACGCAAGCATAAATGAAAAATCTTTAGAGATATAGGCGTAGTTAATAATATTCTTCTTTTACGTGTTCACTTAAATCTCCTGTAATGACTTTCTTCTACTTCTATCTCTCTCTCTCTCTCTCTCTCTCTCTCTTTTACGCTTTCTCAAAGTGTATCTTTTTTGTTTGCTTTCACTGCAAGACGTGTTTTTGCCCCTACTTAACAGTGTTTGAGTGTTTTTCACTTTTCCATCTTACTTTTCTTTGAGGTATCTGCAGTAAAACTCTTTTTATTTTCTAACCCTTTCCTCTACTTCACTATTGTCATAGCTTATAAACCCTCAGAACCCTTAGTAATGGGTTTGTTACTCGGTGTAGCATTTTATTGTTTTTTGATAGGAGTTCTTTTCCTGGCAACACTGTCACGCCGGCAGTCCTCTTTTTTACCTACAAGCAACAGCTGCTATTTTGGAACCGATGACAGTTAGCGCTGATCATCCTATGAGGTCCACTAAGGCACCTGATGGTTTAAGTCGTACAATTTCAATGCTTTTTTTGTTAATAGCACAGGTTAGAGTTTGATTTTTATCAGTGTGACGCAACGTTGGATCTTTGTGTTCATTGATTTTTGTACAATAAACACGCGTATTTTTTCGTGTTAATTTTTTATTTCGTATTTTAATGTAATGCCTGTCAGAACTTTCACTACATGGCGAAGGCATAGAATATATGCTTCACCTGAGGATGGGTCAAAGCAACTGTTGACCCACCCAGTACTACAAACACGAAGCTTTAATATAAGTTAAGCTATCTAAGTGAAGCTGCCACTTAATTAGTTTTTAAGTTTATTTGTTTTTTTTTTCCTAAGTTAGATTTAAGCTATATATTCGACCACTTCTTAAGCTATGCACAAGTTTTTGAGTTTAACTTGGCCAAAATAATATACAATCGGTATATGCTATGCAAAAAATTTTGAACGCTGTATGTGCTGAAGTATTTATCGATTTTTTGACAAATATTTAAAGCAGCAATAAACAATATATATGTATGCATTTTTTGTCAAAGCTATGCAACGTCATACATATATCGCAATTGTTTATGCGCACATACAAGCTACGATATGACTGCCTAAAACTATGCTATGAAATAAGAAACAAGCATTTTAAGTAAGTTAAAAGCTTTTGGAAAATTTCCTCAATACTTTGCTAAGGAAATTTTAAAAATTCCTGCAAAAGCCGCTGAAAACCATGGCAGTAAAATTTTCGCTACGTAGCATTTTTTTTGTCATATTTTTGTTCCATAACTTGTATTAATCGGAAACATCGACGGGATTTATCGATCGGAATTTTGGTATTTTGATCATGGTTTCCACGCGCTTTGCTTAAATTTTTTCACAAATGCTTGTTTGCAAAGAAAAAACGCATTATTAACAGCGATATAAATAGAAAAAAAAAAAATTTTTGCAAGATATATGTTTACATTTTTCTAACTTTGTATCGTATATCGATGTATCGATATTATTTCTTTTCCCATTTTTGACAACGCAATTAAAACTTTACTTAAAACACACAAAAATGCCAAAAACAAAAAAAAAACACGAAAAAAATGAACGTCAACATCAACACCGACTACAATAGAAACAAGAGTCCTTCTTGAGTCCACTTATCGATCAATTTGCCAAAGAAGGCAAGGATAAGAAGGTCGTCTTCGAGGCAAGATTCAGTAAGCCGAACTGCAAGCCCAAGTGGCTCTTCCGCAAGGATGTAAGTACTAGGATATTTGTGAAAAGATGCTTAAAATTATTTTATGTAAAAAAATAATTCTAATAAATTATTTATCATTATTATGTGCCAAAAAACCAACACCAACTCCTTCTCCACCACCCAATCTCCAATGATCTCCAATCTTGTTCTGTTCTCTGTCTTGAATCTATCCTGGCTTTTGTCTCCTCCTGGGATATGGCCCATTTTCGAAACTGTTACCAAACAGGAACTGTTCACGGGCAGCAAATGCAAGTTTAAGCAGGAGAATGATTCCTATCAGCTGATCATTCTAAATCCCAAAGTGGAAGATACTGGAAAGTATACGATTGAAATTGGCGGCGTATCTACCACGGCGTTCCTCAATGTCGAAGAAGCAGATCCGAGCTATACATTCACAAAACCATTGAAGAAAAAAGTGGATGGTTTCACGCAACACGAAACTACTTTGGAGTGTGCGGTTAGCAGTAGCATGGCGAATGTTAGCTGGTTCATGAATGACAAGAAGATCGAGCCTGACGATCCTCGTTATCTTATTTCCAAAGATATTAATGGTAATTTGAAGCTTATTATCAAAGATTCGGTGCTGGAGGACACGGGCAAGTATAGATGTCAACTTGACAGACAGCCGGACAAGACCGAAACTGCGGTGAAGATTGTTGAGTATCCATACAAGTTCGTTAAGGTACTTAAGTCGCTGCAATGCATCGAGAAAGATAACATAACGTTAGCGTGCGAGATTGATGACGCCACTGGAGAAGTGCAATGGTGGCGTGGGAACGAGGAGATCAAACCGGACAAACGCATGCAGGTGGTGAAGGATGGGCGCAAACGCAAGCTTATTATCAAAGACTGCAAGGTTACTGATGCCGGCCAGTACAAATGTACAACCAATGCCGACAAGACAGAGGCTGAAATCATTATCAACTGTAAGTTTACTGCCTTTCTGGTATTGTTCTTAATCTAGTCTGCTTTTGTGTGACTTTGAAACTTTAGATCAAAATCGTTTCAATAAGAAACTGAAGGATACCGATGGGGTTGAACGTGAGCGCCTAGTTTTTGACGTTGAACTGCAAGATCAGACTGCACCATGCGACTGGAAGTTCAATGGTGAGCCAATTGTACCTAGCGATCGCATTGAAATCAAGAATCTTGGTGGTGGTAAGCACCAATTGATTTTCAAAAATCTTGATTTGGGAGATGCGGGTGAAATAACTTGTGAGTCGGGTCAACTGACATCAAGTTGTAAGCTCTCTGTGCGTAAGGGTGAGAGTAGACCAAATATTGACTGTCCTGATGAGTTTGCGGGTCCAATAAGTGCACCCGTTGTCTTGGAGGTACCATATAAAGGTAGGTTTCAACACATTGTCTCGTATTTTTAAGTAAATATTAACTTATTTATTTCATTGGTACAGTTGGCGGTACCAAGCAAACACCTGTCGAGGCAAAATTGTTTAAGGATGGCAAGCAATTGCCGCTAAAAGAGGTTGATGTTGTTGTAACAGACGACAAGATTATATTCAAAATAAAGAAACCAAGTCGCGATCAGTCTGGTCCATATCAAATTAAAGTTTCCAACGGGCAGGGTGAAGATGTTAGGGATGTTCAAGTCACATGCCAGGATGTGCCACAGCCACCACACGATATTGATGTGACTGATGTTTATCAGACATCCTGTGTTGTCAACTTCAAGGCACCAGAAGACGACGGTGGTGCACCACTTTCGAAATACGTTATCGAACGGCAAGACTTAAGCAAAAAACAACAATGGGAAAGTGTCGCTGAGGTTCTACCGAACGAACCATGCTCGAAAAAAATCGAAGATTTGGTGCCAAAGAAACAGTACAGATTCCGTATACGTGCTGTCAATAAAATAGGTCCATCAGATCCCGCTACATTCAAGAACACCATACTGGCGAAGGATCCTTGGGATGAGCCAGGTAAGCCGAAAGCTGTTGAACTTGTGGATTGGGATAAGGATCATGCGGATTTGAAATGGGAAGCACCAGAAAGTGATGGTGGCGCTCCTATTACCGGCTATGTTATTGAATATAAAGAGAAATTCTCCAACGATTGGGTCCCGGGCAAGGAACTGCCTGGTGATGCGCTCGAAGGCACAGTCGATGGCCTTAAAGAGGGGTGCCAGTACGAATTCCGAGTCCGTGCTGTTAACAAGGCAGGTGCCGGCGAACCTAGCGACAAAACCAAATCAATTATTGCAAAGTGCCGTTTCGTCAAGCCGTTCATTGTAGGCGATGAACTTAAGAACATCACCGTTAAGAAGGGACAAACAGTGCGCTTCGACATTAAATATGATGGTGAACCAGAGCCAACAGCCAAATGGTACAAGGGTGAAGATGCCTTGATATATGATCAGCGTATAGCTGTGGATCAAATGGAACGCAACTCCTCAATTACTATTAAGAAGGCAGTACGCAAGGATACCAGCATCTACAAAATAGTGTTATCTAATAGTTCCGGCACAATCGAGTCTAAGGCACAAGTAACTGTCTTGGATAAGCCTTTGGCACCAAGGGGACCCTTGGAGCCAGAAGAAGTGCGTTCTGATCACATCAAGATGAAGTGGAAGCGTCCTGAAGATGATGGTGGTTGTGAAATAACCGGATATGCTTTAGAGCGCATGGATGAAGATACCGGGCGCTGGATACCAGCTGGCGAAGTTGGTCCGGATGAAACCTCATTCAACTTCAAGGGCCTATCACCCAACAAAAAATACAGTTTCCGTGTGAAGGCCATAAACAAGGAAGGTGAGTCCGAGCCTCTCGACACAACTGAGCCAATTCTGGCCAAGAATCCATACGATCCACCCAGCCCACCTGGTAAGCCCGTGATCGATGATTACGATAACAAGAGTGTGCTACTGAAATGGAAGCGCCCACCATCGGATGGTGGACGCCCCATTCTTAATTACATCATCGAAATGAAGGATAAATTTTCGCCAACATGGAATGAGGTAGCAAAAACTGAAGACGCCACTCCTGAATGTACAGTTGATGGACTCAAAGAAAAAATGACCTACCAGTTCAGAGTACGCGCTGTCAACAAAGCCGGCCAATCAGATGCATCTGAGCCGACCGATAACCACTTGTGTAAACACAGAAATCGTAAGTACTGCACCAACGGTCCACTGTTGTCTATAAAAACATTTAAAATATTAATAAAACATTTACTTTTAATAACATAAAAGCTTTGCATAGAACTTTCATTTAATGCTTATTAGCTACATAGAAGTAATTAAAAAAGTAACTGCTAAACATTGTCTCAGGAATATGTAAATGGATTCGTAGTTTTGTTAAAATTTATACACTCGCATTTAGAAAAGACTAGCGATACCATATTCATTCTTAAGCTTAAATGTAAATAAAATGGAAGGCAACCAGCTTCAGTAAATTCGCTAACGCTTTTTCATTTGATTTGGAAATGCATCGCATTATCTAGGACGTAACTGCTTGTAATCAACCAACGCCATTTAAAACTGAATTTAAATTTGCAATTATTAACAACACTTGATTTATTCTCCTTCTTTTGTGCACGCGTCTCATCGACGTGTCTTTTATCTGTGATATGATGTCCTTTATCTCATCGTCTTTACCTGAACCCAAAAAACCAAAACAGTCAAACCCCAAATTGATCGGTCCACCTTCAAGCGTGTCACAATCAAGACCGGGCGTACCCACAAGTGGTCTGTTGATGTAATTGGTGAACCAGTTCCAACTCTGAATTGGAGTTGGCGCGATGACATTCCACTCACAACAGGCGACCGCATTAAAATTGATAATGTTGACTACCACACAGATTTCCAAATAACAAATGTGGTACGCAAGGATAGCGGTATGTACAAGCTCAAGGCTGAAAATCGCAATGGCGTAGATCAAGAGATAATCGAACTGATTGTGCTTGGTAAGCCAAGTTCTCCAAAGGGACCATTGTCTGTAACCGATGTAACCGCAAAGGGTTGCAAGCTGCATTGGAAGAAACCGGAAGACGATGGTGGTGTGCCCATCAAAGAGTATGTCGTTGAAAAAATGGATACCGCTACTGGCAAGTGGGTACGTGTAGGTCGGTCGCCAGGCGAAAAAGAACCACCAGAGTTTGATGTAACCGGTTTGAACCCTGGATCAGAATACATGTTCCGTGTCAGCGCTGTAAATGAGGAGGGTGAATCCGAGCCACTGACCACTTTAGTGGGTGTCGTCGCCAAGGATCCATATGATGAGCCTAATAAGCCTGGCAGACCGGAGGTAACTGATTATGATAACCAGAGTATTTCGTTGAAATGGGAACCACCAAATAACGATGGAGGCTCTCCAATTGAGAAGTACATCATTGAGAAAAAGGAAAAGAATAAGCCCGATTGGGAGAAGGCCCTCGAGGTTCCTGGAAGTCAGTTGGAAGCAACTGTCCCTAATTTGCAAGAGTATTCAGAGTATGAATTCCGTATAGTTGCTGTCAATAAAGCGGGTCCCTCGCCACCATCCGATGCTAGCAAGATGCAAGTTGTTAAGTACAAAGCACGTAAGTATTCAAATTCGTAGTAAAGCATGATGTCCATTCCTTTTAACCATTTTCTTTTACTTAGTGAAACCACGAATTGATCGTACCAACTTAAAACCACTGCTAATTCGCGCGGGTAAGCCTATCAAGTATGACGTCAATGTGCGTGGCGAACCAGCACCTACTATAACTTGGTATCAGAATGACAAAGAACTGAAACCGGCTGACTTGCCCAGCAATTACGAGATCAAGAACATACCACACAACACCAAAATTGCGATAATCGATACTGTACGCAAACACACCGGTCTCTACAAGATACGCGCAGTCAATGAGCATGGCGAAGATGAGGCTGAAGTGGAGGTGAATGTGTTAGCTGCTCCGGGTAAGCCTAAGGGACCATTGAAGGTTAAGGATATAACTAAGGACAGTTGTAAGTTGAAATGGGAGAAGCCAGAGGATGATGGTGGCAAGCCAATTACTGCCTACCAAGTGGAGAAGTTCGATAAGAAACAAGGACGTTGGGTACCAGTCGGTCGTACAGCTGGCAATGATACCGAAATCGATGTCAAGGGCTTGCAAGAGGGCCATGAATATCAATTCCGGGTCAAGGCTATCAATGAGGAGGGTGAGTCCGAACCCTTGGAGACCGACGGTAGCATCATTGCCAAGAATCCATATGATGCTGCTGGTAAGCCTGGTACGCCAAAGATTGAAGACTACAATGAGCACATGGTCAAACTTAAATGGGAGGCTCCCAAGAATGATGGTGGCGCACCAATTACCGGATATGTCATCGAGAAGAAAGACAAATTTTCCCCCGCTTGGGACGAGATACTTACCACTGATGTAGGCTACATTGTATTGCTCGTTTCTTTATCCTAAAATGTGTAACTTTATCTTTATTATAGACACCAGCCACCGAAGCCACAGTGGATGGCCTTAAGGAAGGCAATGTTTATCAGTTCCGTATTCGTGCTATAAACAAAGCAGGTCCTGGCGAGGCCAGTGATGCAACTGAGCCACATTTGGCCAAGCCAAGAAACTGTAAGCCTGGTTCTTCTAGCTTTCCAATTGCGAGCTGTTATTGCAATTTTTATTTGCGAAATTTACCATTTTTTTTTTTCAAACATAAAAATCTATTTTTATTTAGTCACATTTAAAAAACCATGTATTTAGATATTTTAATGCAAAGCTTTTATTTTTAGCGATGGAGCTGTCAGTTTATTATTTGTATGGAAATTTGTGCAAAATTAATTTTATATATTTGTATAAATTTAGTAAAACCATCGATTAATCGAGAAAAAATGAAGCCTATCAAAGTGAGGGCAGGACAAACGGTCAAGTTCGATGTTGATGTCAAAGGTGAACCTGCTCCAACACTCACTTGGTCATTCAAGGAATTGGATTTGTCACCCACTGGACAAATACGATTGGACAATGAGGATTACAACACAAAGCTTACTATTCTGGATCCATCACGCAAGGAAAGTGGAATCTATAAGCTTAAGGCAGAAAACATTAATGGTGTGGATGAAGCAGAAGTTGAAGTTATTATACTCGACAAGCCATCAAAGCCTGAAGGTCCATTGGAAGTGTCCGATATCCACAAGGAAGGATGTAAACTCAAATGGAAGAAACCTAAAGATGATGGTGGTGTTCCTATTACTGGTTATGTAATTGAAAAAATGGATCTTGTAACTGGGCGCTGGACACCGGCTGGCTCAGTTGATCCTGAAAAGACGGAGCAAGATATTAAGGGACTAGAACCAAACCATCGTTATCAATTCCGTGTCAAGGCAGTTAATGAAGAAGGTGAATCAGAACCACTTGAAACAGAGTCAGCTATCGTTGCCAAAAATCCATTCGATGTTGCTGCTCCACCCGGTCTGCCTGAACTTGAAGATTGGGATGAACATCATGTCAAACTCAAGTGGGAACCACCAATTCGCGATGGTGGTGCACCCATTACAGGCTATATTATAGAAGTAATGGACAAGGACTCCGGTGAATTTGTCAAGGCTGCTGAAATTGAAGGCCCTATATGTAAGGGTGTGGTTAAGAAATTGGAAGAAGGAAAGCAGTACAAGTTCCGCGTGCGAGCTCTTAACAAAGCTGGTCCTTCTGATCCATCAGAACAAACCAATTGGCATACTGCCAAGCCACGCTTCTGTAAGTATTGAATAAAAATAAACCTTTTTAAATATTTCCTTACTGAACTTCTTATATTTTCCTCTTATAGTGAAACCTCATATTGATCGTACAAACTTGAAACCCGTCAGTGTTAAAGCTGGCCTCTCAATCAGCCTTGATATCAACATCAAGGGAGAACCTGCACCTAAGGTCGAATGGTTCTTCAATGATCAGCTGCTTGTATCCGATGAAGAAGGTGTTAAGATCGACAGCATTGATTACAACACGAAATTTTTCGTCATGCGTGCAAAGCGCCCACAAAGTGGAAAATATACAATTAAGGCTACAAACGAAGTTGGAGAGGACGTTGCTGATTTGGATGTAACTGTTTTGGGAAAACCAGGAAAGCCAAAGGGCCCACTAAATGTAAACGATATTACCAAGCATGGTTGCAAATTGAAATGGGAGAAACCCGACGACGATGGTGGTGCACCAATTGATTATTACGAAATCGAAAAACTAGATCCACACACCGGACAATGGCTACCTTGTGGCAAAAGCACTGAACCAGAAGCGAAGGTGATTGGCTTACAAGAAGGAAAACCGTATAAATTCCGTGTAAGAGCTGTTAACAAAGAAGGTGAATCAGAAGATTTGGAAACAGACAAGCCAATAATTGCCAAGAATCCATTCGATGAACCAGATAAACCAGGTCGCCCTGAGCCCACAAATTGGGACAAGGACTTTGTTGACTTGGAATGGGCCCCACCAAAGAGTGATGGTGGAGCTCCAATACAGAAGTATATTATTCAAATGAGGGACAAGTCTGGGCGTGCATGGACTGATGCTGCTACTGTACCAGGAGATCGTACCAGTGGCACAGTTAACAATGTTGAAGAAGGCCATGAATATGAATTCCGTATTGTGGCTGTCAACAAAGCCGGTCCAAGTGATCCTAGTGACGTTTCAAAGTCTGTGATAGCAAAACCACGTTTCTTGAAGCCGACTATTGATCGCAAGAATTTACAGAAGAAGGTTTTGCGTAGCGGTCAAATGCTGCATATGGAAGCAGCAGTCAAGGGAGAACCACCCGCAAAGGTGACATGGACATATAATGGCGAGGTGCTTAAGACCACAGACAGAATTAAAATCGAAAATGAAGACTACAAAACAACATTCATCATGCCAAAGGTAAAGCGCGCCGATAAGGGTGTTTATATTGTTACCGCAAAGAACGATTCTGGCACAGACACTGTTGAAGTAGAACTGGAAGTCTTATGCAAGCCAAGCAAACCAAAGGGTCCTTTAGCTGTGTCCGATGTTACAGCTGAAGGTGTCCACTTGAAATGGGAAAAACCAGAAGATGATGGTGGAGAACCAATCGATCACTACGTTGTTGAACGTATGGACACAGAGACAGGACGTTGGGTACCTGTGTGCACATCAAAGACTCCTGAAGCTGATGTAACTGGTTTAACCGAAGGTAAGGAGTACCAGTTCCGTGTAAAGGCAGTCAACGCAGAAGGTGAATCCGAACCACTTGTGACTGATACCCCAACAACAGCCAAAAACCCATACGATGCTGCCGATACGCCTGGCAAACCACAAATAACAGATTGGTCTGCTAATCATGCGGATTTGAAATGGCGCGCACCTGATGATGACGGTGGTGCTCCTATTACTGGTTACATAATTGAGAAAAAAGACAACAACACCAACAAATGGCAAAAGATCTTGGAAACGAATACGCCTGATTGCAAAGCTAAAGTAAATGACTTGATTGAAGGCACTAAATATCAGTTCCGAGTCAAGGCCGTTAACAAAGCTGGCCAGAGTAAGCCATCCGAGCCATCAGATCAGATGATAGCTAAGGATCGATTTGCTCCACCAAAGATTGATCGTACTAATTTGAAGGACATCACTATCAAGGCCGGACAACATGTCCGTTTGGACGTTAAGGTGTCAGGTGAACCTCCTGCAACAAAATCGTGGTTCCACAATAAGGCTCGTATTGAAGATAATGACTCCGTCAATATCGATTTGGAACCTTATCGTACAAAGTTTACAATTCCAATAGCAAAGCGAATTCATACCGGAAAATATACAATCAAGGCTGAAAACGCCTCTGGCCATGATGAGGCAACGTTTGAGATAACTGTTCTAGACAAGCCTGGTAAGCCAGAGGGACCTCTTCGAATTTCCGATGTGCACAAGGAAGGCTGCAAATTAAGATGGAGCCCACCGCTAGACGATGGTGGACTACCTGTTGAACACTACATTGTAGAAAAACAGGATGTTGAAACAGGCCGTTGGTTACCCTCTGGTCGCTTTAAAGAGCCATTTGCTGAGTTGAACAACTTGGTTCCTGGCCAAGAGTATAAGTTCCGCGTCTTAGCTGTTAATACTGAAGGTGAATCTGAACCATTAGATGGTGATCATTCCATTATTGCAAAGAATCCATTCGATGAACCTGGAAAGCCAGGAACACCAGAAGCCGTTGACTGGGATAAAGATCATGTTGATTTGGTATGGAGACCACCACTTAACGATGGTGGTTCTCCAATTACAGCTTATGCTGTAGAAAAACGTGAAAAGGGAACCGACAAGTGGGTAAAGGCCCTAGAAGTTGCTGCACCACCAGCTGGTGTTGATGCCAAGGCCACAGTTCCAAACTTAGATGAAAATTGTGAATATGAATTCCGTGTTAAAGGCATAAATGCCGCTGGGCCGGGAGAACCTTCAGATGCTAGCAAGTCCGTTATTACCAAGCCAAGAAAATGTAAGTTAACCGCGTAAGCATATACCTTATGCTTAGGGTAAATAATAATTTTTTCCTTTTTCAGTGGCACCCAAGATTGATCGCCGCAATATTCGAACACTCAATGTCAAGGCTGGAGAGCCAATATTCTTGGACATTAAGGTTATAGGTGAACCTGCCCCAACTGTTGTTTGGACACAGAATGGTAAATCTATTCAGCAAACATCTGCACGCCACATTGATAATGTGCCATACAACACGAAATATATCAATAGCAACCCTGAACGTAAAGATACTGGCACATATAAGATCGTTGCCACCAACAAATATGGTCAAGATCAAGTTGAATTCGAGATTAACGTAATAAGTAAGTTTACGAATTTTTTTTGTTTTCCAAAAACTTTTTCATAAAAAATAATAATATTATAGCTAAGCCTGGTCAGCCTGAAGGACCACTGGAAGTTTCCGATATACACAAAGAAGGCTGCAAATTGAAGTGGAAGAAGCCCAAGGACGATGGCGGTGAGCCAATTGAAGGCTATCTAGTTGAGAAATTCGATCCAGATACAGGTGTGTGGTTGCCAGTCGGCAAAAGTGATATTCCAGAATTTGAAGTCGATGGCTTGATTCCTGGACATGAATATAAATTCCGTGTGAAAGCTTTAAACAAAGAGGGTGAATCTGAACCATTGGAAACATTTGGCACCATCGTTGCAAAGGATCCATTTAGTAAGTTTCAGTTAATTTAGATTAATTACTTGGAATAATAAATATTTTTTTCTACTTTTTAGCTACTGCATCAAAGCCTGGAGTTCCGGAACCATCAGATTGGTCTGCTAATCATGTAGACCTGAAATGGGCTGAACCCGCTAGTAATGGTGGTTCACCAATCACTGGCTATATCATCGAAAAGAAGGACAAATATAGCCCAATGTGGGAAAAAGCTTTGGAAACCAACACTCCAACACCTGTTGGCACAGTGAGTGGGCTGATTGAAGGAAATGAATATCAATTCCGAGTCATTGCTGTAAACAAGGCTGGTCCATCGGATCCATCAGATGCAAGCAAAACATTTACTGCCAAGCCACGCTTCTTGGCCCCGAAAATCGATCGTCGCAATCTACGCGATGTGACAATATCAGCTGGAACCCCACTTAAGTTCGATGCAAATATTGTTGGTGAACCAGCACCGAAGGTTGAGTGGAGATTCTCCAACTGCCCATTGCAATCCGGAAAGAATGTTACGATCGAAACACCAGATTACTACACAAAACTAGTTATACGACCAGCTCAGCGTGGTGACTCTGGTGAATACACAGTAACTGCAACTAATAGCTCTGGCAAAGATAGCGTTCTCATTAATGTTGTTGTTACTGACAAGCCGACAGCACCAGAAGGTCCTCTGCAAATTTCTGACATACACAAGGAAGGCTGTCACCTTAAATGGAAGCGTCCAAAGGATGATGGTGGCACTCCAATCGAATATTTCCAAATTGACAAAATGGATCCAGAAACTGGCTGCTGGGTACCTGTTTGTCGTTCTAATGAGCCACAAGCTGATGTTACCGGTCTTACACCAGGCGGAGAATACAAATTCCGTGTATCAGCTGTAAACGCGGAAGGCGAATCTGCACCATTAGTTGCAGACGAGTCTATTATTGCTAAAAATCCATTTGATGAGCCTGGAAAGCCTGAAAATTTGCGTGCTACTGATTGGGATAAGGACCATATTGATCTGGCTTGGACTCCACCACTTAACGATGGAGGTTCGCCAATTACTGGTTATCTTATTGAAAAGAAGGACAAATACGGACAATGGGAAAAGGAAATGGAGGTGCCTGCAGACCAAACCAAGGCTACTGTCCCAGATCTCATTGAAGGACAAGCATACGAGTTCCGTGTTTCAGCTATTAATGCTGCCGGACCTGGAGAGCCTTCTGATGCAACTGCACCAATAGTTGCTAAACCTCGAAACAAGGCACCATTGATTGATCGCACAAATCTAATTGAAGTACGCATTAAGGCCGGACAAACATTTTCCTTTGATTGCAAAGTTTCTGGAGAGCCAGCGCCGCAAACGAAGTGGTTGCTGAAGAAGCGTGAAATATATACCAAGGATAATGCTAAAGTTACCCATGTTGATTACAACACCAAAATCAAAATAACAAACGCTTCTCGTAGTGACTCTGGAACATACACAGTTCATGCAGAAAATGCAAATGGTGAAGATAATGCTGATGTTAAAGTTATTGTTATTGACAAGCCATCACCACCAAATGGTCCTCTTAAAGTTGAAGACGTTCATGCCAATGGTTGCACATTGAAATGGAGTCCACCTGACGATGACGGTGGTCAGCCGATTGAAAACTATGTTGTTGAAAAACTTGATGAAATCACTGGAAGATGGACACCAGCAGGAGAAACAGATGGACCCACCACAAGCCTTGATGTTAAGGGACTTACACCTGGCCATAAATACAAATTCCGCGTACGCGCCCGCAATCGTCAAGGTGTATCTGATCCTCTGACAACGCCTCATTCAACCGAGGCGAAGGATCCCTATAATGAGCCAACTAAGCCTGGTACTCCAGTTATTAAAGATTACGACAAGGACTTTGTTGATTTGGAATGGGCACGTCCGGAAAGTGACGGTGGTTCTCCGATTTCAGGCTATATCATTGAGAAACGTGACAAATATACTCCAGATTGGGAGAAATGCGCAGAAGTGGATGGTGACATTACAAATGGACATGTTCCAGATCTGGTTGAAGGCGTAAAATACGAGTTCCGTGTTCGCGCTGTAAATAAAGCTGGACCAGGTATACCTAGTGATGCGACAGCTCCTCATGTGGCACGTCCTAAGAATTTGGCACCAAAGATTGATCGCAACTTTATGCTCAATATTAAGGTTCGGGCAGGCAATACATTTGAGTTTGACGTGCCAGTTATTGGTGAGCCTGTACCCGTTAAGGAATGGTCTCATAGAGATAATATCGTTATTAATACAGACCGCGTTAAGATTGTAAATGAAGATTATCGCACCAAGATTCGTGTAGTTGATGCAAAACGAGCTGATACAGGTGAATATACGCTGGTAGCACGTAATGTTAATGGCGTTGATAGAGCAACCGTAAAAGTAACGGTCTTAGACGTCCCAGCTCCTCCAGAAGGTCCCTTGCGTCCAGATGAGGTCACAAAGAATGCAATTACTTTACGTTGGCGCCCACCCAAAGACGATGGTGGCTCCGAAATCACACACTACGTTGTTGAGAAGCTGGATACGGATGCTTTACGCTGGATTCCAGTTGGCGAATGTGCCGATACTGAAATACGTGCTGATAACCTTATTGAACATCATGATTATAACTTTAGAGTACGTGCCGTCAACAAACAAGGAGAGTCACTGCCATTAGGAACAACTCAAGCGATAACAGCTAAAGATCCATTCTCTCGTCCTGAAAAGCCTGGTCAACCACAGCTTGCTGACTGGGGTAAGGACTTTGTTGACTTAGAATGGGCTGCACCAAAGCGCGATGGTGGCTCTCCAATAACAAGTTATATTGTTGAAAAGCGTCCTAAATTCGGACAATGGGAAAAAGCTAGTGATATTCCCGCAGGTGAAACCAAAGCACATATTAGCGGCTTGACAGAAGGAGGTGAATACGAATTCCGTGTCATTGCTGTTAATCGTGGTGGTCACAGCGATCCTTCAGATCCTTCATCTTCGGTTGTTTGCAAACCAAGATTCTTGGCACCGTTCTTTGACAAGTCACTTTTGGATGATATTATAGTTCATGCCGGAAAACGCTTAGGTTGGACCTTACCAATTGAAGCTTCTCCTAGACCAAGCGTGAAGTGGCTTTTTAATGGAAAAGAAATTCAGCCAAGCCCTCGTATTGATATAAATCTGTTCCAAAACGAGCTAACATTTGAAATTCCATACGCCCAAAGGAGTGATGAAGGTCGTTACTCATTGATATTGAAAAATGAACATGGCTCTTTCGAGGCATCTGCACATGCAACGGTTCTAGATCGACCAAGTCCACCAATTGGTCCACTAGATATCACGAAGATTACTAAAGATGGCTGTCACTTGACATGGAATGTTCCTAAGGACGATGGTGGCTCGCCTATTTTGCATTACATAATTGAAAAGATGGATTTGTCTCGTGGTACTTGGTCAGATGCCGGTATGAGCACTCATCCAGTGCATGATGTTACCCGTTTAGTACACCGCAAAGAATATCTGTTCCGTGTTAAGGCAGTCAACGCTATTGGAGATTCAGAGCCACTAGAAGCTGCCAAGAGTATAATAGCTAAGAACGAGTTCGACGAGCCAGATGCTCCAGGTAAACCAGTTATAACTGATTGGGATCGGGATCATGTTGATTTGCAATGGCCTTCACCAAAGTCAGATGGAGGTGCTCCACTCACCGAGTATATCATTCAAAAGAAAGAAAAAGGCAGTCCATATTGGGTCAATGTTCTGCATGTACCACCAAGCAAAAATAATGCAACTGTTCCTGAGCTTACTGAAGGACAGGAATATGAATTCCGAGTCATCGCAGTAAATCAAGCAGGACAATCAGAACCATCTGAACCATCGGACATGATTATGGCTAAGCCACGCTACTTGGCACCAAAGATCATTACGCCATTGCATGATGTACGCATTAAAGCCGGACTTATTTTCCACATAAATATCGATTTCATAGGTGAACCAGCACCCGAAGCCATTTGGGATGTTAATAATACACCTCTCAAAACAAACGAGCGATCAACTATCACATCAATTGGTCATCACACAGTTGTTCACACAGTTAATTGTCAACGGGGTGATTCAGGAACATACCATTTGTTGTTGCGTAACGATTCTGGTATTGATGAAGGCAGCTTCCAGTTAATAATTTTGGATCGTCCTGGTCCACCAGTGGGTCCACTTGAATATGAAGAAATAACAGCAAACTCAGTAACAGTATCATGGAAACCACCTAAGGATAATGGTGGTTCAGAAATATCAGCATATGTTATTGAGAAACGAGATCTTACTCATGGTGGTGGTTGGGTTCCAGCAGTTACTTATGTTAATGCTAAATACAACCACGCGGTTGTACCACGTTTGCTTGAAGGTACCAAGTACGAGTTCCGCGTCATGGCTGAGAATTTACAAGGACGTTCAGATCCATTGACTTCAGAAGAACCAGTTGTTGCCAAGAATCAATACACTGTGCCTGGTGCACCAAGCAAGCCAGAGCTCAGTGACAGTGACAAGGATCATATTTCCATTAAATGGAAGCAACCTATTAGCAATGGTGGCTCCCCTATTTTGGGTTATGACATTGAAAGATGTGACAAATCAATAGGACGTTGGATTAAAATTAATGGTGACCCAGTACCCACTACCGAATACGCAGATGATCGCGTTGCAGCAGATCATCAATACGAATATCGTGTTTCAGCAGTAAATGCTGCAGGCAATGGTAAACCTTCAGAACCATCAGCTCTATTTGCTGCTCGTCCAATGCGAGAGAAACCACGTCTTCATTTGGATGGTCTTATCGGTCGTAAGGTTAAAGTCCGAGCTGGAGAACCGGTTAATATCACTATTCCAATTTCGGGTGCACCAACACCAACAGTGGAATGGAAACGTGGTGATTTCAAACTTCCAGAAAGCAATAAAGTTTCTTATAATACCAATTCCGAGCGAACCATATTCAGGATCGATGATTCCACCAGACAAGATGCCGGCACATATACTGTTTCAGCCAAAAACGAATTTGGTCAAGACTCGGCTAATATTGAAGTTATTGTTGTTGACAAACCAAGTCCACCCGAGGGACCACTCACCTACACCGATACTGCACCTGATCACATTTCATTGGCCTGGAACCCATCTAAAGATAATGGTGGCAGTGACATAACCGGTTACATTGTTGAAATGAGCGAATATGGTGTCGACGCTTGGCGTCCAGTGCCTGGATTCTGTCCCAAGACCAATTATACAGTAAAGGGCTTGACAGAGGGCAAGAAATATGTTTTCCGTGTACGAGCAGAAAACATTTACGGTGTTTCTGAACCACTAGATGGAAAACCGGTCATCGCCAAGTCACCATTCGACCCACCAGATGCTCCAAGTCAACCGAATGTTGTTGCTTACTCGCCAAGTTCTGCAAGCTTAGAATGGCATCCACCAGAGTATTGTGGTGGCAAGCCAATTACGGGATATTTGGTTGAAAGGCGAGAACGTGGAGGTGAATGGATTAAGTGCAATAATTATCCTACTCCAAATACAAGCTATACTGTGCAAGATTTGAGAGAAGGTGGCCGTTATGAGTTCCGTGTTACGGCAGTAAATGAAGCTGGACCAGGCAAGCCATCCAAGCCATCAGATCCAATGACAGCAACTCTACAACGCTACAGGCCAGACCCACCAGAGCCACCAAAACCAGATCGTGTTACAAAGGATAGCGTTACATTATCTTGGAGGCCACCAAGACATGATGGTAAATCTAAGATTAAGGGATATCTTTTGGAAATGCGTCCTAAAGGATCCAAGGACTGGAAACGTATAAATGATGATCCAATCAACAATACCGTCTACACAGTGCCAGATCTTAAGGAAGGTGAAGAATACACATTCCGTGTTTTAGCAGTAAACGAAGTTGGACCTTCCGATCCTTCGAAACCATGTCAACCAATTGTTATTGGAGAACAGGCCAACAAACCATGCATGGACTTAGGTGGAGTACGCGATATCATATGTCGTGCGGGAGATGATTTCAGTATTCATGTACCCTATATTGGCTTCCCAAAACCAACTGCCCATTGGTATGCAAATGATACGAATCTTGAAGATGATGGCATACGCATGTTCCAACACCTCACAGATGATGCTGCCTCCTTTGTTGTTAAGAACTCTAAACGCTCAGATTCTGGTCAATACCGTCTACAACTTAAAAATCCTTCCGGTTTTGATACAGCCACAATTAACGTCAAAGTTTTGGATCGCCCGAGACCTCCTACAAATCTGCGAGCTGATGAATTCGCTGGCGATTCCCTTACTCTCTATTGGAACCCACCCAAAGATGATGGTGGTTCTCCAATTACAAACTACATTGTTGAAAAGAAAGAAGCGCGTTCTTCAACTTGGACCAAGGTTAGCAGCTATTGCACCGTTCCATTTGTCAGAGTACGCAACTTAACAATAGGACAAGAGTATGACTTCCGCGTTATTGCAGAGAACAAGTATGGACAATCCGAACCCGCAACAACATCAGAGCCAATTCGTGCTAGACATCCATTCGATGTTCCAAATGCACCTGGAATTCCACGTGGAATTGATTCTACTGAGGATAGTATCACAATTACATGGGCCAAGCCAAGACACGATGGAGGTTCACCAATTACTGGCTATATTATTGAAAAGCGCATGATAAGTGAAGACAAATGGACCAAAGCTATTCAAGCACACTGCCCTGATCTCACCTGCAAGATACCAAATCTAATAGAAAATGCTGAATATGAATTTAGAGTATCAGCCGTAAACGCAGCTGGTCAATCACCATACAGTGCTTCAAGTGATGCAATTCGTTGCCGTTCACCACCACATGCTCCGAAAATTACTTCGGACTTGTCAATACGTGATATGACAGTGATTGCTGGTGAAGAATTCAAGATTACTGTACCATACCATGCCAATCCACGACCAACACCTTCATGGACTATAAACAGTCAAGACGTGCCACAAAGTGAACGTATTAAATTCGAAACTAACGACTATAGCTCCGTTTACCATAACAAGTGTGCTAAGCGCTCCGAAACAGGATCTTATAATATAACACTAACCAATAGCGAGGGTTCAGATTCTGCAGCCTGTCATGTTACAGTTGTCGATAAGCCTGATAGACCACAAGGTCCTATGAATGCTTTCGATATTACACCTGATACTTGCTCTCTTAGCTGGAAGACACCGTTGGATGATGGTGGGTCTCCAATCACTAATTACGTCATTGAAAAATTAGACAACAGTGGTACATGGGTGAAGGTAAGCAGTTTCGTCCGCAATACTCATTATGATGTCATGGGACTCGAACCAAATCACAAGTATCACTTCCGTGTGCGTGCTGAGAATCAATACGGTCTTTCTGAACCTTTAGAAATTCCTGAACCAGTCATTGCCAAATACCAATTCACGGTACCTGATGCCCCTGGTCAACCTAAGGTTATTGATTGGGATTCTGGCAATGTGACACTTATTTGGGACCGTCCAAGCAGTGATGGTGGCTCCCGTATTCAAGGCTACCAAATTGAATATCGTGACGTTGTCAATGATTCGTCATGGAATACTTACGAGTTCTTGATTAAGGACACAAAATACCAGCTCTATAATCTGATAAATGGCAGTGAATATGAATTCCGCATTAAAGCCAAGAACGCTGCTGGTTTCAGTAAACCATCAGCGCCCTCTATGCGCTTCAAACTCAAGGGCAAGTTTACAGTACCATCACCACCAGGCACACCGCAAGTCGTCAAAGTTGGCAAGAACTATGTTGACCTCAAATGGGAGAAACCTCACAGTGATGGTGGTTCACGAATCACAGGATATATCATCGAACGCCGTGACATCGGTGGTGCAGTTTGGGTCAAGTGCAATGACTACAACGTGCTGGATACCGACTACACGGTTATCAATCTCATTGAGATGGGTGACTATGAATTCCGCATTTTCGCTGTAAACGCTGCTGGACGCTCGGAACCAAGTTTATGTACCATGCCAATAAAGGTATGTGAAGTACTCGGAGGCGAAAAGCCTGAATGGGTTACACGCTTGCAAGATCGCATCGTACCATTTGGCAAAGACTTTACACTACAATGTCAAGCAACAGGAAAACCAACACCCACAGCTAGATGGCTGCGCAATGGCAAAGAAATTCAAATGGGTGGCGGTCGCATAGTTTCCGACAGTAAGGATGGTTTCTTCCGCCTGCTTATCTCAGATGTTCATGCAAGTGATGAAGGTGACTACACATGCGAAGCAATTAACTCACTGGGCTTTGTGCACACCACAGGTCACTTAAAGATTGGCTCACCTCCAGTTATTAACAGAATTCCAAGTGAGCTTTATCTGCCAGAGGGAGACAATTCCAAAATTAAGGTCTACTATGGTGGTGATCAGCCAATGCAAGTCAAAATCACAAAGAACAACGAAGTTATTTCTGACAACAAAGATGAATCACATTTCAAATTCACCGTATTCGATGACTATGTTGCCCTGTTCATACGTGATATTGTCAAGAACGATGCTGGCCTCTATCAAATTGAGTTCAAAAACGATTCGGGCGTAGCAGTTGGACAGTTTGATGTCCGTATTACAGGACTACCTTCAGCACCAGTTGGACCTATGGGAGTTTCACATATCAACAAGCACTCGTGCACACTAGCTTGGCGCCCACCAGCCTATGATGGCGGATTGCGCGTAACTCACTACGTTGTTGAGCGCAAGGACACTTCATCTCCACATTGGATAACTGTGTCCAGTTTCTGCAAAGATACTTCATTTAATGTTCAAGGTTTGATTGAAAATCAAGAATATATCTTCCGTGTAATGGCTGTGAATGAGAATGGCATGGGACCTGCGCTTGAAGGACTTAATCCAATAAAGGCAAAGGCACCAATAGATCCACCATCGCCACCAGGAATACCCAAGGTTACTGAGATTGGTGAGGAGTTTGTGCATTTGGAATGGACCAAACCCGAGTCAGATGGCGGTGCACACATTCAAGGCTATTGGATCGATAAGCGTGAAGTTGGTAGCAGTACATGGCAACGTGTAAACGTTACCATTTGCGCTGCCACACAAATTAACTGCCCGAACTTGATCGAAGGACGTCAATATGAATTCCGTGTTTTTGCCCAAAACGAAGCTGGTCTCTCCAAGGAGTCATCAGCTTCAACTGCAGTTAAGGTTATCGATCCAAAGGCAGCGACACCACCAATAATTGTGAAACCACTCCGCGATGCTAACTGCATACAGAATCACAATGCTCAATTCACATGCACCATAACTGGTATACCTAGACCAGTTATAACGTGGTATAAGGGTGCACGTGAAATCACCAATGGAGCTAGATATCACATGTACGCTGAAGGCGACAACTACACTCTTAACATTAATGATGTGTTCGGTGAAGATGCTGATGAATACCTGTGTCGTGCTGTCAACAAGGCTGGTGCAAAATCAACCAGAGCTGCATTGGCTATAATGAGTATGATTTATTTTTTGGAACTTCTGTTCTGTGTTGTCGTCCATATAGTAATTTTTACTCCTTTTTTATTTTTTAGCTGCACCTAAGCTGAATGTACCACCAAGATTCCGTGACACTGCATATTTCGACAAGGGAGAAAATGTTGTTATCAAAATTCCATTCACTGGTTTCCCCAAGCCACGCATTCATTGGGTACGAGAGGGTGAGACAATAGAATCAGGTGGCCATTATAATGTGGAAGTTAAGGAACGTCATGCCATTCTCACCATACGTGATGGCTCCAAATTGGACTCTGGACCATACAGAATAACCGCTGAGAATGAATTGGGTTCTGATACAGCTATTATTAAAATTCAAATTAGTGACCGTCCAGATCCACCACGCTTCCCATTGGTCGAAAACATTGGCACTGATTCACTGTCATTGAGCTGGAAAACTCCTGTCTGGGATGGAGGTTCCAATATTACCAACTATTTGGTAGAAAAACGTGAACATCCTATGTCTTCGTGGATAAGAGTTGGAAACACACGCTTCACCTCCATGGCTATTTCAGCACTCACTCCCGGCAAGGAATATGACTTCCGCATATATGCTGAAAACGTTTATGGTCGCTCTGATCCATCTGAAGTTAGCACTTTAATTAAAACCAAAGATGCTGCCAAAAAGAAACCTAAGGAACGTAAATGGGAAATTGACGAGCATGGAAAGAAAATCCGCGGAAAGGCAGATGGACCCATTAAGGACTACGATTCTTATGTCTTCGACATTTATTCCAAATATGTTCCACAGCCAGTTGAAATCTCCAACGACAGCGTCTATGACAAATACGAGATATTGGAAGAAATTGGCACCGGTGCTTTCGGTGTGGTACATCGCTGTCGTGAACGCAGCACAGGCAATATATTCGCCGCCAAATTCATACCAGTTTCACATTCTATTGAAAAGGATTTGATACGACGTGAAATTGACATAATGAACCAGCTACATCACCAAAAACTGATCAATCTCCACGATGCATTCGAAGATGATGACGAGATGGTCCTGGTATTTGAATTGTAAGTTCTTCTTTGTGAAACTCAATCAACAATTTCTTTACATTCACTTTTTTCCTTAAGCTTATCGGGAGGTGAACTCTTTGAACGTATTACATCTGAGGGATACAATATGTCTGAATCTGAAGTTATTAACTATATGCGTCAAATCTGTGAAGGAGTACGACACATGCACGAGAAGAACATAATACATTTGGACATAAAGCCAGAGAACATCATGTGCCAGACACGAACAAGTACTAACGTCAAATTAATTGACTTTGGACTGGCAACACGTTTGGATCCAAATGAAGTTGTTAAGATAACAACCGGCACGGCCGAATTTGCTGCACCAGAAATTGTTAACCGCGAGCCTGTTGGTTTCTACACCGACATGTGGGCAATTGGTGTACTCTCATATGTTCTGTGAGTATTAAATCTACTAGCAACCATGCTCTTTCTGATAATTAATCCTTTTTTTTTCTTAACAGCCTAAGCGGACTATCACCATTTGCAGGTGACAATGACGTGCAAACATTGAAGAATGTTAAAGCCTGTGATTGGGACTTCGACATGGATGCTTTCCGTCACATTTCCGATGAAGCCAAGGACTTCATTCGCAAACTCTTGCTGTCAAACAAGGAGAAACGTATGACTGCCCATGAGTGCTTGCTACATCCTTGGCTCACCGGTGACTATAGCGATCGCACTCATAAGATTTCTCGCGATCGCTATCTCGCATTCCGCGACAAGCTTCGCAAGAAGTATGAGGACTTCAATAGGTATCTACTGCCAATCGGGCGTCTCTCCGAGTATTCATCGCTACGTAAGCTCCTTATGGAAAAATATAAGATCAACGAAACTGCAATCGATCGCCGCCAAGCGGCACCTCGCTTTGTTATTCGTCCAACTTCGCAGTTCTGCTACGAAGGTCAAAGTGTCAAGTTCTACTGTCGCTGCATTGCCGTCGCAACGCCGACACTTACTTGGTCACACAACAACCAGGAGTTGCGCCAAAGTGTGAAATTCATGAAACGCTACGCTGCTGACGATTATTACTTCATCATCAATCGCGTTAAGCTAGAAGATCGAGGTGAATACATCATCCGCGCTGAAAATCACTACGGCTCACGCGAAGAGGTTGTCTTCCTAAACGTACAGCCAATGCCTAAAGAACCACCCAAGTACCGTCATGAATCTACACCAGTGCGTCGTCGCGAACCTTTGCCGTATACATTCTGGCAAGAAGAGTCCGAATCGGCGCCCAGTTTCACATTCCTGCTGCGTCCGCGTGTCATGCAAGCTCGTGACACATGCAAGCTACTCTGCTGTCTAAGCGGCAAACCGTTCCCCACCGTCAAATGGTACAAGGACGGTCGTGAGCTGAACAAATACGACTATTCGATGACAACTTCCGATGGTGTGGTTACCATGGAGATCGTTGATTGTAAGCCATCCGACTCCGGAAAGTATAGCTGCAAGGCGACAAACATTCACGGAACCGACGAAACTGAATGTGTCGTCATTGTCGAAGGTAAAATCATTGATATTCCATTAAAACAACTCGACCACCTTACGCTACAACAGCAACAACTACACACAACAACTGCAATTTAAAAAAAAAAAAACAACCAACAAATCATAAAAGATTAGGAGGCAAAACCAGGCCAGTCAACGCATGTGCTAATTTCACTCAGTCTTTCATTTTTTCTAAACTACTTCATAGATGCGCAACAACCAGATTAAAGCAAAAAAAAAAAATAATCTCAGTATAACGGAAAATTTTGCCAAATACACTTCACACTATTGGAATCAGGCCACATTCCAATATTTTCACATTACTTTAAACTCTATGGAAAAATTTTGGTACTTTCCCACTTTTAAAGCAAGATTTGAATTGAACAATTCACATTTGACTAGATTTTGGAGTTTTTCTAGATTTTAGAAGTTATATAGTTGCATCAAAGCAAAAGTTTGAACGCTCTTTGTGGCCTCAACAGTCATAAATCAATGAAATGTGAATAAACGCGTTTCAAGCTATTTTTCAAAAAGTAATATTCCCATCTCAGTTACGACTATATACCAACTTTATCCAAAATTAAAATATTAGTTCACATACACAAGGATCAGTCAAGATCCCTTGTCTTGCTTCGTTAAGAGTTAAGGAACCATTCAATTGAAAATTTGATTGATACTTCAATTTGCTTACATGTTGCATACGCCCTGGTTGAAGGCATATGGCCATTAGTTCATATAAATACATAAAACATACTTGCATACACACATACCATACATAACACATACATTTAAACTATGTTATGCTATATTGACGCAACGAACTGGGGTCACTGGGATCTCTTAATATAACGTTAATTTCTTTAGCTCGATGCAATTCTACTCAATCCATTTGCATTTATTTCAAACATAAAATATTTAAATACTATGCAGACATTTATGAAACAAATTTTCTCATTATAATATTGCCGTAATACACCTGCACCAAAATAATTGTATAAATATATGCTTTTTCGTAGGACAATGGGTAACACCTGAGCAGGCTGAACTTGCTCACAATTTCCTATATTCAGGAGGTAAAACATAAATTTACATAAATAAATATCAATACAAATTAAAACAAAAATAATGAAAATAACCAATAATAATAATAGTAATAATCATGATAATTATAATAACATTAGAACAACTGTTTATTACTTTTATTTAACTATTTTTGTATAATATTCATAAAATGATATTTAATTTATTATTTTTTTTTTATTAATAAATATGTACAAATATGCCTTCATTTACGCGTGCACGTGTAATACCTGCACACATGCATATGTACAAACAATATCCGTGTATATAGCATAGTCTATAGACCATAAAATAGTCTATAGTACGTATATAAACCACAAACGTTACTGTAACAAAACCACAAAAAAAAAACAATTAATCATTCCTATTCTCAAGTGGATATGTGTGCATATGTAAATTTCTCATGCATATGTATGTATTTCTTCCCGAAAACCTCAAAAAAAAAACAAATACGCATGCGTTTTATTTCAAGGATAGCAACAGCGTGAATCGATTTACGCTGTTCTGTCTGAATTGGCTTAATTTTTTATAAAAATAAAAAAAAATGCATTATACAAGCCTATCCGTTATACTAGTGCATTTATATGTGAACCCTAAAATTCCCATTGTCTTGATTTTCTTTTTTTTTATACCTAAATAAAATCTATTCCAAAAGCAATCCCAGATTATGTTACATACTCGTACCACCGTTTCTTTCTTTAGTTTTTTTTTTTTGTTTTGTAATAATTTTCTTATTTTCATAATCAACTTTTTTTTTGTTTTATATGGTTCAAGTGACCCGAACTGGATCTAAGCGCGTGTTTCACTTTTGTTCTCGTTCTTGTCATTTTCGTGCCGATCACACACCTTACATATCATTAAGCAACATGTACATACTCATAAATAAATACATCAATGTGAGGAATAAAAAAGTGTCCTTCAAAAAGCGCGAGACGAAATTGACATCTAAAAATCCTCTCTATTGCGTGGAAGATATGGAGAAAAACTTTAGTGTGGTGGACATCACTAAATGCAATACTATTTATAAGATGGTTTCATGCGAGCCAGAACTATTTCACAATCATCTAGGAACCTCTTTTGGTGAAAGCATTCATTAGCTATATTCGCACTTTTGTTCGTAAACGAGTAATAAATGATACTTTTCTTGGCATTAAATTTTTATACCCACACGTTTAAAAAACGTAAAAGGGGCATATTAATTATGTCACTCCGTTTGTAACGCCCAGGAGGAGGCATGGCAGGTATAGGAAAGTGTATATATTCTTGATCAGTATCACCACCCGAGTCGATTTAGCCATGTCCGTCTGTCCTTCTGTCTGTTTGTCTGTCTGTCTGTGATCACGATTACAGCCGTAATTTTAAAGCTATCATCTAGAAATTCGATATTTAAGCTTGTATCTACTCTCCAAGTTCGAAAATGAGATCGGATGAAAACCACGCCTTCTTCCCATACAAAGTGGCTTTATCAAAAAACAAAAGCGAAATTCTCTGTTAAGACTGTAGCAGAAATGTTTTTAGAAATAAACATTTTAATGATTGTTTAAGACTTTGACTTAAGACTTCGGTAAGGCCGTGGGGATATTTTAACTTCGGCCCAGTCGAAGATCATTTCTTACTAGTTTAGAATAATGTAAGGCATTAAGCTTTATTGCTCTACAGAAATAATAAAAAACTGGTCGTTTCAGTCCTTGAAAAGACTTCGACCGAACTTCTTATGATCAAATTGTGTTGTACGTGTTATTAAATGTTTGAACACAATTGGTCGAGAACTGGACCTAGTAGTTTTATGCCGACCGCGAACGGCTAATGTGCATGTTCTCAAGACCCTTTACTTGGTATTATTTACTCTCTGAGATTTGTCATTGTCTGGAGAGCGGTGACGGCCGAACAGAAAAATAATTCAATTGAAAAACTTTCTGTGTCAGATGGAATTGAACCAAGTTCTCTGACGTATGGGTCACGCACTCTACCCACTGCGCCACGGCCGCCTTAAATAATAAAAACACATATTCCAAAGCTAAGGATTGAACGATTGAAGGATTTCGTCGCAAGGCCTTTATTCGATTAAAAAATTAACTTGTATATCAATGGATCTCTGGGTGAAAAAATAGTTGTTATTTTGCAAAAAGATTTCTCTGAGATGCAATGAAACCACAAGATTGGAAACAAGAATTTGCTGAAAACATCTAACCGAATACTTTTGCAAAACAACAATTACTGCCTTATCTCTTCTGCTTCTGTTGATGTACGACCCGATAAAAACGCTCGCCTATTATCTATAGAATTATCATGGTTCACACTGCGTCTTTGTGTCGCTTTAAATTATTTGTAAAACCCGAACTCGATCCAATCTAATTCAACTATTTGTATTCTGTTTGCTTCGGAGAGAGCAAGTTTTTATGAATGACGCATCGATCATGAGCCCAACAGGTTGCCTTTCTTTAACCGAAGCATTGTTTGTACGATCCTTCTTATGTCCCTTATGAGTAAACACGTTTTTTCGAAATTATATTCCGCTGTGCTATGTTGAAGCTTGTATTCTTCCATCTTTCCATACTTTCGCCACCAAAAAACTTTCGTCCCCACAAATATAATTCATTTCGAACTTGATGCGTTAATGTTGAAGGACACTTTATATAAGATTTCATATATTTTTATTAGATGTATATCACATTTGCATGCATTTCCGAGAAAAAAATACGAGAAAACTTTTTATTTAATAATCACTAGGTTCTCCTTACCTTCCAGGCTACATTCCCGCACATACCGTCTAACCAAATTTCTACTAATCGAACAGTAGCATTTTTTAACATTATAACTTTGCTTGAATCTTATTAATTGTCCTTAATTTATAATAATCCACCTTTTAAATTTACCTACATAGATCGTAAATATATTGAAAAGCCACTCAAGCCAGCGCCACCGCCGATCATCACAAGACAATTCAACTCATCATCGCATCAGCACAGCAGCAATTTTACGAGCAGCTCGAACTATTCCGCGTCACAATCGCACAATCAGTCATCATATTCATCAACAACATCTGACAACAGCAAGGTCAGTGGCACCAATGCAGCATCCATTTGAACTATCCAGCTAACCGAAGAAAGTTGTTCTTTCTTTTTCTCTTTCTTTTTTGTTCTCATTACAGACTGTTAACAAGTCAAGTTCCTACTTATCGTCCAACATTTCAGACAGCAAAACCACTTCCACAAAAAAGAATAAATATGGCGGCAATAGTCTAACCACACCGGGCAGTCCATCTAGGTCACGCAGTGCGACCAAGGAGTTGATATGTAAGTTTAAACAAATTATTTTGCGAACATTTTTCCCATTTTATTGATTTATGCCTTTTAGTGCCTCCCGATGACTCCTTAATGTGCAAGCCAGAGTTCTCCAAGCCATTGCAGGATATAACCATACGCGACGGTGATCAAATGGTACTGACGTGCCACGTCAAGGGCGATCCCGAGCCTCAAATTACTTGGTCCAAGAACGGCAAAGCCATCTCATCGTCAGAAATCATGGATCTTAAATACAAAAATGGAATTGCCAGCCTAACTATTAAAGAAGTTTTCCCCGAAGATGAAGGCGTCTTCACCTGTACTGCTACAAATTCCATTGGCGCCGTAGAAACTAGAAGCAAACTAACCGTTAAACGTAAGTCTTAAGGACTAATCAAAAACCCAAAAGGAAGTGTTGAAGTGAGATAACAACTTAAAACCAAGTCCTTTTTTGCATTGCTCGTGTCGAATAAGTTAGACTAGTTTAAACTAGTATTTTTGCAACCAGTTAAATACCAGTATGATTCCAACTAGTTCTTTATCTTACATAACGTTAACAAGTATATTTCTAACCAGTTTTAAACTTTAAACGAAGTTTTCAACCATTGCAGAGCAATCACAGCATAAAAATGTCATTAATTTTTTTTCCTTTGACTTTTCAGCCATGGAAAAGAACTCGGCCAAACGTCATACCAGCGGCGACAAACCACCAAAGATTGTCAGCCATCTGGAATCACGTTTCGTCAAGGACGGTGAAGCTGTAACACTCGCCTGTCGAATTATCGGTGCCGAACACTTTGACGTCGTTTGGCTGCACAACAACAAGGAGATCAAGCCTAGCAAGGACTTCCAATACACAAACGAAGCGAACATATATAAACTGCAAATCGCCGAAATTTTCCCCGAAGATTCCGGCACCTATACATGCGAGGCCTTCAACGATGCCGGCGAATCCTTTAGCACATGTACCATCAATGTTTTAGTGCCAGATGAGGAACCAAAGCAGCCAACATTTGTCAAATTTCCTAGCTCCGTAACTGTACAGGATGGCGAGAGCAGCAAATTTGAGTGCGAGATGCAAGAGACTCCACTGCAGCTGACCTGGTTGAAGGACGGCAAGGCAGTCAACGAGAGCAGCGCACGGTATACATTCACCAAGGACGGCAACCGCTATACGTTCAATATAGTCAAGTCCGCCATGGAGGATGTTGGCCAGTACCAGGCAAAGGCTATAGGCAAGAAAGGCGAAACATTTGGCTCCTTCTCCGTTAATGTTTTTACGACTGAATCCTAAACAGACCCGAATAAGCCAGAGAAAAAAAACCTAAATAAACGACTTAATTATCTATTTATAAGAGCGGAAAACCCTAAAAAAAGGTTAACGAATTTTTAATAAAAATCAAGAGATTTGAATTCAAATCGAAGACAATCATCCAGAAAGAGATTTATAAAAACAGAAAATTAAAGCTTTTTTAAAAAAAAAACGAAACAAACGAACAGAAGTTACACAAAAACTGCGCTCTCTCTATTTATCTCACTTTCTCTCTATCTATCTCTCTCCCTCCCACTGTTACACCCAACTCTCTGACCACAAGCCAGCCGCCACTTTGTTGACGCAACATGAATTCTACAATTTTTATTTATTTGAATCTAACGCTTATTTATTCAAACCTAATTATAACTTATTGCAACAACGATATCCTCTTCAGTTTGCTGAATTATGCAGGTTATATATATTTATTGCTTATACTTCTTTATAATATACTGTATTAGCTGAAAACCTTAACTTAATTTAGTATATTTAGTGAATTTTGTATCGCTCACGAAAGAAGAACAAGAACAAGAACAAACACTCTCTCTCAATCAATCAATCATTAAAAGAAACAAACAAACGAAAAAAAGTTGAATGTAATAATTATGTTAACATTTCAATCTCCCACGCTCACTCTTTCTCAACTATTTAAGTATCTCTCTCTCTATCTCTCTTTCAATTTGTCAATCCATAAAAATCTCATTAAAGCGCTTAAATAAAATATTAAACTGTACTTTAATTCTAAATTATTTAAATGCAATTCATGTATGAGTTTGTAAATAAGAACATTTATATGTATGTAGTTCGATCGCAGTTCCTGCGGATTGTCAAAGCGTGTAGTTGTAGCGTCGCCCAGCATCCTCAACAGCAACAGTAAAAAGAACAACAGCAACAACCGCAACAACTACAAATACGCTCTCTTCTACACCCATGCGAATAATTTTAAGCAAAAACTCTAAAAAGGAAATTAAATTGCACAATGCGTACATAAAAGCATTATTTTAAAAAAGGACTGTGTTTTAATTCTGACAGATAAATATACATATGTATATGTAGGGGAGGATGCCCACCTACTGAACACGTTTTGTTTGGAGGCCATAACTTTGGTTTAAAACACAATTTTTCAGAGCTCTTGGTTTTGTTTGAAAGCTGAGCTCAATTGTAATAAGAATTTTAAGCGGAATTTCAAAATTCCGAAAAATACAATTTTGGCAGTCGATCTAGCAAAAGTCTCGAAAATCGACCCCCGAAAAAATCGACCCAGCTACAGAACACCTAAAATAAACTGTTGTAAAAATTAGAAAATGAATTTTTTTAGTGATTATGATAAGTTTATTCTTTCAATGGTTCACAGTGACCAGGAGCGTACCGAGGCCATATTGATTGGGGGGTAGCAAGGTATTTCGGCCGACTGGATACCCTTAAGTCCCGACTTTTTTTTAAATACAACATGACAACGTGATTATGAAATAAACTTGCAATGGTTCACAGTTACCAGGGGCGTACCGAGGCCATTTTGAGTGGGGGGTAGCAAAGTATTTCGGTCGACGGGATACCCTTAAGTCTCGACTTTTTTTTAAATTCAACATAGCTTAATTAACTTAAGTTGCTCATCCGTTCGATCAATATAAATAAGTCTTAAGGGACTTATTTAAGGGAAAGTCATGTAATTCAGCCATTAAGAATTACAATACTGCGTTAGGTCGGTCGGCCTTTGACAGCTCGACTAGAAACAATGGGTTCTTATGAAGCAACACAAAATATGACCTCATGCATTGCGTCGACCTCATCCCGTAAATATGAATTTGAGGGGGTGACGTACGATCAACGCTATGAGTAGCGACATGCTCAAGCTAGGTCGTGCTTTTGACATTCCATATTAACGCTGGGTTGCATTTTCGTTGAGGAATGCTAAAATGTGGGTATTCTTGGATTCCGATGGAAAACTCAGATTTTCATAGGATTATCGTGGGAATTTATATTTTGACGCGAGTTTTTTTTAAATTGATCAAATTTTTTAAATTAACATGCTGCTTAAGTAGTATAAAAATGATTTTGATGAATTTAGCATGATATTAATATTATTCAATTGTATTTCATATTAAAATTTATGCATTTTTTAGTATATTATAAATAATATCATAAGGGTATTCATGCAAAATGGCAAACTTATATATTGGTCAATTAGATATTTTAATGAGGTTGGTTGAGGACGAATACCCTTAATATCATTGTTTGAATAATATAACACACAAAGGAATGGTGTGGTAAGGTAGATTGGCAAATGCCGTTCACTTTGTTTTTGTAAAGTTGTACCCAAGTACTCACTAATTACAAGTGATTCAGCGAGCATTGTACAAGGGGGCGTGGCAGCTCGAATCTGCAATATTGAATAACTTTGGAATTATAGGTCGCACAACATTGGAATTAGGTGTTCGGCCTCGATTTACATGTGCCGTTCCACTGGCAAAATTTTATGGGCGTTGGGAAAAGGGTGTGGCACTTTTTCGGCTTCCCAAATTGTAGGTATAACTTTCGAACTATTAGTCACACATCAATGAAACTCGGTAAGAATGTACTATTTAGTCTTGTCCTTTGACTGGAAAAATTGAGTGATCATTGGACAAGGGGGCATGGCACCGCCCATATAAGTCAAACTTATGGTATCAAATAGCTTTGGAGTTAAATGCCACATAATAATGAAACTTGGTATGGAGCTGCCACTTGGTAATGTCCATCTACTAGAAAACCTTCAGCCATTCTTATTTTTATGAAGAGAACTTCTGAAATACACTGTCGAATCGTGGCGTTCCAGAAATCGTTATCTACCCTATTTTTTAGAGCATTTCGTACAAGGGCAATTATTATATCATAGAAAAACACGGTTTTTAATTTTCGCGTAAAATTTAAACATTTTTTGCTGATAAGTGTTACAGTTTTTAAAAAGAGTTGAAAATTTGCAAATTTGAATTTAAATTAGTTTTACAATAAAAACAAATTTTGCTTCTAAAAGTTCATTGTAATTAAAATTTTCGCTGTATTGAAGATATGTTAGTATTTGTGGTATCAAAATAGCGAACATTTTTTTCATTTTACTAAATTTAAGAAAAATTATATATTTTCAGCCGTATCCATAAAAATATCTTCAAATAACTTTAAAACGTTCAATACTTAAAAAGCTTTTTAATGCTAAAAAGTCTTTTAAAATTTTGTTATTCATAAAAATGTTGTAGCTGCTTTGTAGTTAAAATAGGAACACTTTCGATTTGAAGTGGGAAGAGTGTCAATAATGGTTTGTGTATTTGATAAATTCAATGAATTTTTATTTATTTGTCACAATTTCGTCAACATTTTGATGTTTAAACATCGTTGTTTTTTCGAAGCTACTCTCTGCACTGAAAACATCGTCATTTTATTATCTTGTTTTGTAAATATTTTGAAATGTTTTGACCAATTTTCTTGTTTTTATTTTGTTTTTCTTTTGAATTTTTTTATAATTTTGAATTTTTTTGACATATTATCCAAATTTTTGAAGTATTTTTAATTATTTTTCACAATATTTGTCCTCAAATGAGAGCAAATAATTTTAAAAATGCTTTATGAGGGGTTTATTGGATTTATTGGATGTTCAGCCATTTTTAAAAATCCTCTCATTTATAAACAAACATTTTCAATAATTTTTTTTTACATTTTCTGTTTTTTTTTTATATATTATGAAACAATTTGATGTATTTTTGACATAATTTGTGCTCAGATGAAAACAAAATAAAATTTAAAAATGCTTTATCGAGGGTTTATTGAAGGTTTCCTCCATTTTTAAAATTATCTCATTTATAAAGCATTTAAAAAAGATTTTTAACGCTATTGAACGCTATTATGACACTATCTTTTAATTTTTCATTGATTACAATTACATTTGCATGATTTCGGAAAAAGGGACGTTTTGTGGGATTTTTAGTATAGCTGCTTTTATTGGCATCACAAAAATGATAGACGCACGATCTGTCAACGCAACATTTAGTTTTGCAAAGTTTGAGGTCGTCCGTTTTGACAGCTTATATCGTAAAGTTTTTACAACGGAGACCAAAGTACGGTCAAAGGCCGACCGACCTAACGCAGTATTGTAATTCAGCTATAAGTCTTTTATTTTTATTTATTTAAAGGAAAGTGAGTTGGCCGACTGAAGATAGTTTTGGGTAAGGCTTAAAATGAAATAACCGACTAAAGTTGGTTTTTGTTATGAAAATGGGAATACAAGTACGACTGGCTTTCATGCGTTCATAACTATTGTTAATAAAAATCAATATTTTAAACAAATTTCAGTAAAAAATAACAATTAGGCCGACTCTTAAGAAGTAAGGGTGTAGCTTACCCCCTTATCCCCTGCTAGTTTCGCCCCTGACAGTGACTCATCAAACTTTAAACAATAAAGTGGTTTAGAGTCGATTTTAACTTCTTTGATGGCTGCAACTATAGCATCAGGAGCTATATTCGTTCTGTATTTCACTTTTTTTCGGCGACGGCATTCTGAAATTTTATCTGAATGTGGCGGAAATCACAAAAATATCAATTAGATGCAAAAGAAGAACTTTAAGATGATTCCAAACACCATTCGCAATCGTATAAATGACAATTTTATGTATGCACAATGTCTGAAAATCTGTTCAGTAGGTGAGCCGACGTTTTGTTCAGTAGGTGGGCAGTGACATGATTTTAAATATTTTTTTCCCATTTCACAATATTGTTCGAGTGCTCGTCGAACTGTGAAAAATAAATATTAAACTATGAATTCCACTCATAATCACCTTTTTTATCGATAAAAAACACTTGAAAATTCACTAGAGATGAACTATTTTTGTTCAACTTAATTTTATTCGAATATTTTATTTCTCAACGGCCGTGGGGCTAAAGCAGCGCGCGCATTCCACTTAATAATTTATCAAAAGTGAACATTCAATGGGATGTTACTGCGACACTATTCATATTGGCGCTGTCACCTATACAGACGTCAGAGCTGACAGTGTTCAGTAGGTGGGCCTGTTCAGCAGATGGGCATCGCCCCTACATATCGCGACGTGAGAACCAGAGGGTTCTATCTGGCTTTTTGAAAAATGTTCAGGAGAGCATTTTTTAAGTTCGAAGCCATTTTGATATTATTTATATAATAAATATGAAAAATAAAACACAGGAGAAATCAAAACAATTCATTTCTTTATTAGAATACAAAATTTGTTTCATAAGAAGGCTCAAAAAAACATGAATAAAAATGAACTTTTTTAATTTAAGATTGCAGATAGAACCTTTTGGAACTCAAACTTTGCACATTTTCAAAAATGATTCATATATATTCCTTTTTTTATACGAATACAAAATTATAAAATAAGCATTGGCATCATAAGAATAATTAATTTCTGTATTGTAATATTAAAGTAAATGTAAAAAAAAGTTAAGATAGCATAACAAAATAAATACTTTTTAATGTGAACCTGCACAGAAAAAAAAGAGTAGAACTTTTACCTAAAAATGTAGTCAATTCAGCTAAAGTAATCCGGTGATTTTCAGTCAACGAATTTGATTAGGTGCGCTACCAATTTCTAAATGTTAATTATATGCAATTATATTGGGTAGTTTAACTGCGAGAGTAGCTAAAAAAACCTAAATATTTAGGTGTACCTTCAACCATAAAATAGATAAGACACATAATTTATTAGAAGAATAAGCTAATTTTTTTTAAACTATGACCACTTCAGATTAGGCAAGCCACCTACTAAGTGTAGAAAAATCATCTAATTATTTAGATAAAATTTATGCAAAAAATATGCAAAAAACATGTTTTTTGTTTTGCAATTTCTATTTTGAAGTGAAACTTTCCTTATGTGACTTTACTTCATTTCGTCACATCATAGAGAAGAAAGATTTGTTTTATAGTAGATAGAATGAGAGAGATATATACATTGTATAAATGACTGAAAATGTCTTTGCCACCGCTGAGAATCGAACCTGTGATCTCAAGATTTCAACAACCAACGTCTTATCTATTGAGCTAAATTTCCAATACAAGAATTTACGCTACATACCAATTAATCAAATTGCTGTAGATGCCCATAATTTCAGAGTTGTGGACCTCATATTTTTATATACATTTTGTTCACAAATTATCAAACGGCGTAACAGCACAGCGGTAAGGCGTTTGACTATAACGCAAGCGGCCCGAGTTCAATTCTCGCGTTAGATTTTACTTTTTGTAAAATTTTCTCACTTTGTTTTTATTTATGTTTTTTATAGGAGAGCGCTGTGCTCCTATAAAATTCAAATACGGGGAAAAAACAAGTTGTAAGGAAAGCATTTGATTTATCCACGTAAATATTTATATAAAATTTATACTGAGGCGTGGATAATGCTAATATGCGTTATTTCCCTAGTGTACGAACAAATCGACAACTTGCATTACGTAAAATAACTAGAAGAATTAGATGATTTAATAAGCAAAATTTTAGTTGAATTAACTAATTGTAATTAGGTGAATTACCTAATGCATGATTGTTAAATTAACTGTGTAAGTAGAAAAGTTGTTGAAAAGATTAGGTGAAATAGAAACTTTCACATTAGCTAAACTAGTTTAGGTAATAAATCAATTCTTTTATTTTCTGTGTGCACATAGAACCTTCTGGAACTCAAAAATTTAATTTTATTTTTTCAAATGAAGTCATCTAATTAAAAATTTTTTTATAAAAATCTATAGCTACGGAAGGCATCCACTTAAACACACTTTTCAAGTCATTTTCTTTGTCTTTAGTTAATGTTGACTTAGATTTTGCTCTATTAGGAGCCGGAAGTGTTGGATTCGAAGTGTATCGAGTGGCTTGTTTTTTAGTATCGAAGCATTTTTCAGTTCTTTGGAACCATGAATGAGCTTGTAACCTACATAGAATATGTCATATATCTTAAAAGTAAGTTGGAAACAGGCGCCGATATAAGGGGGGGGGGGGCCCCAAGAACTTTTAAAAACTTTGCTTTTTAATACTTTATTTTAAGTAAATAATTGTGCCCCGGAAGTGGCGTCCGTGGTGTAGTTGGTTAAAGTGCGTGGCCGCTATGTCAAAGAACTTTGGAAACCCAGGTTCGAACCCCAGCAGCGACAGAAAATTATTTGAATTAAAATAATTTTTCTGTACGGCCGCCACCTCTCTGCAGACAATGGCAAACCTCAGAGAGTAATCAAAATGCCATGTAAAGCTTCTTGAGAACGAGAACTTTCCGTTCATCGCCGTTCGGAGTCGGCGTTAAGCATGTAGGTCCGGTTCTCGGTCAATTGTGTATAAACTTAATAACACGCACAACACAATTGATCATAAGAAGCTAGGTCAAAGTCCTTTCAAGGGCTGAAATGGCCAGTTATTTATTTCATTTATTTTTTTTTAAATAATTGTGCCCACAGCTTAAGGGTACTTCTATGTATACATAAGCGATTCTGAAGGCGTTTTTTGAAAAAATACTATAAAAAAATGGTCAGAGATATTGATATAAAGTTTTTTTTATTCATTTCAACAATTATTAAAGTATATAAAAACAAAATTTTGTTTTTTTTTTTTGTTTTGTGACGTCATTTGCGTGTAGGTGACGTTTTTATGAAGCGATGCGAGAAGAGTAGGACCATTTTGCTTGTAGAATAACATGATCTGTATTCATCTGAAAAAATGTAAAAAATATGTAAAGCAAACACTTACGTCGAAGTAGTGAATTCGACCTTTTTTTTTAAAATGAGCCTGAAAATAAAGTTACAGCTCGTTATGTACTCAAATTAACAGCCATTTTTTAAACAATCAATTTTAAAGACGCATTATTTTTTACAAATAAAAATTAAAAAAAAAACTCGACGTCACTACCTCAGCGTAAGTGTTTGCTTTACATATAATTATATTTTGCTTTTTATATATATTTATAAAAACGTCACCTACACGCAAATGACGTCACAAAAAAAAAAACAAAATTTTTTTTATATGCTTTAATAATTGTTGAAATCAATAAAAAACTTTATATCAATATCTCTGACCATTTTTTTGTAGTATTAAAAAAACGCCTTAAGAATCGCTTATGTATACATAAAGGAACCCTTAATGCAATTGAATGGGTGATTGTAATAGCATACCAAGCCATATAAATTTAATCGAACGGTATTGTATTCTATTATTTTGTATTGTTCATTTATTTTTCAAAGTGTACCATATCATAGTCGTAACGTCAGAACAATAAGTTTCAAATTCCTTTTATTTATTTTAATTGAAAAGTACTATGTTTTTTCAATGCACATACTTGAAAATATAATTGTGCAATGTTTTTATAACGGAACTAGCAAATACCCGCTGCTTCGCTGGCGATAAAAATATTAAATATCATTAAAAACTTTAAATCTCAAAACTTAACAGCCGTATTCATATTGAAGTGGGAAGAGTGTAAAATGGTTTGTGTATTAGATAAATTCAGTGATTTCTTATTGAGAATAAGAATAAAGAAATCGTATGGCTATTCTCTTTAAATTTTAATTAATAATTTAAATAATGGTTATCAATTTTATATAGCCTATGTCTCAACTGGGCACGATAGCTATCCTAGCGAAAAAGAATTTTTGAAATAGCACCTGCCATTCTCAACCCTGCAAACATTTTCTGAGTGCGTATTTCTTATGCGAAGAAGAGTATTTCTTATGCGTGTTTTATGAGTACGCAATAAAAAGACTCATGAAGGAGTATTTGATATGATATTGGTAAAATGATTGCTCAAAAATAAGACTCCAAAAAGAGTATTTTTTATGCGTGTTTTATGAGTACGCAATAAAAAGACTCATAAAGAAGTCTTTTATATGATTGTTAAATGATTGCTCAGAAATAAGACTCTAAAAAGGGTATTTTTTATGCGTATTTTATGAGTACGCAAAAAAAAAGACTCATAAAGAAGTCTTTTATATGATTTTAAAATGACTTTAAATTTTTCTACTATTACTTTTTGTTTGAAATGTTTCAAAAAAGATATTGTTGTCATTTTTTTTATTTTTCAACTATCAAATATTTTAATTACATTTGAATTTAAAAATATATTTCAGCCTAAACGGATCATAATTAATTCTATGAGTTCTGAAAGAGTTCTCAGTATGAGTCTTTAAAGATTCCATTCCATGATTCTTAAAAGAGTATCAAATATGACTATCAAAAGTGTCTTAATTTTGAGTCCAAAAGACATTTATATGAGTTCTAAAAAAGTATTCATTTAAAGTCTTTATTATGAATCCTAAAAAAGTATTTCAAGTGAGTCTTAAAATAGTCTTAACTTTGAATCCAAAAAGACTCATTCAAATGAGTTATAGAAGAGTCTTTATTATTAGTCTTTAAAGAGTCTTTATTATAAGTCTTAAAAGAGTATTAAATATGAGTCTACAAAGAGTCTTAGTTTTGAGTCCAAAAACATTAATTTATATGAGTTCTAAAAGAGTCTAAATTTTGAGTCTTAAATGAGGCATAAAGCAGTCATTATTATGAATCATATTTTGAGGCCCGAAACCTACAAAAATGTACTCATAAAAGAGTCTTTTTTGACTCTTTTAAGAGTCATAATGTTTGCTGGAAAGCTTTTCGCAGCCGAGCATACGTGAGTACTCTTTTATATAATAGTGTAGGTAGATGTGAAAAATGTGAATAAATCAACCTTAATTCCAAAATTAGTTAAATTCAGAGTTTTTATTTACTTTTCGCTCAGATATTATTCCAGAAAAAGGGAGAAATTAATAAAGAGGAAAATTTGGGTGTATGTAAAATGTATGAAAAATACTTCTTAAACAATTCGATAATTTCAATTCAAAAAAGAAAAATTTGTCTATTTGTAAAAAGACAAATTTTCTCAAATTGAAAATGTGTGTCCTTGATAATTTACCCCCCCCCCCCAAGATTTTTTCCAGATCCGCCGCTGGTTGGAAACTTTGATAAATGGAACATTGCTGCAATTTAAAGTTTTTGCTGGCGATTGAAAATCAAAAAAGTCACTCTATGCAGCTCATCTCTATGATATGGTAATGATTGTCTATTGTCTACTTCCTGAATGCATGAATAGCCAGGTGTAGAATATTTTAAAGTAATAGTCCGAACAAATGAGTTGTTTTGAAGAAATGATGCAAAAGCAAAGGATATTAAAGAATTTCTATTTTGCGGCACGCAACTGTCACTCCATAAAATTAAATCTTTTGCATTTAAGGAGTCCATACACATTTTAGAGAGGATCTTTATTAAAGCACTGGCTATATCGTTTCCTGTTCGACCACACAATCCCTCATTCCAAACAGCACAGTAACATTTTTCAAATAATGGTCGAGTTTATCTTTCCAAGGCTTCTTTCAGATCCACTATCACTAGATATTTCCATTTGGTTTTTATTATAAGACATTTTAAGCTTGGGTACCCAAAAATGTAATGATCAACACAAACACTTTCACAACACTGACGTTGGCTGCAGACAGAACCACAAAGTCTTCCGTGCTGGCACTTTTTCAAAATTTGTTTTTTAAAGTTGTTTTTTAACATTTTAAAATTTTTTGAAAAACTTACTCAAACAATTTATTCTATTTTTGTAACAGAATTGAAATTGGTTGCAGATAGAACCTTTTGGAACTAAGCGCATCCCCTTTTTTGCAGATAGAGCTAAATAGCTCTGTTAATATTTCAAAAATTATTAGTATAATTAAAAAAAGAGTTTCTGTAATAGATAAAAACCATTATAAAGAGTAGATTCCAAAAAACACAAAAGTGAAAAAAACTAGATGGAACCCTCTGGTTCTCACGTCGCGATATGTAGCAGGGAACTCTGAAAGTAAAATTTTACGAATAAAAAATCAAAATAACAAAAACTATCTGAACCGGTTTCTGGCTCGGATTCATAATAGTTCAGTCCAGGAGGATTATACAGATAACTAATTTTTCTCCCGACGTTTGTCTAGATTTTTTTAATTTAAGAAATTTATTTGTTGCTTGTTCTTAATCCTCAATATTGTGGTGTATCGTGGACACACCCGTAGGTTGTGCCCTTATCCTTATTCTTGTCCCTTTCCTCTCCTTTGTTCCAAAACTCGTCCTCATCCTAATGCTTATTCTGATACTTACTCTAATAATTTTTCTTCTTCTTGTCCAAACTTTTGATTTAATCCATGCTCAAAGGCTTCTTCCGCTACTTTTCCCAATTTTTGCCCTAAATGCTGTCCTTAGTGTTTCCAAATCCTTGTTCTATTCCTTGTCCCATTTCTAGTCTCTCTTGTTGCTGTGTCTTAATCTCTGTTCTTATCCTTGTCTCAACCAGTGTGTCCAGATTGGGCGATAAAGCGCCGATTGGGCGATCTTTTTTATAATTTTGCGCTTATTTTTATTTAAAAAGCGCCTCGCGCTTTTTTGGGCTACTTTTGTGAAAAGATTCGTGAACAAATTACATATATTCAGTCATTCCGTAAAAAAAAACTCTTGATAACTCCCTACTTGTACCATATGTGTACACTACTTGTACCATACAAAAATGATAAATCGTATGATGTTGGAATCCCTTTCGTCTATTATACGAATAAATTGTCACATGAAAGCCTTAAACGTTTGCTGCAAGACTCTCTTCCAATAACAGAAAATATGATTTCTAAGTGCAATAGCTCTATATATAAAAAAAAAAGAAATAGATGAAGAGAAAGTTGATGAAAGCGAAGAAGATATTGAATATCTTCTTCAGGAAACTTTTGATATGTTTTAATTATTTGTGTTTAAAAGAAAAATTTATTTATTTAATGTAATTTTCTTTGAATTATTTTTTGTTAAAATAAATTTTTAATTTATGTTATTACTTCTTAACACATTGTACATTTTTAATACATACAAATATAAACAATTTGTTTCAATATGAGTTTATGAGAAAATTTTTGGGAGTTAATATTGTAAATTGTCCGAATTCGCGCTTTTTTGGGCTACAAAATATTAAAAACTGAAAAATTGGGCGGTTTTTGGGCGATAAAAATTTTGTAGTTCGCGCCTTTTCCAAAAACTATCTGGTCACACTGGTCTCAACCCATAGTGTAATTAACAAAGTAAACGTGACGTTTACTAATTTCCCTACAGTTGTCAAAAAATTTTGAGAAAGTAAGAAAACAAGGGACAAACTGCGGAAAAGTGTCAAATCGCTTGCACTCAACAACAAATTGTAATAGATTGCTTTGCAACTTTTAGTTAGAATTTACCATCAGCTGATTTTGACAAGGGTGGGTAGAATTTTTTGAGAGATGTTAAAAATAAAAATTCCCGATCACCTTCTTAATTACACCATGGTCTCAACCCTTGTTTTTGTCCTTTTTCTAATCCTTGTCCACATTCTTGACACTTGTTCAGTCATGCGCTGCTGTGCCATGCGAGTCTAATTGGACTACAGCATTTTTCCAAGTTAAGTAACACATAAGACACTGCGCCTTCGAACCATGCCATAGTTTGCCAAACGGCACCATCTTAAACATGTTTTCATGTAAACATGTTGTGAATTATAAGCATGCCAATATAAGTTGAAGTGATTGAGAAAGATTTGCTTGATTCGAGTCCAAATTTGCTGAAAACTAAAGCAATTCGAGTACTTTTTATGAACGGTTATCCTACATCTTTGCTGAAGGATTATCATTATAACAAGAAGATGAAGTTTCTAATATCAAGAAAACATTAAAGAAAATTGTTTGATTGAATCCAGCAAATTATTCTAGTTTTCAGCAAATTTATCTCCCAAAGAATTAAATTCTCCAAAAGAGTTAAAGACTCTTAAAAGTTTATTTAACAAATAAATTACAACGCGCAGCCACATTCAATGTGAACCACATAAAAAAATAACGAAAAAAAAAAAATAACCACAGCTGGCTGGCTAAAAAAGAACCTCCAACACTCCGCACTCAGAGCGAAAAGTTAAGTAAGAATAAGATCACTGCTAGGCCTCGAAGCAATACAAAAGTCAAGAGAATAAAAAAGTAATCAATGCATGTTTTTATGTTATTGTGTGTATGTGTGTTTCTTTTATTTGCTTACGTAGATGTTGGTCATATACCGTAAAAAGCTGTTGCTGTACAAGTACGCAAGCTCAGTGTTCAGCGAGCTAGTTTCCAAGCAAACAAATGTCAATTGTTGGCAAGACATTTAAAATTTGGTGCTAATTTGTTTGGAACATTTTGTCATCTTGTTGATTATATCGATAGCGTTAAGAAATTAGCACTGAAACACTTAACGTTAGCGATAAAGTTTTTTTTATAAGCAATAACAATAATGAGCAGAAAAAAAATGCAGTTTGTTATAAAATTATAAAGGCTTATCAGTTGGGTCAATATAATATTTATTGGTATCTACATGCCTTTCATGCAATATATGTTCTAGCCAGAGGTTGCCCAACACTTGGTTGGCCTTTTTAGCTGTGCCTGTGTGAACTCCATACGTTTTATAATATTAAATAAACGGTTATTTCACCAAGCTACCGCAGTTACTTTAAAATTGTTCAAGACAATATATATAAAAACATAAAATGGCCATTTCAGACCTTGAAAGGGCTTTGACCGAACTTCTTATGGTCAAATTATGTTGTGCGTGTTATTAAATGTTTGACCACAATTGATTGAGAACTGGACCTAGTAGTTTTATGCCGACTGCGAACGGCTAATGTACATGTTCTCAAGATGCTTTACTCTCTGAGGTTTGCCATTGTCTGCAGAGGGGACGGCTGAACAGAAAATTAATTCAATTGAAAAACTTTCTGTGTCGGATGGAATTGAACCAGGGTTCTCTGGCGTATAGGTCACGCACTCTACCCACTGCTCCACGGCCGCCGTTCAAGACAATAGAATTTGGTTTAATACAGGTGCAAAAAGTAGACTTTTGTTTACAGCTGTAGAAGTTGTAAATTGTAAAAAGTTGAATTTGAAATGGAAAAAGTTGAATTCGTTTCGAAAATATTGGATTTTAAATGTTAAGGGTTGTGTTTGAAGTTAAAAACCTGTATTGCCATCACCAGTTGTCACTGACATCTTAAGCAGATTACATTGATCAGATTTAACTATGCCATTTTTTATTTAATTCACACTTTTCATTTTTTCAAACTCAAGACTTTTTTCGAAATAAGTTTTGAGACGTCATAAAGTATTAAAGAAATAAACTTGTTAGAGAATTCATATTTGCATAGCTTTAGCAAAAGCTCTCGTTCTTCTGACTCACAGTCATAAAAGCTTATTTAAGCAAGATATCAAGTAGTTATTTGCCCATGACTTATACAAACAGCTCTATAGTTCTCTTTACCAACTAAATGATACTTTTAGCCATGTAACAGCCAATATTTGAACATAATAACTCCTAGACAACGCGTGTTATCGTTGGGAAAACTTTTAGAAGTCTTCAAAATTAAGCTTATAAATAGTTATAATCAATAGGAATCAATAAGAATCAATAACTAATTCCATACAAGGTAGGGATGTCAATCCCGGGATCCTGTGATTTTAAATAGTAGTAAAAAAAATTGGTCGTGCCTTATAAATAAAAACAAAATTTGAATTAATTACACGAATACTCCTTGAAAAGCGACTCAAAGAACAAAAATAAAAAAAAATGTTCAAAAGTTTCTTATTTTGTGCAAAATGCCCACAAACAACGTGTACAATCTAGCAAATTCTTATGTTCCATTGATAAGTGGCATCATCATCATCTGAAATTGTGAATTCGGAATTGAAACCTCGAATTGTTTCATTCTCGAAACCCCGGGATAGAAAAGATGGTTAACTTAAAACAAACATCCCTTACACAGAGCTTACAGGTGATTATTTCAGCTCTCTGCGTTGCTGAATTTTCATAGCAAAAATATTGACACAATATCTCCAAAACATCACGAGGCGCACACAACTTACTGAGTAAAACAAAACTAAGCCCAACAAAAATAATAAATAAAATGTAATTGTTTTTGTTTTCTTTGCTGGCTGTGTCATATTGCATAATGTTGACAACTTAAGCCACGTTAACGGTATAAATGCCGTTGTAGCCGTTAGCGTAGCTCACTCTCGCATCGAACGTTCCACGCAACACACAAACTGATTGGGCACGATCTCCACGGCCAAAAGTTGCTTAACGCAACAACAACAACGCATTGCTTTTAGCGGCACGGCGCTCTTTCGCTCTCACACTAACCGGAAAGAGTTAAAGAAAACCGGCCTCTGCAACGACTTCGCATTTAGACCAGTTCGAACAGTTGACTATGACGGTTGACTACGCGGCAGGGTGTTCAAGTTGAAGTTGAAAGCGTGCAAAGTCGTTCAACGCAAAGTAATAAAAGTGCGCGACGAATGTTTAATTTAAAAACAAACAAAAAAACAAAAAACTAATTAACAAAAACAAACCTCAAGTTTATTTGTGCTTCATTTGTCCGCGCCAGAGTAAGTTTCACGTTAAGATCCTTACCGTTGCCCATCATGAATAAAACTCAAGTGAACAACTTCCTGTTGTGCCTGTCACACATCGACGATGCCAACTACTTGGGTCTGCATACTCGCATGTCTGCAGACAGTCAAAACGAGAGTCATGATCATGACCACAATCACGATCACGATCACGATCATGATCATGATGACGACGACCACAGCCATAATAATCTACTTGTGGCCAAAATAGTTGCCATGGTGGTGCTTTTTTCCGCCAGTGCATTATGCGGATCGATACCGTTTCTGCTAAATCGCTGCTTCAAATGGACGGAGAGCAACACCAATGCCCGTTCAGCCACGGTCGTTAAGTGTCTACTGTACTTTGGCGGTGGTGTTTTGCTTTGTACTACATTCCTGCACTTGTTACCCGAAGTACAGGAGACCATCGAGCAACTACAGGAGTGTGGCACGCTGCCTGAGTTGCCCTTTGCACTCGCGGAGATGCTCATGTGTGGTGGTTTCTTCTTGATGTATCTAGTGGAAGAGTTAATACATGCTTACATACATCGCCACAAAAAGCTGCTGCAACACGATAATGCAAGTGCAGCTTTTGAGCGGGGTCACAGCGTGCGCAACAGCTACCTAGTAAAGGGCAGTATAAAGCCTCACACAGCAACTGCACCACAAAAGTCTACATTGGAGACCATCGAGTGTCCTTCGCCTATATCACAGCCAATATGCAGTAACGGCCTTTCGGCACAAGATCTCATCTCGCACGATTTGGATCAGCAGAAGTACGCCCAGTCGCAGGACAGCCTACCAAACTACTCAGACCAATTGGATCACCTCGATCATCATCATTTACATCACCATCACGATCATCACGATCATCATCATCATCATCTCCATCACTCACATCATCATCACCATGAGCATGACCACGATCATGGCCACGGACACTCGCATCTACCGCTAGGCAATGGCGCTAACGACGAAGATATGGTTGCATCTTCACTACGCGGTCTACTTATTGTGCTCGCTCTATCACTGCACGAGCTGTTCGAAGGCATGGCGATTGGCTTGGAAGGTTCAGCCAGCTCTGTGTGGTTCATGTTTGGCGCCGTATCCGCACACAAGCTAGTCTTAGCCTTTTGTGTAGGCGTTGAATTGATTGTGGCGCGCACGCGCCTTTTGCTTGCCGTTGTCTATGTCATAACCTTTGCCATTGTCAGCCCGATTGGCATTGGAATTGGCATTTTGGTGAGCAACAATGAGGATTCCACTGCGGCAGGCATTCCATCGGCTATACTTCAAGGACTAGCCTGCGGAACACTGCTTTATGTAGTCTTCTTCGAGATACTATCGAAGAATCGTGCCGGCCTTCTTGCCTATTGCGCGCTTTTTGTGGGATTCGCTGTGATGTTTGGCTTGCAATCATTAGGTAAGTCTTGACGATTGATAGTTAAGTGGGACGTAAAGAGAGTTAAGCGCCTAGGGAATAATTTAAACGAGGCCTACGTGTTCTAAACAACAAATAGCTCGCCTAACTATTCAAACAAATAGCAGTAAACATTAATTTACCGTTACCGTTAAGACGACAGCTGCCGGAAAATCTGCCACTCGCGACTGATGATACAGCACGAACATGTTTGATTAAGACGTCACACACACGAGAATAATTTTTATTGTTATTTGTTTGGGTTTTTTTATTTTTTCTTTGAGTCGCATCTTAATGATGATTCAGTAGAAGTTTTCTACGAAATCAAATAAAAATAACAACAACAAAAACAATAATAAAAAAACCGCTCACTTGTTGACCTTTTGCTGGCTGTAGCTTTTGTCAGCCACAAAAACATATAAATTATGTTTGTTTATCTGGCAAAAGCTGTTGAACAGCAGCAGTAGCAAAAATAAGCGTGTGTTTTTCCCCTTTTATGGCTTAAATTATAACTAGCCCGAAAAGACTGCGCAGCTTAAAGCTGAAAAAAAAACATTTTTTGCTCGAGTACAGTTTCAAAGAAAATACTTGGCTGCTGCAGATGCACACTGGGCCAGGAATGTCAATAATTGGCCAAAAGTCAGATATTTTCTGTATACAAATGATTCTTACGATTGATAACGGGACACATTAAGGTACCCTGAGACAAAATATTATTAATATAAAATTATAAATTACAATTTGGAAGGCATTTTTAAACACATTGAATACAATATTGAAAAAATATATCGCCCATTTCAGATTGAGGTGACCTATCAGTCGCACTGACCATCTCCGATTTGGCTCAAATTTTGTTCCTAGATTGGCTTATTGCTTAGAAAACCAAATCCGAAGTAATAAATTTTTAGAACCATTTTTCAAGGCCAAAATAGGGTGTATTTTAAAACGACGTAGCTCAGTCAATTTAAATCCGAGTTTCGTAAATAAGGCATCATTGAAGAGGTTATTTCGTCTACTTTAAGCAAAAAATATCAAACTTTTGGAAAAATTGCAGTTAGTTGGCCGATTATTAATTTCAAAGTTTAATGCCATGCCAACAACAGACGCTATAATTTTTTTTCAGTTTCTTTATTTTGGTTTTTTGAACGTTTCAATACCTTTCCAACGATATAAAATTAAGGTGTGCTCTTGAAGGATTCAGAATTTATGGTAAAACGGGCAGTGTTAAAAATTTTCAAAAAACGGTAGCCAGCAATTGAACGTGTCTTTCCGTTCCTTGCATGTGTAACGGAATTTTTGGATCAGGCAGCGGTGGAATATTTTTGCAAATGATCATACGGAATGCTTTGCGTAAACGGTGGTTCGAATAAATTGATGTCGCCATTCGAGTCAATCATATTCATATCATCTGTGCAATTGAAGGTTACAATAGGCCTTTGATAAACTCAAGTTGTATTGGGTCGTCCAGGTTGTTTCGATGGTGTAAAATTATTTTTGTAGCAATGTCGCGTATCTCTTTTTTATCATGACAGGATATTTTCCGAGTGTGCGTAACATGCATTATCTTGAATTACATTAGATCTGTTTCCGTACGCACTTCAAGTTACTTGAAGTTGCTTGAAGGCGTTTCTTTACACATTTTTCGAGCTCGAGAGAGAAGAACAAACAAAATGCAACTCTCTCGAGCCTCGAAACTCGCTTGAACTTCGCTTGAACAATTTCTTCGAGCACGATAAGAACAAGAAAATGTCAAATTAGTGTAAATAAATCTGGCACTGCTTACGTTTGTAGGCAATCAGATGTTTTTGTGCTTGAAACTCGCTAGAAGTCGTTTCCGTACTTTTCGGTAAATTCTCTCATTTCGACAGATAATAAAATTTCTCTCACAGCTTGAACTTTACTTGAACTTCTCTTCAAGTTTGAACGGAAACAGACCTATTATTAACAACTTCGAGTAAATTTGGTGAGCCAGCGAGAATGAGTCATTGGCCCTGGTTAAATCCAATGGAGACAAATCCAACGGAACCGCACCATTAGAAATTGCATTGGCCATTTTGTACAAGTACTTCGAATCACAATGGTGTAGTCACTTTTGAGAAAAAAGTTATTCAGAGAGTCCTCTTTAGGAGAAGGTCCACTATAGGAGAATTTCCCCTTTATTTTAAAACGCTTGATGTATTTGGTACAGGCAACACTTAATGGTTTTTAATTTTCACAATAGTTTTTATTACTATTTTATCAAAAAGAAGCGATAAAATGCCTAAAAGTCAAAAATGGATTCCTTGACCCCAAATACCCCATATATACACTTAAAAAGTAGTTTTTTGTCTTTTTAATGCAATATTTTGAAAAAATACCTATTTTGAAAAACTGGCAGGCTCCGATTTCAAGATAGATCTATACTCTCTTCGCCAAAGTTTCTTAAAATGACCCATAGAACACTAGGGTGGGGCCAACATCGACTTTTTTGCTCCGTACAATTTGACCCGCTCTAATATATATATATTTTCTTTTGTTTTTAATCCTTTTTTCCACATACTAAATACAAAAGAATGGGTTAAAAAAAATGCGGCGCCTAAAGAAGATTCCCTGATATTCCGCTCGGAACTGAAATAATTTACATGCTATTACTTTCTTTAAGATATTTACTTGAAGAGGGATATGCACACTTTTGCACGTTTTTATTTACTTTTGAGAAATTTATAAAAAACTAACGTCGCACAGTGTAACGAGTACTATGGGATGAGGGACAAAAATAGAAGGAATCATCGTTAGTGCATACATGAAATTAACGATGTGTCATTATTTCATAAATATATAACGCCACACAAATTTTTATCAATATCGGCCACGCCCTTCGGCCACCTCCCATACAAAACTACGATTAAAAGAGCAATATCTGCAGTTGTAGAAAGTGTAGAGAACAAAATTAACTTGAATTTCATTAAATAGAATAATCACTTTGGGAATCTGTATAAAAAGAGTTGTTTTAAAACATACTCAAAAATAAAGAAAACCAAAACTGCCTTTTTTCTTTAATTGCGTTTGAAACTTTGTTATTTTCCCATATAAATTTGCTCATTTTCGCCAAAACATGCTATAGGGAAAGCGTCATAAAATCCGTAATTTTGATTTTACGTGATAGATCTTTCGGAAATGTGCTTAGAAAGAGTTGTTTTAAAACATAATGAAAAAAAACCAAAAATAAGAAAATATTTTACTTGACCACTTGCAGAAATCATTTTGAATAAAATTAGCTGCAAAAAAATAAATATTTTGTTGTCCTAACTGAAAACATATTTCATAGTTATGGTCTACATTTGTTATATACATATGTCATTTATGTAGGCTAATTGATGGTTGTTTTGTTTCTCGATTTCATAACATATTTATTGTTCTAAAAGTGCTATTTTCTAAAACCTTGTATATTTATTTTTAGTTCACACATAACATGTCAAATTCGGTAAAAGTAACGCCTTGATTTGTCTCGCATCCCGCCTTTTTTTAATACCACAGAATAAATAATTTTTATTAAGTAGTGCCACGCTCCATTGTTGGATCCCACTCACTTTTTTTAAAATTCTCGGAAACGATTGTACCCACCCCTTTACCAAATTTCAATACCCTAGTCCCAACACTAACTGAGATACGGAATTTTATTAATAGTGACACGCCCCTTTGTTAAATTCAGTACAATTTTTCATTATGCTCGGAAAAGATCCCACACAGCAATGTACCGAATTTTAATAACCTATTCCTTCTATTAGACGAGATACAGTATTTTTTTGATATTGCCACGTCCCATTCTCGAGTCCCGCCCACTTTTTTCCCGTGCTTGCAGAAGGTCCTGTATTAAGTATTCTGTACCAATTTGTATTTAATTCTGTCTATGCATCGGCAAGATATGAGTTTTGGCCACTTTTTCAAATTTCTGGCCCAATGTGAGATGTTAAGAAAAAAACAACACAAAGAACTTAACAAGCTAAAAGCTTTCAAAGCACAGTGTTAAGGGGTTATATCACTCAAGAAGAGGTTACATCGTAAACGGTTAAGTTAACATTTTTGAAGGCATACAAAAAATAAAATTGTTTATTTTATTTGATGATACAATATAACGTGTCGCAGTCGAACAAGAGTAATAATTAGAGGTATTCACTATGTCTAGCATATGCCGTTGCATGGTACAAGAATAGGAAATGTACAGTCCGTGCAATGTCGTAACAACAATGGCCCAAATAGATTGTACTGGATTGTATGAAAATGTAACATATACACATAGAAAATAAAAATACATACAATTTTTTCAGTCCAGGGGGGAAGGCGCAAGTATCCCCTCTGCTCCCCCCCTGTGGACGCCCTTGCCCATATTATAACATAAGAAAAGTTGAATGAAAAATATGATAGCCACCAGAGTAAAGCAGTTGTCGAGGAAATTCCTCTCTAGCGACTTTAATCTTAAATTCTTAATCATCATTCTATGACAAAATTTAAAACGGAAAAAACACTCGAGAGTATTATATCTATATCTTTTCACTTAGATACAGCATAACCCATGTTCAAACAAAGAGATCGAAAGAAAGATTCATCACTATCTGCTCGGGGGTTTTGAGTTTATCGCGAACATAACAAGCTACTTGGAAACCATGGAACTCTTTTATCTATAAAAATAGATGAAGAATTTCATTAAAATTTTTTAATAAAACATTTGAACAACTCAATTCATTCTATAAATAAGAAATTAATAAAAATCTCAAGTATTTCACAGATATTATTTGACTATTTTGATTAAAAGTGAAAAATATTAGATAATACCTCGAGGAAAACAGTCTAGGCAATTTCGATTGACTCAAATGATTGCGCTGTAATGAGAACGCTTAAAAATATGACGATTTGGAATGTTATGAACTAAGTTATGCCAAAAATATGAGAAGCAAGCGAATTTAATCGCTTTTGGTCCGAATATATGGGGTTTAACAGCAGAAACTCTTTTCTTGCAATGCAAGAGTTGAGTAAGACACAATTAAACCGTGAATCATTTGTACCACAAACCATTTAATTAAAGCCTTTCTAAGTTTGAAGCATCTCATATAACATTTGGAACGGTTTTGCAACAACAACAACACTTTGTAAATAGCCTTCAAAGCTCAGTACATTTCTTATAATTAGTCATGCATTTAGTTCCAGCGGTCTTAAGGTTCGGCTTTAAGTTGAGAACTGCTGCAAGACCAATGGCAACAACATTCGAAGCAATGTTAACCATAACCATGACAGAAAGCTGCTTGACAACTTATTTAATGCATTGGTTGTAGTTGTTTTTGTACTTTTTGCCATGGCTTTAATACTGAATCCAGTCACGTTGCAGAAAGTGAAATTGTAACTTACCAAAATAGATGCATTTGCCTCGCCAGACATGGTTAGTAAAGAAATGTTGAGAAGCATCATGAACTACTTAGAATAAACAGGCCCAAAACACGCTTGGACTGTGCAGTGCAATTTTCAAATTTCAGTTGAATATTTAGAGTGAGTTTCCCAAATAACCCAACTACTTAATTTGGAACTTGACTTCGTAGTGTCAATTTTGATGTTCAAAGAGTTTGTGTTTTTTCCCAAAAATCAAATTCAAACGAATCTTCAATAATGGTCCCTAATTTCAGTTCCAATAGTAATATTTCTACTAGTAATGTTATTAAAATCTTCTATCAGAATGTGTCTAACTCTAACGCTATTTTCCCTGCCACAGCACTATGCTTGCATGATATATATGTTCTAACTGAGACCTGGTTAAATGGGAATTCTTATAACGAAGAATTTTTTGATGCTAATTTATATTTCGTTTATCGAAAGATCGCGACTCCAATAGTACTGGAAATTTTCGAGGTGGTTACGTACTAATTGCGGTGCATCGAGCATTGATATCACCAATTCGTAAAGTTTCAAGGCACCTTTTCTAAACAGATTTTGGTCACATCCGGCGTACCACAAGGTAGTCACCTTGGTCCACTCCTCTTTAATATTTTTATCTCAGACCTATCTGATAAACTACGCGATATCCCACATCTAATGTTTGCAGACGACCTAAAAATGTACCATGTTATTAAATCGGAAACAGATGTAATCCACTTACAGTTGAAACTGTTATATCTACAGCACTGGTGCAATCAAAATAAGCTGTATCTAAATGTCAAAAAATGCTACGTAATAACCTTCTCCCGTAAAAATGTAGTAGCAAGTAACAGTTACTTTCTCAATAGTATTGAAATTAATAGAGTCAATCATATCGTTGATCTTGGAGAAGTCTTGGACAATAAGTTGCGATTCAATCTACATTACGATAAAATTGTGTCTCGGGCCAGTAAGCAACTCGGTTTTATAAAGCGACGTGCCAGAGAATTCAAAAATGTATGGGCCACTAAGACATTATACTGTACATTAGTCCGTCCTATTCTTGAATATGGCTGCATTATTTGTAATCCTTCGTTTGAATCACACAGTGAGAGACTAGAATCTATCCAAAACAATTTTTGCTTTTTGCACTTAGGGACACGTTTAACCTAGTAATGTGACGAGTCGAGTTTTTGTACTCGTTAACTCGAGTGGAACTCGAAATCGAGTCGACTCGAGTCACTTTTAGCTGTGACTCGAGTTGTGAAAAATTAAGCGAATTTTTTCGCATTCGTTGTTTTAAAATGATATGCTTGCGAGTTCGTTTGCTTAGCGCTTGCATATGAAATTATTGTAAAATTTAAAAACAAAGCAAGCGTTGAAAAATACAGTTTCAAGTATTATTCACGACTGCGCAACAAACTTTTGAATGTGTGGTGTTGTTGTTATTGCTTTTTTGTAGTTTTGTTGTGAGTTTTATTTGTGTGGCAGAAAGTCTGACTCGAGTTGCGGGTCTGGCTCGAGTTGCGAGTCTGACTCGAGTTACGGGTCTGACTCGAGTTGCGAATCACTTTAAAAAATAAACGAGTAAGGTAGCATTGCATTTTTTATCAACAGTTTTAAAAATGCCTCGGGAAAATAAAAAATCGAGCGTTTGGGAATTTTTTAATAAATTAAGTCATAATAGAGTGAATTAATTGAAGTATTCATTTTTGTTTATATGTGGAAACGTTTTGTCTATTATTTGTTTTCGTTTTATCTTTTTTTAGTAAAATAAAATAAAAAAGCATGACCTTTTTTTTATTTTGAGTAATAATTATTGCAAAATAATTAGTCTTGAAGCTAAGTTGCTCAAAAGTAAAAATAAAATAATCAAATCGTCAATTTTCATACCAAGTAAAAAATCCCTTACTCGCCTTTGGTAAACTGATTCGTAGATATAAATACAATGGCACACTCGACTTCGAAATGATGACTCGCTGACTCGCCAACTCGAATTTCTACTCGAGTTAAAATTATTCCGACTCGAGTTGACTCGAGTTGAAAAAAAATTCGACTCGTCGCATCACTAGTTTAACCCTTTCGATTACAATACCTTGCCACCCTATGAACATAGGCTTAGCCTTCTTAATCTAATGCCCCTTTCATCAAGAAGGACATTGCTTAGCTCATGTTTTACCTTCGATGTTATTAACGGTGTTATTAACAGCGAATATATATCAAATAAAATAAATATGAATGAACCAATAAGGCGAACAAGGCATACAAGACTTTTAAATGAATATCAGCATCACACTATCTACGCAAGTAATGAGCCGATAAATACATGCTGTAGGGAATTCAATAACATCAGCGAGTACTATTTACCTTCAATGTCCAGATTAACCTTTAAGAAAAATCTTTCCAAGTCCCTATTTGCGCCCTAATACCATCATTCTTCACTACAATACTCCTCCCCCTATATGGGGGTCGGGCTATCACTCGTTAAAAAAAAAAACAAAAAAAAAATATGAAACAAAAAAATTAAAATAAAATAAAATAAAAATTAAAAGCTAACAGAGGCTAACAAGTCTTAAAACAACCCCAAAATCTTGCCTCATTGCCCTTAATCTTGCTCCCTTTCCCTTCTATAATGTAATGTAATTTAAGTTAAATTAAGTATACCTTGCTTGGTGAATAAATAAATAAATAAATAAATAAATAAATAAATATTTCATTGCCAAATGCGGATCCATTGCTTGATCAGCTCTGTGTTTCCATTAATGGTATATCTGAAGTTCTTATAATCTGTGTGTCATATATTCCGCCAAATAGCTCACTGGATCTTTAGAAATCGCGCACTGTTAACATCTCAAATTTGGTGGCTGATTACGTTGATGACAACAGACATTTTTAGTGCTCGGTGATCTTAATCCTCCTAATGTATTTCGGCTGAAGCAACAATCTGACTCTAATGTCTCTCCTTCAAATGTATCTAGTAACGCTGAGTTGTATCTTATTGATAATTGTCTAGCTCTTGGATTAAATCACATAAATTCCTGTTTTAACTTATTAAAAAGGCCGTTAGAATTAGTTTTTATTACTAGCAATATAAATTTTAAGTTATTTGAATCTGCATTTCCAATTTCAGTTTCGAGTGCTCATCATGTTCCTTTGGAGATCCAAATTTCTCTTTATAAATATCGTGAGTTAATTAATAATAATGATAACTCTAATTACAATTTCAATGTTTGCAATTTTGAGCATATAAACTCTGAATTCTGGGGTATGAATTGGGCTAGCGAGTTTAATAACCTTGATACTTCCACTTGTTTTTATAAATTCAAGTCCCTAGTCTCCGTTGTATGTAATGATCATATTCCAAGAATCAAAAAATTCGTTTACAAGATGCCCTGGTACACCCGGGGGCTGAAAAAGTTAAAGAATTTGCGTACAAAATTTTATAAAAAGTTTTTGCGAACTCAAACCAATTTTATTTTCTCAATTATAGGCACTATATGAGGGAATTAAATTTATTGATAGGTATCTATATAGACAATATATTCTAAAATTTGAACATAATATCAAATCAAATGCGAAGTCATTCTGGCGATTCATTAAATCTAAAAAAGGATCTTCAAGCATTCCTATGTCTATGTTTTTAAATAATACGTGCTCTAATGATGCCGCTTCCACTGCTAGTCTCTTTGCTGACTTCTTTGTATCTAACATTGAACCAGCTAGAATTGCAGATCTCGTGGATGCAAATAACTTGGTACCTGAAATTGACTTTGGATCCCTATCTTTGGCAGAGGATGATGTTTATAATGGGATTCGTAAGCTCAAATCTTCACTTAAAACCGATGTCGATGGTCTGTGTTCATTTTTTCTAAATAAATGTGCAAATAGTTTAGTACACCCCAGGCCCGTAGCCAGGATTTACCTAAGGGGGGCGGGGTTTGGATTAAAAAAAATATCGATAGTTTTTGATATCGATAAATGAATAGGTATTTTTATATAATTACCAGAAAGATGGAAAAATTCAGTGGCTAGAAATGAACAATACTTTGAAAAATGAATTTGTGACAAATTTTTCACAATAAAGCGACTAACTTGAAAAAAACACTTTAAAACTTTTTTGTACACCAAATACATAAAACAAAAATTAATTAACATTATTTTTGTTTTTTTTTACTAGAGGAACCGGCAAACTTCGTCCCGCCCTAAATTCGAGCAATCACGATTCCACCCGAAATTAATATTTTATCGAACATTCATGATCGATAACAAATGGTGCCAATCGAATTTCAATTATTGATTGAATGAAACACTCCAATATCCCATATTAACACGGAATGTAATAGGCTGCTATTATTCGAATTCAAAAGATTGTGCTGTCATATCATTTTATTGCGAATTTTATTAGAAAATTTTTTTAGTACATTTCAATTTGAATAAAAATAGTCATCTCAACTGTTAGTTTTGAAGCCATGAGGTGGTCTAAGGATCGATCCTCACAATGGGCAAACAAATAATTTTTTTTAAAGTTTTTTTTTTTTATTTATTGAAATGACACCTTTTGTGATTTTTGGAGTAAAAAATGAATACGTTGGAGCTTTCTTCAAATATGCTTTATTAAGTGCTTAAATTGAATTTATCAGCGAAAAGAAATTGGATGAAATATATTAAAAAAAAACGGAGTTATTTTCATCGAAAGTAAGAAATACGAATTTCTGATAGTTTTTTGTTATTCTAAGGAAATGAAGTTATTAGAAAAAGACGCTGTACTAAAATTTTGTGCAATTTTGAAGATATGTGAATGTTTTTTGACAGAATTTTCTTTTAATTATTTAGACGCACAGTTTCGCTAATAAAAGTACGCTATTAGGATAATTTACGCTTCTTGTAAAGGGGCAGAAGAAGGGGCGTGGTCAAAACCAAGTATGCCATAACCTAATCTAGGATTCAAGTAATGTGTGTGCCGAATTTGAGTTAAATCCGTCCATCCGTTAAGATTTGTTGGCTATTTAAAGTAGTCTGATGTGGCAATTCCCATACAAAATTACCAATTTCGATTTTTTCGATTTTTCCGCTGTTCCTTGAAGTTTTTGTAATTTTCTTTCTTTCTAAACCACATCTGTATTAAGGCAAACAATACAAAAAAGGAATTATTAAAATCGACCCAGCCGTTTCTGAGCCTTAGCAAGACTAACGCACACGCATTTGATTTTTATATATATAGAATTAAGTCTTCTTATTTTTTTTTTTTTTTCTTAATTCAACCCCTATGTATGCTTAAGGATACACACCCATTTAACATAAAAAACGTGTGTTCTATAATTTTAAAACTGTCGTTTGTTGAGTTCAATGTGTTTCGGTGATATATCTTGCTTATCGTTGCACTGTCATTTTGGAATACAGTAAGACGCTAAAGAAATAAAATTTTCAAGACAAACTTAAACTTCTAAAATGACGATAATTAATCATCTTATATTATTATTTTAATAATTTACTTGCAAACTTATATCGGTTTAAAATTCTATATAAAAATAACCACGATTAGAATAACGACATTACCAAGAGGTTGTGATCCTGCACCTCCAAGACCAGTGCTAAAAAATACGCAAAACTTGCAATAAGCTGCATTTTTCAATTTGGAGTAAACCAACCAATGTCAACGGTTCAACCAAGAATGCTTAAATCGGAGTTTGCGAGAACCGCTGGCAGGAAAATTAAAATTTGCGGAGGCACATAAATGCTTTGAAAACTTGCAAGGCGGTTCGAATCGGAAATATTGCTCATCAACTTGGAAATATCGTTATTTGGACATTGATATACTCTTGAAGTCGAAGGCAGTTCCGATGAATCAAATGATATTTCTGGAACAATTTCTACAATCACACACACACACTTAGAGTTATAAACATTAAAAGTAAAATATTAATACCACAACTTGTACTACCGCTTTCCACATAGCTGTCAACATTAAAGCTTTCTTCAACTGCAGGTTACAAAGGAAGTTCTGAAGACTTTTCAGATTCCAAAGTTTCTTGAACGTTTTCTGCAATACAGATGAAATATAATATTATTCGGATTTTGTCGGTTCCGCATCAAGCAAAAAGTTAATCCATTAATATTCAATCAATGCAAACACGCTACAAAAAAAAAACACAGCTTTCAAACATTCAGAAATATTCGGCAACTTTTTAACACATTTACGCATTGATAAAGGAGAAAAAATCATTTAAATCAAGCACTTACTTTCCACCGTTCTAGCCTTTTTTACTTCTGGTTTCTGCAGCCAATTAAGTAGAATCATTTTTGTAGGTTTGGCACAGTAAAATTAACAATAGAAACTCTTAAACTTATCTAACGAAACTCTATCAAAATTTCACCACTTTCACGTAACACCTGTTTACGCAATAAATTTTTAAATTGCTGGTGGTACACAAAGTTCAATTGAATGTATCGAACTTTTTTCGATACTTAAGCATGTTGATGTTTTCGCTGTTGCTGTTTACACTTGCAGTTTGCACTGTAAGAGAAAAAAGACGCACGTGCAGCAAAAAAAAAAGAATAAAATAACTGGCCATTTCAGCCCTTGAAAGGACTTTGACCTAGCTTCTTATGATCAATTGTGTTGTGCGTATTATTAAGTTTATACACAATTGACCGAGAAATGGACCTACAGGCTTAACGCCGACTCCGAACGGCGATGAGGTTTGCCATTGTCTACAGAGAGGTGGCGGCCGTACAGAAAAATTATTTTAATTCAAGTATTCGCAAATCACGCACGTGCAGCAAGTATTCGCAAATTGGCAAAGTTATATTAATGCTAATATATTATTTTTATATACTTTTTAGACCATAAGGGGGGGTTTCAACCCTAAAAGCCTCGTCTTGTCTACGGGGGTACACCCTCTAATGCTAATTTTTAATAATTCACTGCGTTCTGGTGAGTTCATTGATTGTTGGAAAATACCTTTTGTAACTCCTGTCCACAAATGTGGTTCGAAAAACAATGTTTTGAATTACAGGCCCATTGCAAAGCTCTTTACGATATCAAAGCTATTTGAATCTATTGTCGAAGATAAAATTATTTCTCCTTTTCAGCATGGTTTTATGCCCGGCCGGTCAGCACTTTCCAACTTGGTTATTTTTACTGAATACTGTATATCAGCATTTCACGATGGATGTCAGGTAATCTACACTGACTTTTCTAAAGCGTTTGACAAAAGTTTCCTATTCTCTCTTAGTAAAAAAACTAGAGAGGATTGGATTTCATTCACGATTTCTTAGTTGGTTGAATTCATACTTATCGAATAGACAGTGCGTCGTAGCTTTTGATAATGTAAAATCCTACCCATATGTGGCTACTTCTGGTGTTCCGCAAGGAAGCATCTTAGGGCCCCTATTATTTATTATTTTTATTAATGATATTACTTCTCTTTTTTCATGCAGCAATTGTCTTTTGTATGCTGATGACCTGAAGGTTTTCCGTAGAGTAAGAAACTGCGCTGATTTCCAGTTTCTTCAAAGTGAAATCCAAAAACTTTATAGTTGGTGCTGTAACAATTATCTGTGTTTAAATCTAGATAAATGCGTTTCAATGGCCTATTCTGGGTCTGCAAATCTCAGTCATTCATCGTATTATATCGCTGATTGTAAATTATTATCTGTGAGTCAGTTTAAAGACCTTGGTGTTGTCTTTGACGTTACACTTACTTTTGTTCTGAATTTAGATTATATCATTCCAAAGGCGTATGGTATACTGGCTTTTATACGTCGTAATGGGTATTGTTTTATGGACTCCTACACCTTGAAAGTGCTGTTTACACTGTTTACACCTAGTCCGTTCTAGACTTGAATATGCATCCGTTGTCTGGAATCCGTTTTACGGGTCCCACAAGTTGAGACTTGAACGTATTTACTAGATTTGCTTTACGTTCCTTTAACTTTAAAGGTTCTAGTCCAGCGTATAGTGCCCGCTGTCTATTAATTGGTCTCTAGAGGTTAGGAGAAATATTTTGTCTCTGCTTTTCGTAAATGATATCATATCGGGCGTGGTTGATAGTCCAGAACTCTTAGTAATGATTAATTTCTATGTACCTCGTAGAACGCTTAGAAATTTTGATCTCTTTTATTTGGACATGTGTTGCACTAATTATCCTGCAAATGCACCTATCTCTAGAACTTTGCATATTTACAATAACATAAGTTCTAATTGCAATCTAGATTTTTCTATATCTAAATATCAAATGAAAACTCTCTTAAATACTATTTTGTAATTATATAACTCATACTTTATATTCTAGTCTGTAAGAAATTGTGTTCATAGACTAAAAAAACTAAATAAATAAATAAATAAAAATAAATGAATTTTTTCATAGCATAAAGCATAGTTTTGCCCAAAATATGCCCATATTTTTGGAAGTTCAAGAATTATGCCAATTGTTTGCATTTTTTGCAGTCATGCTCAAATTAGAATTTTTACCATGAGAACTTGAATAACGGCCGTTCCTTTTCGCAAAGAAACTCCATCTTAGGGCTTGAAGTCACTTTCCAAAATTGATGCTTTAATGTGTTAGACGCAAAATAACTCTCATATAACCCGAATTCCAGACTATATATCATCATATAACTTGGTGTGACTTTTGTTTGCCATATATTTGTATGTATTTTTTATAAATGTATGTATTTTTATTTCCTATGTGTCTATGTTACATTTGCATATCATCACTTTCATATAAGTGCACACCAACGCATTCCTTTCCCCTCCCCCCTCGGAAAAATTCTTGCGGACGCCTATGATAGCAAGTATAACTATCGTCAACACTAGACTTTCCGTGCGTACAAAAAAAGAAAAAAAAACTGGAGGTTTTACTATCGGTCATTTGTGTAAAACATTTAATAAAACAAACAAGGCAATTGATCCTAAGAGCTCGCTCAAAGTCCTTTCCAGGGCTGAAGTGGTGAATTTATTTTCATTTAAATCAAGATAGCCAACAAAGTTAAAAGAGATATGATGCATATACATCCACGAAGTAAGTTGCGGTGACGTTAATCAAAATATTCCTCTGTTTCTATGTTATTCCAGACAGTAGATGTTATCTAACAGACACTTAACATTTAATGCTAAAGGCACTTAAATTAAATAAACTGATAAATGTTTTTTTTTTTTAATAAAAACTACAAATTTCAATTTATCTTGATTAATATACGAACTAAGCAACATTTAGCAGGTATGACATGGATGAATTAATTTCAAATTAACTTGCGATATTGGTTCCTTCCATTGAAATTTAACATGTGCCCTTAAATTCATGAAAAGCGCTCTTTTGGCTCTTTTACACTCTTCCAAGCAAATAATAAGTACATTTTCGACTGCATCATTTCCAATTTTCTATCGTCTCCTAATTTTATTTCGCAATTTGTACTAAATTGCTTTGGATATTTTACTTAGGAGGTACCTAAGCTCGTTCAAAAATGAAGACTGACAACGCAAAAAGCTAAGCTCTTGCCTGTCGTATTTTTAAAAGCACAGGTTTCCAAAATATTGCTTTTGTATACCTGGGGAATAACTAGCACTTTTCTGAGAAAGAATTCACTGCTGATTTCAGGATTGGCTGAATACGTATTTGCTGTATCAATATTTTACTTGATATGACTTTCGGTTTCTTTTTAGGTTATGTACAGAATATACGAGCAAAGGTAGGGTTTAGACTCTTTTCAAGCAACTGCATCATCCGAATAGCATCATCTACGATATTTCTTTGCAAAGTTATGCTCATTTTAAGATGACGTGATAAAATCCAGCTCCTGGGCCATTATAGCCCAACAAAATAATTAACAAAGTCTAGTTAAAAAAGCAATAACCCTGCATGGGCAAGAGAAGTATTTGAAGGGGCGGATTGGTACTTAATGATGCAGTCGGTAGAAAAGAGTTTAAAAGGCTTCCAGGGTGGCCAATACGAGGGTGTCTACATATATTACGGAAATAAATATAAATATCAATACGAATTTGAGGCGTTTTTGAGCACTTAAAACAGCGAATTAATGGGTCATCCGCCGCCCTATGGAGTATTTTTTCGATTTAGCTGGACAATATTCAACTTTGTCAAACACCGATTTAAAAAAAATATATATATTTTTAGTTTGTTGAATAGTGTAAAAATAACGGACAATGAGTATTTTTTACCTTGCCTTGCTTAAACATTTTGTTTAGCTCTCTGAACTTTGCCATTTTTAGTTGAACTTTTCTTTGGGTTGCTAGCTGTTTAGAGGAGTGCATACTCAAAAATTCATATTTTTTTCCCAATTTTTCTAAGAAGTTAATATAAATGGATTGTACTGAAGCAGGTATGCAAAAATAAATTGAAAGTGGTTTGGATGGTATTGTAAAAAAAAAAATAAATAAAAAACTGGCCATTTCAGCCCTTGAAAGGACTTTGACCTAGCTTCTTATGATCAATTGTGTTGTGCGTGTTATTAAGTTTGTACACAATTGACCGAGAAATGGACCTACAGGCTTAACGCCGACTACGAACGGCGATGAACGGAATGTTCTTATTCTCAAGAAGCTTTACATGGCATTTTGATTACTCTCTGAGGTTTGCCATTGTCTGCAGAGAGGTGGCGGCCGTACAGAAAAATTATTTTAATTCAAATAATTTTCTGTCGCTGCTGGGGTTCGAACCCGGGTCTCCAGGTTCGTTGACATAGCGACCACGCACTTTAACCAACTACGCCACGGACGCCATAGGATATCCGAAGGGTTTTGTTTTATGCGGCTGACCGTGTCTGTACATTTTTCTCCATAAACTTAACTCTACAAGTGTTTAAATCTTAAAAAATATAAACTCGTTGTGCGCTTCGTTCCGAAAAGTGCTGCATTTTTTTAAAAACCGTTTTAACCCAAGAAAACTGGTAAAACCTTCATAAATCCTAAAATGTTCATGATATCGCCATGAAACTTGGTACATAAGTTTATCTCTTTTACTTAAATCGGATAAGGACTGCGCCTACCTCCCATATAAAGTAACGTCATCAACATGGTAAAACATTTATAAATCCCATAGTTTTTAAGATATCGACTTGAAACTTGACGCATACATTTATTTTCTTTAAAGTCAATGTTAAAAACTATCAAAATCTGACAAAAACCACTCTTACCTCCAGAGGAAAAAAACAAAACCATTTCTTAAGGAAACTTTGGAAATGCTTTTGCCCGCGGAGCACCTACATACTGTCGAAATTGAAAGTGAGTCATCTGAGGAAGACGAATCATTTTCTGATAACCTTTTTCCGGCTTGATTCATTAAATCAGAGTTGTTTTTTAATTCATTTATATTGTTGTATGTGAAAATCGATTTTCATTTAATTTGTATATTCAATCAACCATTAACCATCTAATGCATGATTTTTGCGTGCGAAAAGCTCACTTTTACAATTACAACTGACAATAATTACAAAATGTGCTAAACTAGAAAAAATTTCCGTTAAAAAATGTTACCCGAAGTGCATAGAACCAATTTATAATCTATGATTTGACTTCTGAATTTGGAAAAAAGGTTTTCAGTTCTAGATTTGAATACAAACGTAAGTGTGCTTAAAGGCATTGTTATGCATAAGAGAGTTCAACACTTTTTTTTCAATAATAATAATTGTTGTAATGATACTTTTTTTAGGGAAATTTTAACAGGATTTATAATTTTAAATAAGAAATATAGGCTCACACAGTATTTTTTTTGACAAAAATTACCTTAAACTGAAAAATGAGGAATTTTTTAAAAATTTCCTGATTTGACCACAAAAAAAATTATATTTTTCACTAAAATTTCTACTAGTAATGTATATCGTTGGAAAGATATGAAAATATCTTTCTAAAATGTTTTTGAAGAATGTTCTGCATCAAAAACTTTCGTTGCTAGAGCATTTTTAGTGAAACAACCTCCTAAACCTACAAATTAACCCATAGCTGCCCAGGGGGTCAATATAGCCCCACTTGCGATACATTTTTTTGCTTGTTTTTGCATTCCCTATAGTTTAAAATCATAAAATAATTTTGTCCAACTAAATTCTTCTGGATTCTCCACTGTGCGCCGTAGCGAAGTAACTTGTCACCCAATGACTTCTTTTTGTTCACGCAAATCAAGAACAAACTGCGTAAACAATGATTTTTGACGCCAGCAGAAGCCTTTGATGCTTTCAAAGACTATATTTTGGAGATGTCTCAAGCGGAATGGGTTAAATGGTATGACAAATGTTTTGAACACATGCAAAAATGTATCGATCATAAAGGAGAATATTTCAGAAACCATAAAGAAAAAATTCGGTCTTTATGGAAATTCCCGAAATATATGTTGCAACCTATGTAACCTCAAAAGTAACCCAAAAATCAAATTTTCAGAAACAAAAGCTGAAAAACCTCAAAACTCAGACGCAAATGGCCAGTTCTGACACAAAATTTGGATTCTTCGCAGAAAAGTTTTTGGGAATTGAACTCCAGCTACCTATAAGAAAAGAAAATACCTGCAAAGTAAATGCTTATGACTTTGCAGCCATGTTAAAATGAGCCCACATCTCTCAGGCTTAAGTCAACCTGGCAGGCTTATCGATAAAAACCAAAGATAAAATGCGTTTGAGTGAGGAAAAGATATTTTTAGTATTGCTTAAAGGCAGTTTTTAGATGGTAGTTAAAGGGTAGGACAAAGGGTTGCATACATTTTGAAATTTAAGGGCGACGCTGTAAAAAAACTACCAACAAAATTTCAAGAAAAATTTGCAATTCTTCTCTTCATAGCACTCTGCCTCACCACATCGATTGCCAACAAGATCGCTCTGACTCAATAGATACAACACCCATTACTGCAGATATAGATAAATTAAACAAAAAATCCCACTGCAGGGGGTTTTGTGTAAAACCCCCAACTCCAACATTCCATATTTTTAACGCGAATACATGGTCTAATAGCTTCTTAAAGCCGCAGCTACCTTTATCAGCGAATATTTTCGAAAATTTCATTAAATCTTTTGTCGTCCATATCAAGTGGTATTTTTTTGTCTGTGTTTGCTTCGTAACAGTGCAGTTTTGTTGTATAGCTATTTTTTCCTGGTAGCCAACCGCAACTTAAAGTCATGTCGTCACCTGTCAAGCCTATCTAATTTATTTTGTAAATATATTCAAACTTGTTAATAATGGAAAAAAAAACATTTTCAGCTGTTATTTTCTGACTTCAGTGTTATGAGTGGGTAAATAAATTTCCCGGCTGTTCATCTGAAGTACCTGTAGCTATTAAATTCATATCAAGTTCAAAGCTATAACAATTCAATTTATATCGGACTTTTTTACCTTTATCAGCACTCATTAAGGAGTACTTAACCCTTTCGCAGCTCTTTGAAGGGTTGTCACACGTTAACCTATAAGATAAGCAGCGCTGCAACAAGCCCTGGAAATGCAGCGGATATTGATAGTATCGCATTATTATTGTGCAAGGTTCTTGATGTTGGGCTTTCTTCGGGGTTATTTGTTTTTTTTTTCGATTTATAGCAGTCATTTTAATTGATAACAGTTATAAGGACAAAACAAGGCAGACTAGTCGATGACATATTTTTGAAATTAATGCAATGCAGTCTGTGGTCTGATAAGAATTCTAGGTATTTGAAGGCTTGGGTACGTACAGTATTCTTTAGATAAAAGTTACCACTACATGACATTTTCAAAATAAGAATAAATGCCCTCGGAATTGCTCTATTTTACTCCTCGAGCTTCCCAAAGAGGGAACACAATGGTATATGAAATATTTAGATTGATGCAGATTGATGCATTGTTTGTGAATGCGGCTCATTTATGTACGAAATGTACTCTCTCTACTATTTTCTTTAAATTATAATCTTCTCTTAAGCATAACATCGCTCATATCATCTCTCACTCAGTATTTTCATTTGTATTACGTTGATTGCACTGTTATAGTTCAGCTTTGGTTCTGCAGTAAGACCGACCTTGTCGGATTTGGGGGGTCGGTCTCCTGAGTACAAGAATTGTTCTCAAGATGAAATTAATTTCCATTTTTCTTCAGAGAAAGCCATAACATCAGCTGTAGTAAAAATAAATATATAACTTTTGCCTGAAATTGAAGGCTTTATTTATCATAGTTATAATGATTCGATTTAGGTCAAATATGCACCATTTTGATCGACCATTTTGAAGATAATTTCATTATGCCTCCATCATAAAAATCCTCGTCCCTATTGGCAAAGAACTGGGAGCGTCGATTTTCAGTTGAGGCGAAGTTCTCGCCAGCAAAATCATTCGCCATAGACAGGAACAGGTGGTAATCACTTGGTGCCAGGTCCGGACTATAAGTTGGATGCATAACCTCCCATAAGCTCCCTTAGCTTTTAGAGTGTCACTAGCAATGTGTTTGGCCTGGTGTGGTCTTGTTGGAACACAATTCCTCTCCTATTGGTCAAAGCTGGCCGCTTCTGGGCGTTTGCTTCCTTCAGATGGTCCAAAATAAGAGTTTGACAGTAAGGGAGCAGCTCATAATAGTTGACTCCCTGCCAATCCCACCAAACACACAGCAAACCCTTCCTGGTCGTCAATCCGGCCTTGGTCACCGTTTGCGCCGGCTCACCGCTATTCGACCACGATCGTTTACGCTTGACGTTGTCGTAAGTGACCCACTTTTCGTCACCAGTGATCATCCGCTTCAAAAATGGGTTGATGTTATTGCGATTCAGCAGCGATTCTCAGATGGAAATTCGGTCCATAGGTTTTTTGCGTTAACTCGTGTGGTATCCATACATCGAGCGAATCTTTTTGTATCCAGCCTTATTCAAGTGGATCCAAGCGGTTTTTTGAGCAATGTTTAGCGTCTGAGCAATCGAAACCGTGGACAAATAATGGACTTCTTTTTACTACACCTAATATCTGAACAATTTTAACAAAGACGGACGGGAAAAGACGAATTGGAAAGTGGCATAGAAATTGTTGATAAAGAATCAGAACATACTGCTTATTCGCGAGATATCTTAATAAATTAAGTAAATGAGCCTGGCTTACAATGGTCCACTTGGAAAAAAAATATATTTTTTTTTAAATTTTGCGCCAATCTAACTTAGCCAAGGACTCATTTGTACTCAAACCAAAAAATTCGTGTCAAATACCACAAAAATAGCTTTTCTCTTATCAAATCATTTCTTTATCATAGCTTCTCCTTTGGTGGTAACTTATGTATTATGCCTGTTAGATCAGTTTCTTCTTCCGTGCTTGTGGTAGAATAGCAAGGTAGGCTCATTTTAGGAGAAAAATGTGAGTATAGATGTCAAAGTCAGCTGTTGATTTTGAATTTTTCTGGTTGGTATTGTTGGGCTTTTGTCGTTTGACGTTTGTGCCACTACCTACAGCTACGTTGTTGTAAAATTTCACTTTTGAGCAGCCCTTTTAAACTTGTTATTGTATCATGTTCGTGCTTTCATGCTCATTTCAATTCTCTCCCTTATATATTCCCAGTAGGGAAAGTATTGATTATAGAACTAGTTACATAATGATTACTTGGTAATGGGCGGTAGCTCCCTGCTGGATTACAACACACAGAATTAAGGCGTTATTTTAACATGTCAACATGGGCTTGTCATAGGTGGTAATGTGTGGTGCTTACAGGTATTACAGCTTAGGTTAGTTATTCTCAAATCGTAAGCGAGGATGTAAGGTTTTGAGTTGATCGTGGCTGTTCCGCTAGATTAACGTTCGTTGTTACGAGGCATTTTCTTAAATATTACTTGTTTAGAAACCGTAAGCGAAGTAGACTTGGGCATTTTAGTTCTCCACAAAGATCGCTCTTTTTAGTTCAATCGTATGAAATGAACTAGTTCGTTCATTTAGTTCTTTTAGTTCGTTCGTTCTTTAAGTTCTTTAGTTATTTTAGTTCGTTCGTTCTTTTAGCTCGTTAGGTCTTTTAGTTCGTTCGGACAAACCTAGGACTCAAACCATAGCTTGGTAAATTTATCCCTTCATTCTGTATCCCGAAAAAGCACACCAACGAGAGGCAAGACACGATAAGATTTTTGAATGTAGAAAAGTATTGCTGATCGTTTCCTTTTTGTCGTTCGTGCCTCGTTTCGTGATAGTGAATGATGGGGTTAGTTATTTTTGCTCTCGTTCGTTTTGTTCCCACTAGCTGCAAAATCAATTGAACTAAAATTAACTAAAAGAACGAGAAACACTGAACTAGTTCACATACCTCAGGAGTGGGAATCGTTCAATTGAACTAGCTCATGTAGAGCACTAGACATGTGCTTACAGAGTAACTCGTTACTGAGCTAGTTGTGGCAATAATGACTTCTCATTTCCCCACTGGGTTGATACAAATACTCGAACTAAAGTTGAAGTGTCATATTGTGTTCTGAGAATTCATTTATTTGGCAGCGAACGAAAATTATCGGAAATTATTTAAATCAATAAAAAAAAAAATAAAATCATTTCTGATGTTGTACAGTTGTAGCGTTTGCCTGAGTGTGTCTGTATGTAGATATGTAGCCAATTAATTGCAAATAAGCAAAGCTGTCAAATGAAATGTCAAATAGAGATGTTGTTACTTGAAAAATATTGATGATTGATTTATCACACATGCACACACACCGTTGTTCTCAAACTCATACAGCACATGGATACAGATTCAGACGAATTTTAACTCATTCTTATAAGCGCGTTTATTTGGCACTAACTGGTATACCCGGTTATGCGCGGGACTTATTTGATTCAATCATAATTTAATTTGTTCACTAAACTAAAGAATAATGTTTAAAATGTTTAATTCATCTTTTACTTTAGTTTTGTCTTAATCAGTAATCAGTAACGCCCGTTCGAAAAATCGAAATTCAAGGAAAACGCATTTTGAGTATGATTTTAGAAAAAATCACATCCATTCATAGCTAACAGCCATTTTAACTTAATCTCCTATTCCAGAGGTTTACAGCAAACCCTCCTCTTCAAAAGTTAATTTCGCTGTGGAGTCTCCGACTGAATGAGCTTCTTTGGTGCTTTAATACGTATTTTTCTCCTTAACTTAACATAAGGACTTCACATTACTGATCAAATTGATTTTTGTTATCATTCGAATAAAATTTTTAAAAAAAAAACCCGTTCGATGTAAGTATTTTGGGCTTTATCCACTTAAGAATGAGGAAGAAGAATACTTAGTAAGAATAAATGTTGTTCTGTAAAAATTGTATCCAAATCTTTGCGATGGTTTTTGAGTTAACCCCGAATATATCCACAAACTAACAAACAAATTTACTCTGTTATATTTTAGTAGAGAGTAAAGATATATTCTTCCTCCATTTGTTGTTATTGTTGTTGTTGTTGTTGTTGTTGTTGGCAGAGCTGCTACAAATTATCTTCCAATTTATAAAAGATAAACATTCAATTAATACACAGTGTTGAGCAAACTGCGGTTATCTGCTTAAGAGTGTTGTATCTATAACAGCGATAAATTTTTAAAGCTTGTTTTTGGGAAGTACAAAAAATATTTGTTAATATTCCAATTAAAATGACGTAAATTAATATTTATGACAACAACAACTTTTTTATCTGAATTTAATAAGAACAGGTGGCTTTTAACTATGCTAAAAATAACTAAAATACATTCGGAGTAACCAGCTTTAGTTTTCTGGGAACTGAAACAGGTTCAATGCAAAATTTCGCTTGAATTTAAATTTACACATATAAGATGGGTTATTCATGACTCTTTAACACTTAAATAACCATAAAGTAATTAATTTCCTTGCATATTAACCCTTAAATGCGAAGTGTACCTTTAAAGCTTAAAAATTCCGTGGCCTTACTTTAAGTTCAAATAATTTAAGAAAACTTAGAATACTGCAAACACTTTGAAAAAAATACTTTTATGGACTCTGTCAAACTGCAACTTAATTTCCGAGCACGGAATAGTCCGTTCGCATGCCTTTTTGAACGTACGATTCGTACACCTCCTAAAGCATTTTATCACTCTCGTCCACGAGCGCTTACCTAAGGTAAGACTTAAAAAATTTTATCCCATTCCCTGTTCCTATCAAATAGGACGCGGCCATGAATGAGAACGGATTTGAGATATTTACTAAATAAATCTTGTAGACGTTTGTGATGCTTCCAAGTAAATTAATTATTGAAAAATTTGCTTGATTCAAGTCTTCGAGGCTTAATGATTTCATGAATTTTTTTGTGGTGGCACCTCTAACGAAATATCGATATAATATTTCGATAATTCCAATCTTCAAACAATACGTGTAAAAATTTCATGACAATCTAACGTTTAGTTCAGAAGTTTCAGTGATTTAAGTGACGCTACTGTTGATATTTTCAAAATAATGGATTCAAAGCAATTCCGTGTGTTCATTTATCACTGTTTTTTGATGGGAAAAAATACCGTCCAAGCTGAGCAATGGCTTCGAAAGTGTGGAGCAATTAGAACTCTGCTCCGTCAAAAGCAACTATTTGCCGATGGTATGCTGAGTTTAAACTTGGTCGTACAGACACAAATGATGCTGAACATTTAGGACGCGTCCGATGAACTTTTGCGTTGGTGACAATGGATGAAACATGGATCCACCATTACACACCGGAATCAAAACGATCGTCAGCTGAGTGGAGAGCAACCGATGAAAGCAGACGAAAGTGACCAAAAACACAACAGTCGGCTGGATAGGTTATGGCATCTGTATTTTGGGATGTGCATGGAATTTTCTATATCGACTATCTCGAAAAGGGAAAAACAATCAACAGCGATTATTATATAGCGTTGTTGGAGCGTTTGAACGATGAAATCGCGAAAAATCGGCCCCGTTTGAAGAAAAAAAAATTCTTTTTCACCAAGACAATGCACCGTGTTATAAATCGATAAAAACGATGGTGAAAATCCACGAATTGGGCTTCGAATTGATTCCTCATCCACCGTATTCGCCAGATTTGGCCCCCAGCGACTACTGGCTCTTTGCTGACCTCAAAAAAATGATTGACGACAAAAGATTTGGCTCCAATGAAGAGGTGATGGCTGAAACTGAAGCGTATTTTGAGGCGAAGCACAAATCGTTCTACAAAACCGGTATTGGAAAGTTAGAAAAGCGGTGGAATGAATGTATTGTTCTTGAAGGAACCTATGTTGATGAATAAAGAATGTTTGCAAAAAATTTTTTTTTTTACTTAGTCTCGGGACTTATTGGACCATGTGTTATAAAACAAACATTGTCACTTAAAACAAAAATAACCATGATTCACAAATTATTCAGGTTTTCAAAAAAAGGTTTACTTATAATACTAAAAAACAAAAACGACATTTAAAAAAATACTAAAAATAAATCAACCAACACAGAGCAAGTTTAAAGAGCTATAAAACAGTATTTTTAACCTTATCTTAGGTATTCCTTTTTAACGATTAAGTACAGTCCGGCGATAGCTCGATTTGGGGTTGGGTCTTAAAAACTTGTTCAAGGTTCAAAAGATATAGGCCAATAACCAAGATATCAACGTTTCGAATGGTGTCGTATGGCTTCGTCCAGCCAACATAAAAGCAAAAACACAACAAAAACAACAACAATGCAACGAACCAGTGGGATAAAAAGAGTACACGCGCCTGTCTAAATGTCTGATAAACACAACAGCTCATAAGCAATACGAGTTATACGACAAGCACTTGACCGATAATAATGAGTAGACGTTAACTTGAATATTCAAGCAACGACTATTAATCAATGACGATATCTAACTACGATATACTTTCATTTTGAATAATAAGCAATAATAAATTGAATATGCAAATAGGCCGCCATAGAGGGCAAAGACTTTGCGAGTTGCAACCTTAAACATATGCAAACAAATCAATTTATGCGACAGCAGAAAACAACTGAGCAAGCTAGAAAAAAACTAAGAAAAAACCAGACTAAGAAAAATCGAATCGAAATAGTTGTTGTATGAATATGTAGGAGACTCTTGATAAAATCTACTTCTAGATAAAATCTCATGAAGTTAGTTATGCATAGAATTTTAAAAACTTGTATTTTTAATGCAAGGTGGAGCTGTCAGCGGTATGCGTATCTTTCTAATTATTGGCATGCGTCTTGCTGTCAGTTATCAGTTCTGACAGTAACTGACAGCGAGACTGAAATATATATGTAGTGTGAGTGACACTAGCAGACACAGCATGCATGCAGCTATTTCTACAAACGTGCGCATCTTCATCAAAATTCAACAATTTTTCACAATTTTCTACAGAACCACAGCCCAATGTGTATGCCTTTGAACCTTCCCCCCCACATCCCAACTCCCACACGCACAAGTAAAGTAACAGATAAGACACTTTGCCTTCGAACCATGCCATTGTTTGTCAATCCGCACCATCTTGAACATTTTGCCATATAAACACGTTGTGAATTATAAGAATGCCAATATAAGTTGAAGTGAGAAAAATTTGCAAGACCCAATCTTTGCTATATTCCTTCGTATAATCTTAAGAAAATCCGTTTTGACACTTAGATATCGCCAGATTTTTCTCCGATTCGAAAACGAAAAGTGACTAAAATTGAGAAAACAGTTTTTTGAGAAAAGCTCAGAGAGTAAATAATGCCATGTAAAGCTTCTTGAGAACATCCACATTAGCCTTTCGGAGTCGGCATAGCACTAGTAGGTTTAATGCCTGATCAGATATGTATACACACGGTTGCCACTCACCTTTTTTTTCGTACCAAATTTTCCGTAAAAATGTACCCAAAAGGAATAAAATGTACCAATTTTTTTTGGTACCGCCAACAAAACAATAATATTAAGTTATTTTGTGTACTATTTACTATATTGCTTCGATTTGGTTCTACCACATTTTGAAGTTTTAGCAATTTGTGAGTCTGGGCACATACCAATCACAAATTTGAAAGAAAGTCCTTTGGAAGAAATGGTAGTTATGCATAATGCAGAACATTACAAGCGCAAGCTCGGCCTGCCGATATTGCTTTTCTAAAAATGTATTTTCGGCTTTCATGAATGCATCCATCGTGATCTCATTATTTTTTTACACAGCCAGTATTCTTTGCATGTCTGTGCAAGTGTGGCAAGTGATTCACGAACGATTTCTCACAGACGATACAAAATACATTCTCATATTTGTTTTGTAGCCAAGAAAATTGTTGCAGCCATTCTGAACGAAACTTCTCTTTGAAGTCAGTCTTTGGTTAGAAAGGAACATCAACACTTTAAAATAAAATTTTACAAGTTCAAATAAATTTTTCAATAAAAATTAAACAGCTACCTGCTGCATTCAGCTTCAGAAGTGGGCGCTTATGCAAGAAATATGCAAGCAAGATTTTATTTAATTTTATATGATATTGAATATTGAGTGTTTATAAGTACCTTTCCATTATTAGCGTTTTTCCTTCAACCTGCACACACTTGAAGAGCACTCTTGAACAATTGTAAATTACATTTTATAATTTATACAAATATTTTCACAAAAATCTAGGTTGTTCCTATTCTTTTTAATTATATCTTCTACTTTTGACTCTTTCTTTCCTTCAGAATAAAGGTAGAACTTCATGCAATGCAAGTTTCCACTGAACATAACTTTGAACACTGAACATTACGCCAACAGTGCTAAGTTTCTAAACTTTTACAAAATGTACCAAATCAGAAAAGAATGAACCTATGTACCAAGCGAAAATAAATGTACCAATTTTGGTACAATTGTACCAAAGTGGCAACCGTGTGTATACACTTTATAACACAATTTGATGAAACTCTGTGAAAGACCTTTCAAGAGCTGAAATGGCCACTTCGATATTTTACGAACAGCAGTTGTACCAAGAGTCCGCCGCACAGTGTTTCGTTTCATACACGTTAGACGGAGAAAATTCTTTTTTGGATTTTTTTGATAGTTTTCGATGTTTAAGGTATAGGAAAGAACAAAAAAAAGTATTTTAGAAACTTTAGACAAGTGGGCGTGGCAGCTCCCATACAAAGTAAAACCATTTTACGCTATATCTTAGAAACGAAATAAGTTACTTTATTGAAATCAATAGTAGACGTCAGTTATGTAATTTTTAAGAAATCCTCAAAATTAAGGCGCAATCGGCCAAGTGAACGTGGTAGCTCCCATACAACTTATACACATTTAGCGCTATATCTTAGAAACAAAATAATCTACAATATCGAAATCAATAGTAGACGTCAGTTATGTAATTTTTAAACAATCCTCAAAAATAATTTACAATCGGAGAAGTGGGCGTGGTAGCTCCCATACAACTTTAACACATTTTGCGCTATATCTTAGATGTGAGATAACCTACAATATCGAAATCAATAGTAGACGTCAGTTATGTAATTTTTAAACAATCCTCAAAAATAATTTACAATCGGAGAAGTGGGCGTGGTAGCTCCCATACAACTTTAACACATTTTGCGCTATATCTTAGATGTGAGATAACCTACAATATCGAAATCAATAGTAGACGTCAGTTATGTAACTTCTAAGCAATCCTCAAAATTAAGGCGCAATCGGCCAAGTGGGCATGGTATATCTTAGAAACGAAATAAGCTATAATCGAATCGAATTCAAAAGTAGACGTCAAATATATGCTTACTTAACAGATTTGGGAGTATTTCTTACTTACCCTTACCCTTCTTACCCTAAACTTGAAAAAACAAACGTTTTTATTTGTTTTTTTATTAAACGTTATAAAATTCAATTATTTCTTTAAATTGCATATTGTTCTTGGAATCTCAAGAATCAGGTAAGTTTAAATATCCGATAAATAACCCTTTAGCTATGTATTTGCAAACAAAAGATCAGTCTGCTATAGTACCTTCGATTTTATATCTTACTTACTTACTTACTAGTAATATAACTTACAAGCAAATTATTTTAATTTTACAGTTAAAAACAAGCAATTTTTGCGAATTTTATTTATATGAAGATTGTTGCAACATAACGGTTTTAATGTTCACCTACAAAAAAATTCGTGGTGGGTCAATATGACCCAATAGTCGTACAGGGTTAAGGATATCAAAAATCGAAAAACATACATGATTAGAAACTGTTTACCCAATAAAATAATTTTGGCCGCCTAAACCGATGAAATACCCCTATGTGGGACGGCCATAGAGGTTACAATTTGGTACTACACAAAAAAATTTTAAATAATTATAATGTACCGTCATGAACAACCTAATCACTTTTGATTTTACAAACAGACATAATAAGCTTATGTTAGTAAAAATTTCAAGACCTAGACAAAGTACCGACACTTTTAGATTTTCCATTTTATAAAAAAATAAAAATAAATTTAGATAAAAGATCTATATTTTTAAAATTTAGATATAAACATGTATAAATAATGGATAAATTATTTTTAGGTGTGCTAAGATACTAACAAACATAATGTATTGTTTTCAAAAAGTGGTCCACGGTTTCTGTGGAACTTTTCGTTCAGGAGTTATGCCATTTTAAAGAAACTGGGGAAATCGTTATGTATGGAAGCGAAAAAGCTACTTTTCCCATACAAATTTTTGTAACTTTGGTTCCACAAAGACTATCGGTTTGAAATTTACACGTAAGAAAGATATGCTTTTCAAAAGCTTAAGTCCAAAATTTCAAATCAAATCATACAACCCGAGTTACAGATTTATCTCCGTCTAAATAGGCCAAACAAAACACTGTGCGCCGTTCTTTTCCTAAATACAAATTTTTATGTGCTTTATGTTATATGTACCTCATGATTTCTTTACTTACAGGCACTGACGAACACGGCCATAGTCATGGCAGTTGCGGTGGCGATCACAGCGATCATGATGTCTCAAAATCATTACTTCTGGGAAGCAATTTGAGCGAGCAACAAACCCATCAACATGCTCATCATCATCATCATCATCAGCACGAGCATCAAAACGAGCACCAACATGATGCACATGCTGATCACTCGCATGAACCAACAACAACAACTAGAACAAGCAGCGATTTTGAGCAACAGCTACAAATATTACGTTCCGCATCGCGCGAACTTATGGAAAATATAAAAAAGCATAACTAATCATAAAAAGAAAATAGTTCATAGTTTTTTATTTATTACGTTGTTAGAATTAGCATGTGCATAAAATTATAAAATAAAAAAAAAACATACTTACAATAATTTCAAAAACAACGAGCGATCTATTAGACACGTTTCAATTGTTGAGGTTTGGCACGTTTCTATGTTCCGAAAGGCCATCATTTTGGGGAAAAATACCTACCCTCTTGATTCTAGTACCGACGAGAATGATTGGTGTTTAAAGTGTGTGGTGCAAAAATTGTTCTAATCGGGCAATTCTTTCGATAACTTTTTATCACAACCAATAGCGAAAAATGGGTTCTAGAGCGCATTTAAAGTTATGGTAATTTTTTTCGAATAATAAAATTTAATGACAATAGGCGGTTAGAGGTTTTTTCGATGCATTTGGGTGGTAACTATACACTAAGGGAAATAACGCATATTAGCATTATCCACGCCTGAGTATAAATTTTATTTAAATATTTACGTGGATAAATCAAATGTTTTCCTTACAACTCGTTTTTTCCCGTATTTGAATTTTATTTATACCACACACGTTCACACATATTCCATGCAAGCAAGCAGCAACAGCATCGCACACGTACACACATACTCCGACAAGCAGCAGCAGCATCGCACTCTGTTCCTGCAGTTTATTTCTTGCATTTGCAGGTTTCTTATAGTTCTCATTTAGTTATTGTTGCAAAGGTAATATAGTATGCATGTTTGGCAAAGAAATTAAATTATGTAGAGTGGAGTGACAACTTGATATTTTCTCTGAAATATCTTGCACCGGTTGTCATTTACCTACATATTTTGCTTCTATCTACATATATTTTGTATATTTATTTTTTCTCCCTCTAGTTTATACTATTTTTGACATTTGGTGCCCTAATATTGCACCAACTGATGGACGCAATATGAAGAAAATATAAACTATAAAACCATTAATAACATATTCAATTTAAATATGATTTTATTTCTAAATTCAATATTTTTATATAAATTTTCTTTAAATGCGATAGTTAATTTTCAAATAGTAAATATTTGAAAGATATTTTAAAAAAATTCGTGCATAATTTGAATATATTTCTTATTAATTCTGTTTAAATATTTAAATATTTAATTTAATTAAAAAAGTATTCAAATAAATTTTAAATATTTACGTAGTCGATTTATGCAAATGCGTTATTGGTGCAAAAATGACTCGCTTTTTGGATAAATTAAAAAAGTTTTTGGATAAATTTAACATTTTTTCCCTTAGTGTAGCTAAAAAATTTCATCCAAATCGTATTTATTCATTCATATTTTTTCATCGATATTTTTTCAAGTGGAAATAGAAAAGACCCCTTTTACATTGGTCAAGACTTGAAATCAAGTCTGTGAGTTTGTTGATGAAAGACGCAGACATCAACGTGAGAGAGGGTAAGTTTAAAAGGAATAGCAAAGAATTGATTTCAAGTCTTGACCAATGTAAAAGGGGTCAAATCATTTCTGTTGAAGCAACGCCATCTATTCTCTGTAAGCTGGTTCTGTAGGACACAATAAAACTGCTTATTTAAGACACAAACCTCGACGTCCGATTTAAATCTAAGCAATCAATTCTAACGTATCACACTCCATCTTCAAAACAGTACAACTCAAAATTTGCAAACTTTTACTTTTTAATGTTAAACTATTCGTAGAGATAACCTTTATCAACTATAAAAATTTTGTACTCATCTTTTTACTCTTTTATTAAAAAAAAGAAAATCGTTTTGTCTCCTTGTTTTGTATGGATTCCTTTGAAAAATAAACTGGTTCTTCTCCTGAAAATGTTGAAATTTTGAGTTGTGTCTGTTTTGAAGATGGAGTGCGATATCACTTTCATCCATGGTATAATAATTGGTCTGTTCGCGTACTTCTCCAGTGAAAAATATCCAGCATCAACTTGCAAGAGAGTAACGCACAATTCTCTCTCAAATAGAAAAATATCCAAGAAAGTACGCGAACGCAAAATTTGCAAAAACTTGCAAGCCTCTATAACAGCTGATAAACGTCTTGCTTACATTTTAATTCGAATGGAAACCAAAAAGAAATTGGACGTGAGTGTTAATCTATATTATTATTACGCAAGCGCTTTTTTTGTGATGACCATCAAATCTATACCGTAAATGCGATTTTCATAAATGAGGTATCAATTGAAAGGTCTTGGTCTGCAGATGTGCAATAGGGTATTACTTTTTCTAAAGTATTGTGTATTTAAACAAAAAAAGCAAAACAATCTTCTGCAAAGAAAGTAAGTTTTCTATGGGATGCCTAAAAGTATGTGATATTTTTTTCTGAAATTTTTCAAAATCATTATTTTGTATAATTAAAGCAGTGGAGCAAAGCAACAAACATTTAAATAAATGAGCAAAAAAGCAAGTTCATGCAAAATCGCTTTTCCAGTAGCCTTTACTGACATCGCCGCTAGCTTCGTTGAATGAGGACGTACCTTGCAGAGTCAATTCAAACTTCCTAGACCTCTTCTTGAGATACATCTGTATCGGCTTAACGCCTGAAGTCCAATTTTGAGCACGGAATCTACTTTGATTATGCCCATCTTATCATTATTGATGAAGCAAGTATGATTCCTGCAGTAGCACTGACAGTAATTGATCGTATGTTTCGCGATATTAGCAGAACCGTGTAAACTGTTTTTTGAAAAGTTGTTGTATTTTCTGGTGATTTAAGGAAACAATTGCAGAAATCTCTTATTCTGTACAGGTTGTAACAATAGAAAATTGTGATCTTACGTAAAATTAATGAAGCGTGAAAAAAACATGCGATTAGATAAAGGCGAAAAGGAATTTTCAAGTTATTTGCGACAAGTTGGCTGTGATACACTACGTAGAGTTAGTAATTCTTGATCAGCTCCTTTTAGATCACGGATTGTGGGTGGATTTTATTAATGACGATCTACAAAACGACATACACAGTGATATCATTCAAGAAAACGCTATTCTTGCACCAACAGGCGAAGTATGGTTTAAAAATGAATTTTTTAGTAATTGAACTATTTGCACAACCGTTTCTGATGAAGTGCCACACAAATAAACTTCCCAACGGAGTTCCTTAATAGCACTACAGTAGGTAAGTGGTCTTTCGTGACACCACTAAACACTCAAAACAGATAAATTTTTAGTAAAGAAAAGAGTATGCAGTTCATCCTACCCAACAGTGAAAGTTTCGCAACATCAAATGGTAGTTTACACAGAAATATGTTAAAAAATGATAACAGTTATAATAATAAAAACATAACAATCTTAAACTAGATCTTTTTTCTCATTTTGGCGTTTTAACGCCATATGGGTTTACTAGTTCTTAAATATTTATGAAGGAAATTTTCAACACAAAGAAATAAGAGAAGTAATAAATACCTGGTGGCAACGTTTTCTACAAAAACTAAAGAGACCTTCCATTTTTTGACGACTGCAGTAGTCAATCCTCCGGTTTGTGAAGATCCATTTTACTAAATTTGTTTGATTGTTCGAATTGCAACTGTCTTGAATCAGCTGTAGCATTGGCAGTTGCTTGCAAATAACCAAGCATTTGCCTACAAAATATTGCCTTTTTTATTTAATAGTGAGTTATTATTACTAGAACGAAGATAATTGTAAATTTATTAATTATTAGATTTCCTTAAACAACTGTTCGACGCTTGTTTAGTTACGCACTGTTAAAGGCTTTACGCAACCTTGCTTAACCTTAAACCCGTTAATCGGGTCATATTGACCCGAGTCACTTTTCATTTGCAAAATAAAACATTAAATATCAAAAATTAAAAAAAAATATATACCATTATATTAGTTGAACTTTTATCTTTGCAACCAGTATCAAAAAATTGTACATATGTGACATATGTGCATAGCAGATACAAAAAACTGACATGTGCACTATACGTTTATCTGGGTCAAAATGACCCGACATTTTCTATCATACGATTTGTATGAAGGATCAGTATTTGTAGTACTTTTTTCACTACTTTTTGCTGTTGTGCAATCTTTTCTAAATTTTTTGCAACTGTGATTACATTGGAAGTGAGAGACAGCATTATTCTGTCGTTGGCGTATGTACTTTTCATACTTATGTGGCCCATACACATGATACAATTATACAGGTAGGTTTGACAACAGGCTATTTTCCAAAGAACTAAGAGATAAGGAAGCGGTGAAGTTGACCAGAAATGAAGTATTTTACAAATACAATGAAGTTAATTCAAACACATAAACATTTAAACAGGACCGCATTAGGTTATATCGTAAAGAAAGGCGAAAACATTTTGGTGTTCAGACGTATTTTTATTATTTAATTTTTATTGTACTTATACACCACTTATGAGGTATACAATATTAAAAAATAAATTAAATATTTTTCAGTCAAAAATAACAATTAAAATTAGACTTTTTTTTTTTCGGTTTAAAGAAAACACTCCTATTTTACTGTCTCAGTTCACGTGAATGCGTATTTGAAATCATATATATTTTACAAAAATGTCAAAAATACGGGACAAATTTTGTCCCGACAAGACATTTAAAAAATTAAGCAAAATACGACTAGCCATTCGGCTCATTAGCATATTTTCGGGTGCAAAAAACGTGTACCGGGTAAGCTAGTATTGAATATAGGATATCACTGTCATATATACATTTTTGACCGGAAAAAGAAGTCATATTTTAACATTTATTTTTGACCGAAAAAATAAGTGATATTTTAACTTCTATTGTTAACCGAAAAATAAACATTTTAACTGGTATTTTTGACCGAATAAATAAAAGTAAATAATAACAAAAAAATCGGTAAAAATAACCATTATTTATCGACTTATTTGAAAAAATTTATAACAGTTACGGTCCCTGATTAAAACTTATCTTCAATCGAAAAAAAATTAGGGCCCTATCGCTTGCCACCCTAAAGAATGAATGCGCTCATGAAGCTGAACTTGTGTTTTGACAGAAGCTCTTGCACATGACTCATGCACACAAATGGCGGGAAACCAACAAACTATAAAGCAAGATTACCTGTGAAATGAAACCTACTTATTATGTGTTTTTTGTGAACTTTCACAACTTTTCACGGCACAACGCATGCTTATTTAATTATTTATTTTATTAATGTTCGTTTTAATACAATTTATAGCGATGACAATCGCTAATTATTTAATATTTTAATGTTTTTTCACCACTCATTTTCTTTGTTTTGATGTGCAAGAGCTTATGTCAAAAAATCATGCTCTATCTCGCTTGTAAAATTCTTCAACTCACGCATAGTATGTGTGAGTAGAACACCACTTCCTTATATTTTATTTCTATGCTATTTTCTCACGAGATCGTTCATGGATTGTCAAACTCGTCTGTTTTTTTTTTTTTTTTTTTGTTTGCTTTGTCTTGTATGATTTTTGACAATTCATGTTCGCTGGAAAACTGTCACACCTACCTGATTAATTATACCATGACCCATACACAATGCAATCAAAACAAAGCTGGAAGTGTAACCAAAAAGCAGAACTTTCCAAAATTTTACCACACACACTGCGATGGTTGCAGCAACCAACTTTGCCACACACGATGTAACTTTTCTTGTAACTAGCTATCAGTTGCTTCAATTCTCAATTCCAAAAATAGTCTGCAAAAACAAAAGTAAAATTATTATTTTAAATTTAAAAATTATTTAGGAATTAGGAAAAAATCAAATAAATTTGTGCAGGTGATGACAAATATGTGTAGCGATAAACAATAAAACAATGCAACTTTCCCACACACGCCTCCGCCCCTAAATATTAAATGCTTTTAATTTTACTGCAACCTGAGTTGTAACCGTCAAACAGTTGCGTAACTTCGAAACACACGCTGCGACTTCATCATGGTAAACGTCAAAAACTTCCAGATTACACTTCCAGCTTTGCTTTGGTTGCAGTGTGTATGGGCCGCATTATGTACACTTACACGTATGAAAACATGCTTTCTTTATGGATCTGTTGTGCATGTACAGTGTTCTCTTTTGTGTTGTCTTTTAGTATTTGCGTTATATCATGCTAAAAATCAATTGGAAAAGCGTTGCAACACTCCAAAGAAACAATCAATAAGGTCGTGTGCTATTCGGAAACTTTTCACTTGTGGTAGAAAAGAAGGACGATGAAATTTTAACAGCAAGAAATTTTGACGTTTTAGATTTTGGTAGTGTAGAAGCACAAGATTTTAATTTAATTTGAAAAATTGTTAATATATACTAAAAATTAAGAGTATTTTATGAAATTTGTTTCCACTTCTGGTTGCTACACTGTCGGAAGCACAAATTTTTTCTTCTATTTTTGCTTGTGTCAAAAATGCTCTTGCCGATTATCATAATTTATACTAGCTCCTGGGGCAACATGAATTTTCGACAATCATATTCATCCTCATCTGCCAAATATTCTCATTCTGTCAAAATGACTGTCAAAATTTCGTCATCTGAGTGAAAAGTTTCCGGTTAGCACACGGTCTAAGAATTGCTATGAGCTTGATTGGTATGAAGCTAAAACGCTTTAAAAAATCCTTTCGAATGCCACAAGTTTGGGCAAAAAATAAATAAATAATTTCCATTTCAAATTAATGTTGTTCACTCTTGTTTCATTCACTGTTTTTACTGGATTAGAAACCACGCCATAGATGCGAAGCATATAAGGGTAACAGAAAACAAAGGATAATAAAACGTCTGCCGTGTGTGACCATTGCTTAAAACTTTTTTGACCTTTGCATTATGTTCGTGCATGTTAATCGTGTTACCTTCACAAATACAAAGAACCTGATAAATTGGAAGACAACGATGATAATGATGGGGCAGATCCATCAATACCTAGCACATCAAATGCATCTCAATCGAATCGGAGTTATCAATAGGTTATAAATCTTATGTAATTTGCAAATGTAATTTGCAATCTTAGGTAATTTGCAAAAATGACTGGGCCGAAGTTAAAATACCCCTACGTCCGTATTGAAATTTATTCAAAGTCTTAAGCAGTCAAAACATTTTTAAAAAACAAAACAGAAAATATTCTCTTATGTTTTTTATAAAGTCACTTTGTATGGGAGGTGGGTGTGGTTTTCACTCGATTTGGTTGAATTTCATACACAGTATACAAGTTATATATAAAAACTCATATATAAAATATAAAAAATCATAAGTCCATATATTATTTTTTGTGGAATTTAAAGAGATTTTACATTTTTGATAAAGTCACTTTGCATGGGAGGTAGGCGTGGTTTTTATCCGATTGGGTTGAATTTCATACTCGGAATGTATATTAAATAGCAAAGCTCATGTGCAAAATTTCAAGTCTATATATTAATTTTTGTGGAATTCTAAGAGATTTTACCGTTTTGATGATAAAGTCACTTTGTATGGGGGGTAGGCGTGGTTTTCATCCGATTTGGCTCATTTTCGAACTTGACCTTTATTTTTTAGATACAAGCTTAAATATCGAATTTCGTGATGATAGTTTGAACATTACGGCTGTAATCGTGATCACAGACAGACAGACGGACAGACGGAAAGACGGACATGGCTAAATCGACTCTGGTGGTGATGCTGATCAAGAATATATATACTTTTCTATACCTGCCACGCCTCCTTATGGGCGTTAAAAACGGAGTGACAAAATTAATATACCCCGTTTACGTTTTTTAAACGTAGGGGTATAAAAAAACAAATATTACAATTAATATTTCATGAAATAACAGCACTTTTTAATTTTATCTCATTGAAAAATATAAAATTTCCATACAAAATACACTACGGTCAATATGACCCAGATAAACGGGATTAAGTTGTAAAATATGTAAACGGATCTAAGGTTAAATTGTTAGTCATACACATTTTTTCATTATTCAAAAATGTTTATGAATAACGTTTTCTTGCTATAACACGCCGAAATTGGCGTTTAAAGGCTGCATAAATATAACCATGATCTTTGTTTGTCTTTTCGTTGAATACCAAATGCATGCTCCATATGCGCCCTCTGCAGCATTTTTTTATGCGGCGGCCATTCCATAGGAATTCTAAATTTTTGTAGAAATTTTCTATAGTTCAGACACAAACCTTACAAACATAAGCAGCGAATGAAAAAATGTTTATGAATAACAATGTTAGCAAGGTTGCATAGAGGCTGCGTAAAGCCTTAAACAGTGCGTAACTAAACAAGCGTTAAAAGCTTGTTTAAGGAAATCTATTGAATAAGGCTGTAAGTGTTTATTTAACGCACATTTTTGTAGAATTTATTTATTTTCACATTCACTTCACTTTTGTTTGCAAAAGTAACTGTTTTTAACAGATGCTAGTTTCCTTGTAGCTGCGAAAATCAACACTTATCAAGGCTACCTGCATAATTGTATCATTGGTTGAAACCTTCACTATACTCTGTTTAAAAGACAGCATGACTGCAATATTAATAAAATAATTTTAGCATTTTTGGTCCACAGGGTGGCTTAGCATTGATTTTTTAACTTGATCATATATATTATTGTGTAAACCAAAGTTGAACATAGTAAGCGATTTAGTTGAACAATGATATTAGTTCACACATATACAGACACATTAAACAGGGGTGCATTCGGTTATATAGCAAAGAAAGGCGTTAACGTTTTGTTTTAGATGCACCTTAATTATTTTATTTCTTTTGTATTATCACATCACCTTTGATATAAACAATTTTATGAGAAAAATATTAGCAAAAAGTAGTAAAAGATATGATATACTAAATTATATATATGATTTATGATATGAAATAATTTAAATTATGATATGATAGAATATATCATACAAATTATTGAAAAGTAATATAAATTCATTTCAATGAAAGAAGCATACATACAATTTTATGAAATATAATAATTTGAAATCATTACAATATTTAATAATTTAAAACAAAATAGAATTAATTCGTAAAAATCCAAATTATATCATCCGAAAAATCCGTAAAAATATAATTAATTTGCTATAAATAAATAAACTGATACATATAAAATTAATGCTTTTTTGTAGTTTTTACTTACTTGTGAAATGAAACTAGCACATATTTTAAACTTTGTTTTAGTTTTATACTATTTTGAGCTCACTCACAATTCTAGAAGTACTTCATTATATAACACTGTATATAAGATAAACACTTCTTCCTTATCTTTTGGTTATTTTGTGAAAACTGATTTATAAAACTACTGTACATTCGTAATTTAATTATATACTAGCTGATATACCCGGTGTTACTCGGGGGGAAAAAACGTTAAATTTTGATGTTTAGATTTTATTCGTTCAGAAGATAACGATTTTTAGCCAGAAAAAAATAAGTTTTTGACGTTTAGCGTATGGAAATATGCAAAATGGTTTTTTGTCATTCTAAGGAAATGGCGTTATTAGAAAAAGACGTTGTACTCAAAATTTGTGCAACCTTGAAGATATGTTGCAATCCTTCCTCGAACGAAAGGATGCGAGCTGTAATCAATTGTGCCATCGTATAGAAACGCTGTTCGATTCAAATCAACACTTGAAGCATTTCTTTTTGCTCGGCGGAGATTATCTCGTTGTTGATTTGTGCGATAAGATCGAGTTGCAAAAGTTACGGTTTTAAAATTAAAAATGAAGAAATTTTTATTCGTTTAGAAGATTTGATTTTGATTAAGCCAGAAAAAAGTTAGTTTTTGCAGTAGAGTATATTGAATTGAATTTAGCTTGTGTGGGCGAAGCCACGCCAAGTTTACAATGCCCGTGCCAGTTTTCCAGTAGAAATGCCTGACCAATAAGTAACTCCATACTGAATTTCATTGTTATATGATATTTATTTCCAAAGCTATTCGATATAAAAAATTTGGCTTGTATGGGCGGAGCCACACCCCCGTTTCCAAAGCCCTTCCCAGTTTTCCAGTAGAAGGATATCACCAAGTGTCAACTACATACTGAATTTTATTATTACTTAATTTGAATTTAATAAATTTGAATTGTATGGGCGGAGCCTATGCTTGCTCAATTTCGCCAGTCGAAAGACATGACTAAATAGTACGTTCTAACCGAGTTTCATTAATGTGTCACTTGTAGCTTGAAAGTTACACTGAAAATTTGGGCTGCTGAAAAAATGCCACGCCCTACGTCCAACGTCCATAAAATTTTACCAGTAGAACGGCAAGTGAAAATTAAGATCGAGTACCCAATTCCGTTGCTGTGCGACCTATAATTCCAAAGCTATTCGATATAGAATATTTGATTTGTATGGGAGTTGCCACGCCCCTGAGTTTTTCCGATATGTTAATAGTTATTCTGCTATTCGGGATGAACACAAATCCAACAAATAAAAGATCATTAAAATTGGTCCGGCCGTTCTTGAGTTATAAATGGTGTAACATACCCGACTTTGTTTTATGTATATAGATTTATCATTATTCATTATTTGAAGTTAAAACTTATAGAGGAAACTAGGACCAAAAACAAAGTATCTGACAGACAGGAAGAATGCTTTTATACTTATGGTACTCTCTATAAACTAGCATTACTTTACTACAAGCTTAACTTACTTATATATATTAAGTTTGTATAACGTAAGATTTGAAATTATGTAAAACCTTTAAGCAATTGAGTAAATAATTGTGTACTATGTTTTTTTTTAAAAGTCCTTGAATAAAAATTAATAAGAAATAACATTTTTGAGTAATTTTATATAATAAGCTCGCTCAAATATTAAGAGTTCATATTCGATACACATTTTTTCTTATTCATGTTTATTGTTCCTAATTAACATTTATTTGAAAATAAACGAAATTTTTAAATTTAACACAAAAAAAATCTTAGATTTTTATAAAACAACGAAGCAAAAATAAAAATATTTAAATTTAATTCAAGAAAGATAATTTATAATTTAACGATCTATGGCTTGAATTTAAACAATGACCATGTAACAACCACAAAGTTATTTAAACACAGCAATCGAAATTAAAACAGGAAACAAATTCATAGAAGTAAAACATAAGAAGTGGCATAATTAAAAATTTTCCTTCTTGACTTATTGTTTGATGATTATCTAAGTACTAAATTTCTGTTAAAGAAATAACAACAGTCGAACACAAATATTTTTATTTTGGTAACTATTTAGTACTAGCTGGTACACCCAGTTTTACTTGGGTCCTCTAGTCCTCGTTTTAATATTTTTAAAAATCCAAATAATGGGATATAAGCTGAACTAAATTGATTATTAAATGAATTTCAAGCTCATATTAGAGATCCATGTTTTTTCTATCTGTTGAAAATAAGGCGATACCGAGGGGCCGAGTAAATAGATTTATAGCGATAACTTTTGGTCGGAAAGAGATATTGGTATAATTTTTTCTCATAAAATATTCTTGGAGCTTAACTATTCTGTAAAAAGAATAAAAACAACTTTTGAAAAAAATTAATTTATACAACGAAAAAAATTTGAATGAAATATATTCAAAAACAACGGAGTTATTTGCATCGCAAGTAAAATATACGAATTTCTGATAGTTTTTTTGTTATTCTAAGGTTATTAGAAAAAGACGTTATACCAGAAGTTTGTGCAATTTTTAAGATATGTGAATGTTTTTGGTGTCAAAATAACAGGATTTCCTTAAAATTAATAAATCGAGCATTTTCGCTTGAAAAAAATACGCTAGTAGTTAGATTTGCGGTACTTGTAAAAGGGCGGAAGAGGCGTGGTCAAAACTTAGTCAGCCATAACCTAAGTTAGGATTCAAGTAATATGTGAGCCGAATTTGAGTTAAATCCGTTCAGCCGTTAAGATTTGTATTGTAGTCAAACAAACAGAAAATTATTTTTATTAATATAGATATGCTAATATAAGCTCAGTGGGCATTTGGAGTAAACGTGGCTTTAAAATTTGGTATATTTTCTATACTTTGCCGTATTCAAAATAATTAAAATATAATCTCATACAACAAAAAAAACAAAAAATTAAAAAATATTTTACTAGAAATTTTATTGAGATTTTTTCGAGGTTAAGTTTTGGTAAAACCCTAAAGTTTGAGTAACACCATAAAATGTGTCTAAAAAAAATCGTAAAGTAGTTTATATTAATATCAGAGATGAGCTCTAGCTTAACCTTAGACCCGTTTACATATTTTACAACTTAATCCCGTTTATCTGGGTCATATTGACCCGTAGTCTATTTTGTATGGAGATTTAATATTTTTCAATGAGATAAAATTAAAAAGTGCTGTTATTTCATGTAATATTAATTTTAATATTTGTTTTTTTTTAATATATGTTTGCAAAAAACATTTGCAATTTACATAAGATTTATAACCGATTGATAACTCCGATTCGATTGTGCTGTATTTGATGTGCTAGGCATTGATGGATCTGCCCATCCTTATCATCGTTATCTTCCAATATATCAGTTCCTTTGTATTTGTGAAGGTAACACGATTAACATGCACGAACATAATGCAAAGGTCAAAAAAGTTTTAAGCAATGGTCACACACGGCAGACGTTTTATTATCCTTTGTTTTGCTGTTACCCTTATATGCTTCGCATCTACGTCGTGGTTTCTAATCCAGTAAAACGGTGAATGAAACAAGAGGGAACAACATTCATTTGAAATGGAAATTATTTATTTATTTTTTGCCAAAACTTGTGGCATTCGAAGCGATTTTGTAAGGCGTTTAAGCTTCATACCAATCAAACTCAAAGCAATTCTTAGACCGTGGCTATCCGGAAACTTTTCACTCAGATGACGAAATTTTGACAGTTTGAACGAGAATATTTGGCAGATGTGAGATACATATGACTGTCAAAAATTCGTGCAGCCCCAGGGGCTAGTATACATTTTGATAATCGGCAAGAGAATTTTTTAAACAAGCAAAAATAGAAAAAATTTTTGCTTCCGACAGCATAGCATTCAGAAGTGGAAAAAATTTCATAAAATACTCTTAATTTTTAGTATATATTAACAATTTTGCAAATTAAATTAAATTCTTGCGGTACTACTCTACCGAAATCTAAAACGTCAAAATTTCTAGCTGTCAAAATCTCATCGTCTTTTTGGCACAGTAAAAAAGACAATTATATTTCAACAGAAATAGCTTTCAAGTCAGAATTTTCTTGTTCTCAAGTAGCTTTAAAGGGCATTTTGATTACTCTCTGAGGTTTGCCATTGTCTGCAGAGTTTAAAAGAGTTTAATTCAAATAATTTTCTATCGCTGCTGGGATTTGAACCCGGGTCTCCAGGTTCGTTGGCATAGAGGCCATGTAATTTAACCAACTACTCCACTGACGTCACAATTGATCATAAGAAGCTAGGTCAAAGTCCTTTCAAGGGCTGAAATAACCAGTTATTTATTTTTTTTTTTTATTGTATTCAAGTCAGAAACTTATTTTTTTACCACGAGTAAAAATTTCCGAATAGCACATGGCCTTATTGATTGTTTCGTTGAAGTATTGCATCGCTTTTCCAATTTATTTTTAGCATGATATAACGCATATACTAAAAGAGAACACAAAAGAGAACACTGCACATGCACAACAGATCTATATAAAAATCATATTTTCATACGTGTAAATGTACAGAAGTATGAAAAGTACATACGTCAACTACAGAATAATTCTGTCTCTTACTGCCAATGTACTCACAGTTGCAAAAAATTTAGAAAAGATTGCACAACAGCAAAAAGTAGTAAAAAAAGTACTACAAAAACTGATACTTCATACAAATCATATGGTAGAAAATGTCGGGTCATTTTGACCCAGATAAACGTATAGTGACATGTCAGTTTTTTGTCTCTGCAATGCACATATGTCACATATGTAAAATTTTTCACTCTGGTTGCAAAGATAAAAATCCAACAAATAAAATGGTAATTTTTGAAGCGAAGCTTTTTTACGCCTCGTTTTGCGATTTGCTGGAGTGAAATCTGAAAAAACGACACTTTTTTACGACACCGTTTTTCTTAGAATTGATATTGTTTTTTGCTTGCGTCTATTGCAACAAGAAAATGTTAAATTAAAAATAATTTTTAGTCTGCTGCAGGAATTGAACTCATGCCCGTTGATTGATAGTTTAACGCTTTAACTATCGAACCAAAACCCTTTGTTGCTAAATACCGCTGATTCAATATGAAGAATTAACTAAAGCTATGTTGCAGTAGATCAAAATAATCTATTTATAGGAATTGTATTGGCTACATATCCTTCATCTCCTACAATAAGCATTAGTCAATACACAATAACCACTATAGATCGTGTATTAGCTATACAAACAAGAGTACTAAAAAACACAAATGTTGCTTCTACTTACTACTAGATCTCGTTATGCTGCAAACAAATTTAATATTTTTGTATATTTATTCCCTACAACTGAACAAGAGGGCCGGAGAGGGTTAATATGTATGATCAACACCCATTATTTTTGCAAAAGGAACATTTTTCCCTTGTGGACCTATCCCCTCCGACCACTCCTTACGGATGCTCCTATACAAAAACGTAAAATTTTGTTATTTTAAAGTTTTAAATTTAAAAATTATTTTAATCGAACAAAGCCATTAAATTATCAAATCTATGAAATTGAGAAAATGCTTCTCTCGTGTGTCCAGTGACGCACCTGTGCTTTTTTTTAATTTTTGATATTTAATATGCTTTTTATGCAAATGAAAAGTGCCTTGGGTTTAAGATTAATACTTTATATTTTATGAAATAGAAGCCTTCTGACAACTAAGTGTCAGAATCACTCGATTTGATCAATTATTGCGCTCAGAGTGTAGTGAAGTTTATTGCATAGTACTTTTTGCACTCAGCTCCTTCAATTATCGCACTCTCAACATACTTACCTCACTCACTAAAAACAGTTTTATTAACACAACACATGGTCACCGCACTCAGGGAAAGCACAAACGTTTCAAGCACACGAACCATTTAAAAAACCTCTGAACCAGCCAGTGTAACCATGAAACGAAATACGTTGCTATCTTCACGAAGGTGTTCTGTCAATTTTCGTTCATCGCCGGCTGTGTGGAGAATTCGATATATGTTCGCGCCGTCAGGTTGTGGATAAATAGTCCATTCTTGTGCAGTGTGGAAGGAGATCAAAAGCTAGGGAAGACACGATAAGAAATAGCAACGAAAGCAAAAATATAACAAAGTAAATATATATAAAAAAGCAAAATATACTCGACGTTATATCGTGTAAGACATATTATTATTAATTAAAAAAGCGTATTGATTGGTTAACAAAACGAAGCAAAAAAAAAAAAACAAAGCAGTTGGATAAAATTGCGTAATATTCAGCAGTGCAATTAAAAACACAATTTATAAAAGTTGTCTGTTTCAAATATTTAATTGATGGAAAGTGACAGTTAAACCAGAACGTTAAATGTTCCTTTTTATAAAGTTTTTTAAACATTTTTAGATAATATATGACGTAGAGTGACAGAGTGGAATTGTTAAAAACAAACTAAACTAAACGAAAAGAAAAAAAAAACAACCACCGTAAGCCAGCTAAACTGTAGTGTAGTAGTTGCTTGCACCACCCCCTCCCCCTAAACACTGCTTACCAACACAATACATCACATAAAAAAAAATCAACATTACTAAAGTGCATATTTTTGAAAAAGTTTGTTGCAATTATTATACAACAACAAAAATAACAATAAAATATATGAGGCATAAAATGCACAGTGGAGCAAGTAGTGTAAAAATGAAATTAAATTGCAAAAATAAAAAGTAATAAAATGGATTGTTTGGTACATAACTCAGTAGGACGTTACTTTGTTGTGTTTGCTTCAAAGCAACCAAGAATGACGCGACCTAGATTCGCTTTTATGAATTTTACTTACAAATTCATGAAAGATTTTACTCAAATCTTATTCAAATCAAGTAATATATGTATGTAATATATATAAATTTCAGTTTGTCCATGAAATTGTAATACAGTGGGTGAGCAATTATGTTGCTGCAACCAAATCGTTAAATCGTAAATCCATTATATTTTTTACATATTTCATTCGTAGATTTCTAAATTTCGATAAATATGTTTGCTTTCCTAATGCTGTCAACTCTAATAATCATTTGAAAACTAGAAACCATGTTTAGAATATTTTTTTAACTTTTAACCCTGAGCTACCAAGCATGTCATTTGAAAGCACTTGATTCACCTTTTAAAAATTGTGATTGTCTTATTCGAAAATTCAGAATTTTTGATGTGAGCTTCTTAATTTCTTACTTATTATCGCTTAAAAAGGCTTAGATATGAAAAATGAAGTTATATCCTGTACTTTTTACGTGTTTAATTTAATTTGTTAGTTTGTTTCTAATTGAATCCATGGGCAAACCAACTTCGCATGGACAAATCATAGTCTTTACATTTAGCTGTGTGTTAATTTATAGTCGTTGCAAAACAGAACAAACCAATATACTTAAACAATAAAGGCCAGAAGTAGTTATTCTTTGCCACTCATAATTCTCTCGCCTACATTTTGATATAAACAGTGAATGTGCCTTAATCACCTCGACAAACAATTTGTTCATCGTGTGCATAATAAAAACTGAATATATTTGGCACATTAAGTCTCAGTTGTTATTGTATTTATTGTTAATGTTATAAATGAATCAAAAAAGATGACCAACAAAATTAAGAAATACACGTATTCATCTTCGGTACAAAAAATGAATTGTCGTTAGAGATGTCTTATTCATTGAATGCAATTTAAGTTCTGAAGCTATCGCGCTTAGTATTTAGCATCATTTATTAAATATCGTTATTATGCTAGTCAAATGTGTGCACTATTTATTTTTGTTTATTACCCCTCCTCTGCTTTAAAATTTCAAATCTACCACACTTCCCCACAAGTTCTATGAAAGGCTTTTTGGTTTTTGTGCCATAACTTTGGATGTGAACACATTAGAGCCTTCAGATTTTGTGTGCATTTGGTGCTATATGCGTGCAACGTAGAAACTCAGTTCTATCTAAAGTTGACTAAAGTTATTATTGCTTTTAGGCACAGTTATATCAATATAACCCTTTGAGAAATGAGTGCTTTGACAAGCAATTTGTTTAAAAAATAAAAAATTTCTCTTGTCGCTGCTTTATTTAATTTCATTAATTATCGTGAATTTTTATTGTTGTTTCACATTCAGTGCGTTGGCCCAATATCCAATACATGTTCATACCCCCTACCCGTTCATTAACATAACAGAAGATTCGTCAACTGCATGAGACTCCACTGATGCTGTTATATTCTTAAATAACGCTTTGTCTGCAACTTTTATTCTAGTGATTTCGGTCTATTGTCCGAAGGGTGAATATTCCTGACCACAATATAAAAACGAGTTTATATATTTATCAATCTTTTAATCTTTTTGTCAGGCATGTATTCAATTAAGTTGGCGTTGATATTTATTACTTTGTTTATTGTTCTTGCTGCCGAACTCTTGCTTAGCTTTATGGAAATTTTAGCAGTTTTTTGTAATTCTATTTTGCCTACTATTCGACGGACTTGCCAACGAGTTTTTTTCCCGTTCAAAATTTAAAAACAACGTTATTAATTAGAATCAAGCGTACTTTTTAACCCTTAAGACTGATGAAACCACTTAAAATCCACTACAGCACGTTAGCTTCTTTGTAAACCTTAAACATACTTTTATATCTAGAATCTGTGAGATGTAGACTCCCTGGTTATTGACATATTTAATATCGTGTTTTTTTTTATTTTTTCTTAGTATGTTATTAATTGGTTACAACGTTTTTTTCCATGTCTTGCTGTTTTTGTTTATTGTTCTTTTTGTCCTCATCTGCCGGCTACCCTCCAATCTCTTTTTATGTTCTTTACCAATTATTAGTGATGACTGCGTATGTGTTCTTATTGTAGTCTTTTGTGTTTTTAGTGTTATTTCTTTTTTATTGCTATTCTCACTTTTGTTGTTAAACTTTTGTTAAAATAATTTTTGTTGCTTTGATGCGTAAAACTTATTTTTTTTTATTGGTTCAAATAATGTCAAATGTACAGGGTGAACGGGAATAACTGTCGCACCTAACATTCGTCATAATTAAAAAATGGAGGTCAAAGTTTAATAAAAAATAATTTTTATTTTTTCCTTATATTATTCTTCACAATTTCTCATCATTTAATTCAAACCGTTCGCCTTTCATTTTTTTTACCAACTTAAGACGTTTTCTAAAAGATGAGCATGCGGCACGTACCTCCTCATTTATTATTTATTATTTTTATTGAGATGCTAAGCCCTAAGGCTTTATAGCATTTTAAAAATTCAACAATTTGTTTGATTAACTTAAACACTATACAATTCATTATACATTTAATTATTAATTTAAAGGATTTCAGATATAATATACATAGTAAAAATGATGTAAGGTTGTATATATTCCGGATCAACATCTTGATGTTAATAGATCAATTGATTAGAGCAGTGCTCACATATGTGAGGCTGATAACCAAGTTCTATAATGTGTGTAGGAACAGGGATTAGAGCAAAGCTCACATATGCAAGGGTAGACGGACGGGGTCTACCTCCGGCATATGCCAGGCGAGACGGACATGGTCTCGCTCTGGATAATCATGTTTGAATTTAATCAGCTTGGTGTAAAATTCCCAGGTATGATGTGAAGTTGCATATTCCGGATCATATATTTAGAGCATCGATCCCATATGTGAGGCTGATAATCAAATACTATTCTGATGTATGTATGTAGATTCATGTAAACAGAGATTAGAGCAAAGCTCACATATGCAAGGGTAGACGGACGGGGTCTACCTCCGGCATATGCCAGGCGAGACGGACGTGGTCTCGCTCTGGATAATCATGTTTAAAATAAATCAGCTAGATAGTATTGCCAAACATAGCCAGGAAAATATAAAGTATTCTTGGGAGAGCATAATCCAAATCAACCTCGGTACTGGAGATAATCTAGAATTTTAAGTTTAATTGAGTATATGGATTCATTTAAAGAGATTACATCTGAAACAAAATTAAAGTCACCACAAGCACTTCTCAGCGGTTCATTTTGCAAGTAGTTTGTTCTACAAAAGTTCATGTAAAGTAATTCAAAAGATCTTCTAGGACGAATAGGAACATTAAAATAAATTTTACTTAATAAATATGGACTGTCAACATATCCATGCAGAAGTTTAACAATCCAGCTTACATTAAGCATAGTTCTGCGATTTTTATACCCCCACGTTTAAAAAACGTAAATGGGGGTATATTAATTTTGTCACTCCGTTTGTAACGCCCATAAGGAGGCGTGGTAGGTATAGAAAAGTATATATATTCTTGATCAGCATCACCACCCGAGTTGATTTAGCCATGTCCGTCTGTCTGTCCGTCTGTCCGTCTGTCCGTCTGTCCGTCTGTCTGTGATCACGATTCCAGCCGTAATTTTAAAGCTATCATCACGAAATTCTATATTTAAGCTTTTATCTAAAAAATGAAGGTCAAGTTCGTAAATGAGCCAAATCGGATGAAAACCACGCCTACCTCCCATACAAAGCGACTTTATCAAAACGGTAAAATCTCTTCGAATTCAACAAAAATTAATATATGGACTTGAAATTTTGCATATGAGTTTTGATGTTCAAAATACACTCTAAGTATGAAATTCAATCAAATCGGATGAAAACCACGCCTACCTCCCATACAAAGTGACTTTATCAAAAAGGTAAAATTTCTCTAAAATCCACAAAAATTAATGTATGGACTTGAAATTTTGCATATGAACTTTGATAAATAACGTGTACTATGTGTATGGAATTCAACCAAATTGGGTAAAAACCACGCCCTCCTCCCATACAAAGCTATTTTATCAAAAAACAAAAGCGAATATTTTCTGTTAAAAATATAACGAAAACGTTTTTACAGATAAACATTTTATTGATTGCTTAAGACTTTGAATATATGTACTTTGGTTCGGCCGTGGGGGTATTTTAACTTCGGCCCAGTCGAAGATCATTTCTTACTAGTTTAAAGTAGGAAGATTTAATAGCTGTAATCGATATTCATAAGGTGGAAGATGAAAGTCAGTTCTGCAGTATAAATTGCTTAAGCAGAACAGAAGAAATTTTTTCTGAACTGATTCAATGTCGTCAATGTAACAACAATATCGTGGACACCATATAATTGAGGCATATTCTAAGATAGGCCGCACTAGTAAAGTGAACAAAGATTTCGTAATAAGGGGATCATTAAACTCTTTTGCCCATCGTTTGATAAATCCTAGGGTACTATTTGCTCTATTTATTATTTTAGTTATATGAATATGAAAGCGAAGTTTAGGATCCATGGTAACTCCAAGATCATGGAAACTATCTAGAGATTCTAGTGTATAGTCGCAGATTTTGTACGTGCTTCTAAGCCATGGCTTACGCGAGAAGGTCATGTGCTTACATTTTTTCATATTGAGATTCATACGATTTATTTTGCACCAGTTATAAAGATTATTGATGTCAATTTGTAAGAATTTGGCATCATTTTCATTTTTGTAAGAAAGAAATAGTTTGACGTCGTCAGCGTACATCAAGACGTTAGAATGCAATATTATAGTTGGCAAATCATTTATGAAAAGTAGAAAGAGAAGAGGCCCGATGTGACTCCCTTGGGGCACTCCTGAGGTAACCGGGAACTCGTAAGATTTCACGAGTTTAAATAAAACAGATTGAGTTCTATTACTGAGATACGATTCAATCCACCTCACCAGCTGTATGGGAAATCCGATAAGAGATAATTTTAAAACTAAGAGTTTGTGATTAACAACATCAAAAGCTTTACTGAAATCCGTATAGATGACATCTGTCTGAAGACCTTTTCCAAAATTCTCTATGGTCTTAGATGTAAATTCAAGTAGGTTAGTGACAGTCGATTTTCCAGAAAGAAATCCATGTTGACATGGAGACATCAAAGACTTTACACTATGTGATAATTGTGATGTAACAATTGCCTCAAAAAGTTTGGGCAAAGTACTTAATTTAGCAATTCCACGATAATTATCAATTAAAGACCTGTTACCAGATTTATGCAACGGAATAATAAATGAAGATTTCCATGCAGCTGGAAAATAACAAGATTTTAAAGATGAAGTAAAAAGTAAAGTGATAGGCTTTACTAATTCTTCGCAACAGTATTTCAATATGCATGAGGGTATATTGTCGGGACCGCTTTTATAAGAAGATTTAAGATCTCTTAAGTAGGCTAGAACTGTACTAGTATCAACTATTGGGAGACAAATATCACCAGATTGAACATAATGGGGATAGCTGCCATTATTAAAAGAAGATGATGAATAAGTCGACTTAAAAAAATCAGCAAAAAGGTTGCAGATACTATTGTCATTATCGGATTCCACATTATTGTATTTCATAAAAGAAGGATAGGAATCAATTTTGCGTTTTGTGTTAACAAAGCTCCAGAATGATTTTGCATCAGACTTACTGTTTAGTTTAACTTTTGTGAGGTAGATGTTATAGGATTGTTTGCACAACTGTTGGTAACTATATTTAGTCGAAGTATAACGTGCAATATCACATATGTTATGTGTTTTTTGATATTTTTTATAATATTTAGTTTTCAAGTTTCTCAGTTTTCGTAATTCATTGGTATACCACACGGGGCCGGAAATTATAGAGGCTTTTCGTTGAGGAATAGATCTAAGAAAGCAATCCATGAGCGTTGAGTTAAACGCATAGACCGCGGCATCCAGACTCTGTGATGATAAGAATTTTGTATTTAGATTCAGTATAGGTGACCAATTTATATTGGACAAAATATTTTTCAAAGTAACATAAATAGTTTTCTTAAAGTTGAATTCGGTGAGCGGTTGAATAGTTTGGTTCTGCACAGATGGTTTAGGAAAATTTAAACAGATTTCTATAGTCGGATGGTGAGAATCTTCAGGAGTGACCAAGGGATCAGCTCTTGACACTGAAGCAATATTGCTATCATCAAAAAATACCAGATCGAGCAAACGTTTATTTTTGTTCAAGTGACAGTTTAGTTGGAAAAGACCTTGGCTTGAGAGTTCGTTTAAAAAGCAATTGTCAGATGAGCTTTCCGAAGAAGGTAAAAATATTGTAGGGTTTTCGGAACAACAGTTCCAAGAAACGTTGGGCAGGTTAAAGTCACCAGTTATTAATATATGATCATTTGGATGAAGCTGTAGGCAAACTTTACTAATAGCGAGCAAATGTTTGCTATAAACTTCTAAATTAGAAAATGGTGGGATATATGAGCATGTAATGTAGATACTCAAGGGACCGAACTTTACATGAACACAGCAAAATTCTATGTCTGCAGCTTCTTGTATGTCTATTTCTTGAGAGTAATGTGTTGATTTGACCGCAATCAACACACCTCCACCGTTAGAATAATTGCCAGGAATGGAGGTTCTATCTTTGCGATAAATGTTAAATTTGTTGCAAAGAATTTCAGAATTTAAAGTGTTGGGTTTTAGCCAAGTCTCACTGAAAGTAATTATATCATAATGAATGTTGTGACTCATAATGAATAAATTAATCAATTTAGTATTAATGCCACGAACGTTTTGATATAAGATTAGGAACTGAAGGCAGCAATCTAGTTTTTTTGGTTCATGTTGCGAACAGGTAAAGAAGCTAGTACAGTTCTAGGTTGTGATCTAGGGACGTATTCATGAACTAATGTATATTCAGGCCAAAAACTTTGACTGATTACTTTATTGTAGAGATCATCAGGTAGAGTAATTTTAAATGAAGACGTGACGCGTTCATGAGGTAACTTGAATTTATAAATCGAAATTCTTTTATTTAAAAGATTTAAATTTGATTGCAAATAGAAAAGAATGTCATCCTCAGTCGTATCAGCTGCAAAACGGGATACAAATATTGATCTTGCAGGCGGAATTATCACAAGATTTTTGTGAACCGGCTGATTCAAACTGCTTATCGATATTTGTTTTGGTATTGCGCCTGTGTTATTAGTTTTGAGTAATGCAGGAGAAGTGCCAGCACTTGATAAGGCACAAGCCTTAGCATAAGTTACCTTAGCATCAGAAGTAGAAGGAGAGTCAGTAATTAAATTTATTGTGTGTATAGCAGAGGCTTCTGTCAACAGTAAATTCTCACTGACTGATGCGGGAGCTCTAGAAAGGGCCGCAACATCAGTATTTCGAGCTGTAGTTACATTCTCAGTTGAAAATGCTTCACATGAAGTGTGTAAGTTTACGTTTAAGGGTGAAGGCTCAGCATTAGTTTCAGGGTTAGCTTTAAGAGTAACACTTGTAGACGGAGTGGCTGATTTAGTAATAGATTTGGCAGAGCTTCGAAGGTTTTTGCTGTTCCGCTTTCGCTTAGGAGAGACAAAAGCCTCATCCATGCACTTAAACGATTTGAAAGACTTTTCGTACTCCGCCAATCTAATCTGAGCCGCCTCTAGGTCTTTAGAAACCTCCAAGAAACCCTTTCTCGATTGCCTTATAAGTTTTAATATTTCCAAATCGGTTGCTCTGCAATCTTCGCATGTCCAACGGAGACCCTTATTTTCACCCAGTGCGTCGGAGACACGCGCATTTAGTGCTACACACTTAGTGTGAAAAAAGGATTCACATAACCAACAATTTACAATTCGGTCAGATTCTCCCTTAATGGTGCAGTTGCGGAAATTGCAAACCATATTTAAAAATCTTATATTCAGTTATAAATTTATAAGTTAAAAGTAAAAAAAAATAAAGTTAAGCTTTGGCAACCCTATTTGAGAAAGTTTGAAAGAGACAGGCAAACTAGTTTAGAAGGCAACAGTTTGAAAGGCGTTCGAAAGTTGTTACTAATGACAACGGTTTGAGAAGCTTTAGAATTCAAGCTGACAAACGTCAGAAAACAATGGAAGAAAAACAAGAACAAATCCGCTTTCACAAAAAACAAACCAGCGTTTGTTGTTGCTGTAGCAGAAAAACAAATGAAAATATAAATTTATGATATGTATATAAAAAAGGATTATTTCAGCGCTTTCTTGGCCCACAGTTGTATAAATCCAACGAAGGTCCCAAAGTAATGCACGGCAAGTCCAAAAAGAATTTAATTTTAATTGAATTATACGCGAAATTCGGTATTAAATTAAAATTTTACGCGACAAGAAACAAAGCACGTCTTTCGGCAGAACAGTTTGACAGAACTTTTTGTCATCCGGAATATCGTCCCATATCTTCCTTAGTTTTTTCTTGAATCCATCCACAGTCATATTTTTAACATTGCTTAATTTGCTAAGCATAATACCCCAAATAGAAAAATCTAGAGGATTAAGGTCAGGGGAAGACGGAGGCCATTCCTCAGTAGATATAAAATCTGGCAAATGAGCACGACACCAGCTTTGCACGATTTTTGCCTTGTGGGCTGGAGCGGAATCTTGTTGAAAGCAAAACTCTTCGTTTCCGTAAATCTGCTTGGCAAACGGCAGCAAATGAGTTTTTAAGACCTCATTCAGGTAGTATTGAGCATTGATTTTGACCCCTTTTTCTATGAAAAGAAGGGGTAATTTTCCTTTTTCAGAAACAGCACCCCAAACCATGACGGACGTTACGTTTTGAAACCTTTGAACGGATTTTTTTTCTTTAGGAATATCTTCCATGCTTGCCGCGTAGACTCTGTCATTTTGGGGGTTATGACTTGCCTGTAGAAGGAACAGTTTTTCATCTGAAAATATGATACTGCAATCAGCGTGTCTCCGAAAGATAACCAACCTCACTTCTTTCCTTTCGCATAAGTCGCTGGCGTTCCGTAAGGCCGTGAATGCTCTTCTTTTTATACGCCTTGAGCTTAAGTTCTTCAGAAATGACCTTACGGATGGTGTCTTGGCTGACGTTTAGCTCCCGTCCGATTTTTCTTCCGGAAACTGAGCAATTTCTACGAATTCTTTCCCTCGCCTTTTTAACCAGGGTCGGCGTCCTCACTGTCCGTTTTGCACCACCATTTGATTCTGGAAGAACGCTGCCAGTCCTCCTAAAACGAGCTACCGTTCGCTGCACAAATCGCCGGCTTATTTGCAAGTCTTTTAAGCAGTTGATAATTTTGCAAGTGGATTTTCCTTCCAAATGTAGATTTAAATCAGTGATCGTGTTGCGTTCATCTTTTTTACGCGAAAACTACTAGACAATTTATTATATTTTTTTTGACATACGCTCGCAATGAATTGGAAGATTGCTAGAAATTACAAAAAAAATGTTGGTGCCTACAGTTTTAAAATATACGGTACTTCGGTAGTTGCGACAGTTATTCCCGTTCACCCTGTAATAACCAGGGACGTCCGTGGGCACAGGTGAAGCAGGCCAAAAGTAACGGGCGTCCTAATGAGGACTCAATTAACTGCTCAAATATTTTATACATTTTTTTTATAATATGTAAAATATGTAGTTATTATTGCACTTATGTATACAATAAATATTGCTTAAATATTTTCTTAATTTAAGCAATCGCAGAGAATTATTTTAGTTTTCAGCAAATTGTTTACTTGAATCAAGGAAGTTTTTGTCACTTCAAGTTATTTGACATGAAAACATGGATTGTCCAACTATGGCATGGTTGGAAGGCGCAGTGTCTTATCTGTTACTTTACTTGGGAACATGTAAGCGTCTACAAGATATGTATAATATTCGACCAGTTTGTTATGATCGGTTATCCTACAGCTTTGCTGAAGGATTTTCATTATAATAAAAAAAAAATAAAGTTTAAATTTTAATATCAAGCAAAACATTCTAGTATTAAGAAAATTGTTTACTAGAATCAAGCAAGTTTTTTTTATTTATTTACTAGAGGACCCGGCAAACTTCGTCCGGTCAATGAATTTTTTGATTGAAATAATTTCGAGCAATCACGATTCGATCGAAATTAATTTTTTATCGAACGTTCGCGATCGATAACAAATGGTGACAATCGAATTTCAATTATTGATTGAATGAAACACTTTAATATCCCTTATTTACACGGAATGTAAGGAGGTTGAGGGAAACACATGTCAGATCAAATCAATGCCTTTTTGATAGACAACGTTAGCAAAAGTAACCAAAGAGGAAGGCTTTCAAACAGTTATATTATTTCCATATAATTTTGTGAGCGGAACTTCCGTCCGTATATCTATATCTAAAATACTGAATGCACCTCCATGCTACAGGTGTAAGATGTATACGCTGCATTTGCATATTCTACTTGCTCTCTCTCTTTATATGATCGCACTGCTTTGCTCTCCATTATCTTTGCTTTGGGAGCGCGTTGCTGCACCCGCCAGGTATATTGGAAATAAAAAGAATTCAAAACTCAAAATAATTCAATAATTCAAAACTTTTATTAGTCCCTTAGTCTGACACCGTGTTCATATTCCACTGCCCGTTACAATTTCCCAGTAGCAGAACATCAATCCCAGGTGACAATTCCAATATGAGTTTCAATGCCCTGTGATTTTAGCTTCCATAGCCATTCTGTATAGAGAATCTAGCCACACCCCCTTTTCCAATGCACATACCAGTTTTCCAGTAGAAAGACTTTGGCAATTAGTAACTCCATACTGAGTTTTATTGTCATGCGACGTTTAGTTCCAAAGCTATTCAATACCAAAAATTTGATTTGTGTGGTCGAAGCCTTAACCCCTTTTCCTATGCCCGTCCCAGTTCTCTTGTTTATTTATAAAAAAACTTATTGAATCACACAATGTCAATTCTATAAAGTAAAAAGTCAGCCGTTTGTTCCTTTTGTTCATTTATAAATTACATGAAAACCACCGTCAAAACATGTGAAGAAAAGTTGCATGCTGCGAAACAAATAAACATACCCAGCAAACACAAGAAAAAAATTCTTTAACATTTGAGAAATTAATGATTCTCAAGTTGAGTTTCAACATTCCTTATCATTTGAGATTAAGCATTTTCTCAAACGCTATTTCTCAACTTGAGATGAAGTTGAGGGAGATTTGAGAAAATATTTCTAAGTTGAGAATTACAAATTTCTCAATTTGAGAACTAAGAAAATCACCATGCAAAAAAAGTGCCTTTTAAGTTGAGAACACTATAATCCGTGTGTTGAGATGCTGTTGAGAATTAACGTTGGAGATTTGAGAAACCTATTTGATATCAAATGCACCTCAAGTTGAGAACTAACAAAAAGGTTTATTGGGTACGTACATACATACATACATACATACATCAAGTCGGATTGATTCTCATTTTTATCAAAAAAATCCTCAACATGCTAAAGGTGGTCAGTGAATCCCCTTTTAACAAAACTGTGTTAGATCATGGTATAATAATAGAAGGTAGCATTGACAGTTGCTTGGGAAAACATCTCCTGTCAACAAATATACTCAAAAACTAGTAAGAAATTATCTTCGACTGGGCCGAAGTTAAAATACCCCCACGTCCGAACCAAAGTATATTCAAAGTCTTAAGCCGTCAATAAAATGTTTATTTGTAAAAACATTTTCGTTACACATAGTTTTAACAGAAAATATTCGCTTTAATTTTTTATAAAATCACTTTGCATGGGAGGTGGGTGTGGTTTTCACTCGATTTGGTTGAATTTTATACACAAAGTGCACTTTAAATATCGGAGCTAATACGCAAAATTTAAAGTCTATATATTAATTTTTGTGGAATTCTAAGAGATTTTACCGTTTTGATAAAGGCACTTTGTATGGGAGGTAGGCGTGGTTTTCATCCGATTTGGCTCATTTTCGAACTTGACCTTTATTTCTTGAATAAAAGCTAAAATATTGAATTTCGTGATGATAGCTTGAAAATTACGGCTGTAATCGTGACGACAGACGGACAGACAGACGGACATGGCTAAATTGACTCGGGTAGTGATGCTGATCAATAATATATATACTTTTCTATACCTACCACGCCTCCTTATGGGCGTTACAAACGGAGTGACAAAATTAATATACCCCCATTTACGTTTTTTAAACGTGGGGGTATAAAAAAGAGCGCTTGTAATCCGCCATTAAAAACACAAACAATGTTGAAAACGTGGAAGTGAAAAGAACAACAACCACAGCAGCTGCTGATGTATTTCCACAAAAAGCTGTTTTTGACAGGAGATGTTTTCTTGCAGAAGAGAAAATAAGCAGTTGTCAATGCTACCTTGTATTATTATACCATGGTGTTAGATTAATTCACCACATCAAAACTAATTTGAGCATATTAGAATGTACTTCGGTCCCATGATACAATTATACAGGTAGCATTGACAAGTATTGATTTTCTCAGCAACAAGGAAACCAGCATCTGTCAAAAACAGTTGATCGTGCAACAAAAATTAAACGAATGTAAAAATAAATAAATTCCACAAAATATGCACGTTAAATACACAATTATAATAATGAAAGTTGTGAGAAAATTATGTGTGATATGTGTTTAACGTTTTCCAACCGTGGTGTTTTCATTTTAATTAAAAACTTCTTTAATTTCGTCCATATGAATCTGCAGCTGCTGAGGTTGCTGCATTTGAACGTTTTCAACATTTTATTTATGTTTGCACTTAATAACACAAAGTTCACAAGTTATCTTCGTTGTAGTAATAATAATTCACTATTGATTAAATAAAATAGGCAACATTTTGTAAGCAAATGTTTGGTTATTTGCAAGCGCTGAAACATAAACAATGGCGAAAACATAAGAAATAATTGAACGCTCTCTTTCTTGACTTTTTTTTTGACAGATGCTGGTTTCCCAAGCAACTGTCAATACTACCTTGTATTATTATACCATGCTTCGGTCCAATTAGCTTTAAGCGTAGCAAAGTATGTATGCATATGTTTTTGTTTGTTTGTTTTGTTGTGTTGCGCTTACTGAAAACAATAAGAGTATAGTAGAGAGCAACACGCTGTTTATTGAGGCTCTCGCAGCACAAACGCATGAAAAGCTAACGATCAAGCAATGCATGGCATTCTGGGTGATTTTTTAAAAAACTTAACACTTTAATTAAAGATACTTATTATTGAAATTTCGTAAAGAAAATACCATATGATCCTCTTGTAGCACAAATGTGATATTTTAATAATTATTTTATAAAAATTGGACCAGTACTTATGAAGTTTTGCGACAACAAAAAATTTTCGGTTGTTTGAGGCTCCCAAGCATGATGATAACAGATCCAACCTTCAGTGGGAAATTATTTGTAATCCTTACAAATCATTGAATTCAGGAAACCTGTTCGATAATTGGTTGCTTCGTCCAAGCGCGGATCCACGGTGGGGCGATAAGGGCGATCGGCCCCCTCCCCCAAAGCTTTGTGAATATACAAGTTCTCTAAGCTAGTCTCAAAACATATTCAGAATAAAGCGACGAATTTTTTAGTTGCAGTCGCTTGCCTCTCTGATGTGTTGCGTAATACACAAGCCCTCAGCTGTTTCCTTCAGAAAAAACAAATTTATGTTAAATCAGCGCAGAATACGATTCAAGATACTTTAAATTTAATTTAATTTTAATTTAATTTATTCATCGTAAGACTGTAGTACTAACAAGATTTAAATCTTATGGCAAGCACTATTGACATGGTGACATATAGATGTGATAATATAAATGGTTATACATAACTAAGCCTAGTTACATTACTTTAATAGAATGTTGTGAAATATACATAAAACATTAAGGATGGAACGAGTCAAATCAAGTTCTTAAAATTTAATTACGGTTAATATAAAAAATGAACAATTAGAAAAATGTTTAAAATATAATTTGTAATGAGAAAAAATGTGTACAAATGCGTTCGAAGCAATTAGATAGAAGTTAATGTTTAAATTTTAAATTTTAAATTTTAAATTTTAAATTTTAAATTTTAAATTTTAAATTTTAAATTTTAAATTATGGACACATAAAAAAATTAAATATATTGCTCTTGAACTGCGTTGCGCTTTTTATCTTCTGAATGTTATGGGGGAGTGATTTCCAAAGACGAATGGAATGGACAAAAAACTGACGCTCAGAGGTTAAATTTGTATAAAGTGGTTGAACAAGACTATTTCCCCGATTTGATCGTAGAAAGCTAAGTCGCTGGAACAAATATACAGGCTCTTTTGTAGTTATTATTTTGTGCATCATTAATAGGACTCTGATATTTATAAGACATCCAAAGAAAACTTTGAAGATTTTTATTGCATATTGTGAGACGTGATCGGAGCGCTTCAAACTGAAAACATAGCGTGCAATATTATTGTACAGAACGTTCAGTTTACGCCAGCTCGTAGAATCTTAAACTGCAAAGATTTCACAGCCGTATAGTAATGCAGGTACTAGATAGGACTTAGCTAGTAGCATTCTTATATTTAGAGGGGTGAAATTTTGCGTGGCCCAAAGATTACGCAACATACCATAGGTTTTGCCCAGAAGTTCATGTATGTGATTTGACCATGTTAGGGTATTATTAAATGTTATGCCCAAATTCTTCGCTGATTTCACCATCTCAATTCTGGAGCCATTTATAAAAATTCCAGAATCAGGCAACCGTACACTTTTTCTTGATATAGTTAAGCATTTGGACTTTTTTGGATTCAAGAGCAAACCATTGACCGACGCCCATTCATTAACGCGAGCTAAATCAGCGTTAAGCATATCAAAACATTTTTTAATGTTATTTGGTAGACAGCTTATATATAGTTGCACGTCGTCTGCATACAAATGTATCTTGCAATGTTGTAGGACTTTCGGAAGGTCATTGACGTAAAAAGAGAAAAGAAGCGGACCCAGAATGGAACCCTGCGGCACGCCTCTGGGAACTGGTAAATGGTTTGAATAAATTTCGTTAATATTTACTGCCTGTGATCTATCTACAAGGTATGACATAAGAAGTTTTGTAGCGGATGAGGAAAAATGGAAAAGTTTTTCCATTTTTGTACATAGCATTTTGTGATCAACTGTGTCAAATGCTTTAGAGTGATCTAGAAGGACTAGGAGAGTTACCCTGTCGCCGTCAATGTTAGATCTTATGTCCTCAGTTACTTCGAGTAAAGCTGTAACACACCCCTGTTTTTCCCTGAAACCAGACTGGCATTCAGTCAGCAAACAGTTTTCCCTTATGAAAATATTAATTTGTTTTTTGACTATTAATTCGAAAACTTTAGAAAAATAAGGCAGGATTGCGATTGGTCGAAAATCATCGCCCGATTTGGGAATCGGGACAATTTTAGCATTTTTCCAGCTGAGGGGAAATACTGATGTAGTTAATATAGTGTTGAAAATATGAGTTATATATGGCAGTAGCTGAGGAAGCAGAAGCTTTATGAAAATTGGATGCATTTCATCCATGCCCATTGCATTCGACTTTATAGCTAAGAAACTCTCAAAAGTTTCAGAATGGTCTATACAAGAAAAGCCAAAACTAGAGACAGAGTCGAAACTATGCGGGACATTATTGTAATAATCAAAGTTTGGAGTGGGTATTGGTATTTCAGAAAACTTTTTGTTGAGCTCATTGACGTCTACATTTCCATTTGCTCGCGCGACACTTTTTCCTAAGCCAATTTGACGCACTAATTGCCACTTTTGCTTACTCTTCACCGCTGAAGAAAACTTATTTTCGTAGTGTTTCTGTTTGGCAGTTGCTACCGTCCGTACAACTTCCCTTCTTAAACATTTGAAGCTCTCATGTAATTCCGGAGTCCTAAAACGCTTCCACCTATTAAACGCCGCATTACGTTTTTCAATAATCGTTTTTATTGCATTTGAAAACCAAGGTGGCTGCGAGTGTTTGACTTTTTTTGTTTTAAGGGGAACATACTTATTGAAAAGATATTTAATATTATTTTCCAAAAACAGCACTTGGTTAGTTACTTGTGGCATGGATAGAATAGCAGACCAGTTTACGCTTTCGACTTCCGAAAACAAGGACAAGTGGTCTATGTTCTTGAAGTCACGAAAGTTTATTATTTGTTCCTGTGAAACAAGATTAAAATCGTACGTCAGGAAAATAAGATCATGTTTTGAAAACATGGGAGCGGATAGCTGATCGTAAAGTCTGATTTTGCTGGTGTCATTCACGAAGAAAAGGTCAAGCAAGGTATTCTTATTTTTTGAAAAGTGTGTCGGCATAGATGTATTGAATGAAGAAAGTCCTATAGACTTCATATCGTCGACGAGATGAAAATCTTCTAATATATTGCTGTTGAAATCGCCACAAATAATAATGTCGGAATATGGGAGCATTAGGGGCTCAATTCTATCAAAAAAGACTTTAGTATCAATATTGCTATTAGGTCTATAAACGCTACCAATGAGTAGTTTTCTTGAGTCGTGTACCAATTCAAGAAAAAGAATCTCTACTTTATCATCCGGAATAGATTTACAAATCAAATTACATGAAATGCCCTCCCTTACAAACACAGCAACACCTCCAGCATGCCTGGCTCTGTCCGCTCGGAAGATCATGTAACCGCTTACTTTGAAAATACTGTCATTTACGATTGGCCTAAACCAAGTTTCCGAAACGCATATAACATCCATGGCTGAGTTCTCAAAAACATATCTAAATTCGTCGATTTTATTATTCAAACTTTGTGCGTTTATATGACACACCCTTAAACCAACCCTTTGCTTGCATAGAATGCTGACTAACACTTTTGTATTGTCTTTGGAACTTCCCCGATGACTATGTGATGAAGACATTATTAAAAATTATCAAATTTAATAAATGAACAACTAAAACAAAAGCAACGCACGTATATTCATAGTGTCTCTTGAAAAGAATAATAAGAAAAAAAATAAAAGCATTTGTTTGGCATTTAACAATGTTTCTATTAAAAGTAGCAAAATAAAGAAACCCTTTAAAAATAATTAAGATACTTAAAATACTTCGTAGCGTAAATATGAAAGAAGCAGAGACAACAAGTGCAATCAAACGAAAGCATGTCGTCATCAGTGAGCATGAGATGTCATCAGAGGCGAGTTTATGATTGAAGAGTAATGTTGATATTTTGCTCTTTACAGAAGAAACGAGAATTCTGTGAAATAAAATTTGAAATTCTTTTTAAAGAAATTGAAAACATTGCAAATAATATTGGAGTAGAAATAAAAATGCCACGTGAAACAATTTTCAAAAGAACCGCGATAATTATCCAGTAAAAGATCCCATAGCATATTTCAGACAATCTGTTTATATTCCTATGCTGGATAATGTGATGATGAATTTAAAAAGTCGATTTTCAACAACTACTTTGGAATTGTATTCTTTTTTAGTACTGTTTCCTTATTCCATTACCTGGAAAAGCATTACGTTATATATACAAGATGTGAGAAACTTTGTAAGAGATATTACATTTTCTGTAAAGAATCTTTAGAGGTTTTAGAAAGATCTTTAATTAATGAGTTGGAAATGTGGCACTTGCAATGTATGATTCAAGTACTAGTGCAATGCAACTATTACACTGCCGTGATGCTGGAGTATATCCTCTTATTCAAACTCTTTTTAAAATTTTCAAATTTTAATACATTGAAGAGAATTAAAACCTATTTGAGATCTACGACAACAGAAGAAAGATTGAACGGACTTGCTTTATTGAATATTCGTTATGACATTAATGTGATTGTGGATCAAGTCATCGATAGATATGCCAAAACACGGAAGCATAGATTAGATTTCGTTTGAGATTCGATTTTTTAAACCGGGAGATTATGTACTAAGTCATTTAATCCAAAAATGTAAGCCAAAAATTTTGATTTGATTTGACGAACTGCGATCGCCCTCCCCCAAATGAAGCTTCTGGATCCGCCACTGGCTTCGTCTGAAATCAATCAACTGATCTGTACGAATTTGTCCAGAAATTGCATTTTGAATTACGAAATTCAAATCGATTTTTTTTATTTTTCCATTAAAAATGTATGGAACATCGACTTTTAGGAGAAAATTGCAATTTGTTTGCGGTTAAAAGCTACCCTGTGCGGAGACGAACACAAAAAAAAGCTCGAATCGGACAATCTGTTCTCGAGTTATGAGCGTTATTATGTATGCTACTCTGTTTTGTTAATATATGACACTTATTCGGACATGACAATCTGACTGTTTTCATCATCCGTCGCTCGCTGGTCAGTGTCGCTTACGCGTGTATTACCTCGCCGCGCATTTGACTGACTTCGTAGACCTATGTCAGGCTCGTCCTCTCCTTGGAGTTGTAATGAGCACTGTACGACACAAAAAATTACCAATTTCAATTCTTTCGATTTTTTCGCTTTGGGTTCTTCCTTATTTTCTGTTTTTCTAAACCAAATCAGTATTGAGGCAAACAAAAAAATTATTAAAATCGGCCGAGCCATTCTTGAGTTTTAGCAGGACTAACGCACGGCAATTGATATTGAAGATAAGAATAAGATGAAAAACACGATTGGTTTTTGTCTTAGAAAAATATTATTCTCGAATTCTATAAAATTCAAATTCGTAAGATTGTGCTGTCATATCATATTATTGGAAGTTTTTGTAGTACATTTCAATTTGAATAAAAATAGTCAGCTCAACCGTCAGTTTTGAAGACATGAGGTGGTCTAAGGGTCGATCCTCACAATGGGCAAAGAAATAATTTTTTTTTATTAATTTTTTTTTATTTATTGAAATGACAGCTTTTGTGTCCTTTTTGGAGTAAAAAGTGAATATGTTGGAGCTTTCTTCAAATAGGGTTTATTAAGTGCTTAAATTGAATTTATCAACGAGAAGAAATTGAATGAAATTTATTCCAAAACAACGGAGTTATTTTCATCGAAAGTAAGAAATACGAATTTCTGATGGTTTTTTGTTATTCTAAAGAAACGATGTTATTAGAAAAAGACGCTGTACTAAAATTTGTGCAATTTTGAAGATATGTGAATGTTTTTGGTGTTAAAATAACAGAATTTTCTTTTAATTAATTAGACCAACAGTTTTGCTAATAATAGTACGCTCGTAGGATAATTTACGTTTCTTAAAAAGGGGCGAAAGAGGCGTGGTTAAAACTAAGTATGCCATAACCTAATCTAGGCTTCAAGTAATGTGTGTGTCGAATTTGAGTTAGATCCGTCCAGCCGTTAAGTTTTGTTGCCTATTTAAAATAGTCTGATGTGGCAATTCCCATACAAAATTACCAATTTCGATTTTTTTCGATTTTTCCGCTGTTCCTTCGAGTTTTATGGAATTTTTTACATAACGTTCACTAACGTATTAAAATTGTTAAAAACACTCATCACTACTCCCCAGAGCATGCGCCCCACGTTTTTATGAGAACTAAAAGCCCCACTCTAGCAGAAATTATTTTATACTTTTTAGTTCAATTTAAAAACGTTGGATGCTAAAAATTTTTTTTTACTTAAATTATTATTTTCTTTAATATTTGTTTTTTTTCATTTTGCATTTTTTTTTCTCTCAAAATTCTTTTGAATTCTATCAAAAACTGAAGAAATTCGGTTTTTCAAAAATTTACGACTGAAGGTGACTAAAGAATTTATTCAAGAAAATGAAATACGAAAAAACCGGAAAAAGCGTCATTGACATTGTTAAGGATCGAACTGACAACCTCACGATTATATTACACTTAATAAAAAGATCTTAGCTTTCTAATGTAGGTTTTATGGTTCTTAATGATTTTATGACAATATCTTTTAATTTTTTATTGATTAAAATTATAATTGCATGATTTCGGAAAAAGGGACGTTTTGTGGGATTTTAAGTAGAGCTGCTTTTATTGGCATCACCAAAATGATAGACGCACGATCTGTCAACGCAACATTTAGTTGCAAAGTTTGAGGTCGTCCGTTTTGACAGCTTATATCGTAAAGTTTTTACAACGGAGACCAACGTACGGTCAGCGCAAGACCGACCTAACGCAGTATTGTAATTCAGCTATAAAGCAATGGCCGTGTGCTCTGAGCTACAGAACTCACACAAAAGGCAATAGCAAAATAGCAATAAATAAATTTTTTAACTACTTTCTTACAATTTTTTTTTCACCCTCACTATTGAATTTTAAAAGGTTTCAATTTGTTTAAAAAAAAAAAAAAAAATCCTTCACATTGTTGAGGCTCGAACTCACTACCTAGAGTATAATAAGGCGATCGCTTTACGCTCTGAACTACAGAACTTATAAAAAAATATTTTCTAAATAGCAATAAATCAAACTACTTTTTAAAAGTAAATAAAAAAATTTTATATAAACTACTTTTTTGCAATTTTTTTTTCATCCTCAGTGGTGAATTTTAAAAATTTGATTTTTTTTTTCATAAAAGAACAAACATTTTATTTACATTGTTGAGGCTCCAACTCACTACCTAGCGTATAATAAGGCGAGCTTTTTACGCTTCGAACTACAGAACTCACATGAAAATATGTTCTAAATAAGGTAATAAATTCACTTCAGTTGTGAATTTTGGAAATTTGAAAATGTCAATAAGCTTTTCAATTTTTTTTTGTTTGATTTTCAATATGTATGTATGTATGTATCAAATAATTTCGCATTTTAGCTAAACAAATAAACGCACAGACAAGATAACGCATATTAGATAATATTGTGTTGTCATCCAGTTCTGAGCTACATTTTAAGTTTGGGCGCCTCGGTAGTCGAGTTGTTAGCGTGCTCGACTGCCACCCCAGAGGTCCCGGGTTCGATTCCTGGCCAGGCCATGGTCCTTCGCTTTAAAAACCTTTCTAAATTTTCTCTCCTCATTTCTAATCAACTGAAATTTAAAATTCATCAATATTTACGACTTGAAGTTGTAGTTGATGGTAGAGAAGTTTGTGGATGAGATTGCATTATAACTTGAATTGACTGAGGTAAAGGCATAACACTTACCTCTGATTCAAATTCACATGTTTCTTTGACTTTCCACCACGCTTAGAACATTCTACACATGTTTCACTTGATTGCCCTTTCCTTTCCACTAAACTATCACCCTATTTCGAACCAAGGCAGACTTGACTAAATAGGTATTTCACCTGAAATCCTTGGTTCAAAGCTAAATAAAAAAAAAAAAAAAAAAGATTTGTACGGGACAGACAAATGAAGTGAAGCTAATAAAAACGTTTTAAATTAGGAGTTTGTTAACGGAAGGCGAAGATTGAATCACTGTCTGTTTGGAGAAGAATGGCATCCTCATTTGGCTTAATGGATCGAAAAAGCTTCAGATTGTTGGCGAAAAGAAGGCTTTGGGAATGACGTATGACCCTAGGAAGATCATTAATAATAATTAAGAACAGTAGAGGCCCTAGATGACTGCCTTGGGGAACACCGGACATTACTTCGAAGATATTGGATAGGTTGTTATTTATTTTTACTGATTGGCGGCGATTGGAAAGGTATGATTGAAACCAACATAGGAGGTTAGAGTGAATTCCCAGGGAGGCAAGTTTTAAAATTAGGTGCTTGTGAGAGACTTTGCGAAATGCTTTCAAAATCAGTATAGATGACATCGGTTTGAAGACCTGCTTCAAAGTTAATAATTATAAACAAAAAAAAAATAACTGGCCATTTCAGCCCTTGAAAGGACTTTGACCTAGCTTCTTATGATCAAATGTGTTGTGCGTGTTATTAAGTTTGTACACAATTGACCTAGAAAGGGACCTACATGTTTAACGCCGACTCCGAACGGCGATGAACGTAATGTTCTTATTCTCAAGAAGCTTTACATGGCATTTTGATTACTCTCTGAGGTTTGCCATTGTCTGCAGAGAGGTGGCGGCCGTACAGAAAAAATATTTTAATTCAAATTATTTTCTGTCGCTGCTGGGGTTCGAACCTGGGTCTCCAGGTTCGTTGACATAGCGACCACGTACTTTAACCAACTACGCCACGGACGCCACTTTTAGAAGTTACATTGGGTTAAAGTTATTTCTTAAAAATGTGATAACTCTGAGAGTTAAACATTAACTATAAAAGAATATATACCAAATTGAAGGATAAAAATATGACTTTTTTATTAAAATAATTAAAGACTGCCACAATAACGCATTTTTTTCTTTAAAATAAGTTTATTGAAAAAAAAAACTTAGAAAAAACTAAAATCGTTATTTTTTTTTTTAACTATCAAGGAATTTAGTAAAACTTTTAACAAGTATAATAAAGGTAATCAAACTTCCTTTTCAATGATACCAGCTGCGATGAAATATGTTCAAAACTTTCAGAGATAGCCCACTTTTAAGATGGAACTTTTAACCACTATATTTTCTAAATCAAAAGTGAACTACGCTTTTTCTTTTCACAATCTTTTTAAACGCTTCAATGTTTTTAAATCACTTGAAAATATTTACAGAAACAAATATATAAAAATTTCATTTTGCACTTGAATTATCCCCCACAACATATTTGATCAATACTGTTTATAGGAGGCAACACTTTGTTTTGACAGTGTTTAAATTATTTCAAGAAAATGGACGAAATAATTTCTATTTTTATTCTTCTTTATTTTTATTTTCTTTCTTAAGTTCTTATTGTTTTATTAATATGTATTAAATATTACTGGCGTCCGTGGCGTAGTTGGTTAAAGTGCGTGGCCGCTATGTTAACGAACTTTGGAGACCCTGGTTCGAACCCCAGCAACGACAGAAAATTATTTGAATTAAAATAATTTTTCTGTACGGCCGCCACCTCTCTGCAAACAATGGCATACCTCAGAGAGTAATCAAAATGCCATGTAAAGCTTCTTGAGAATAAGAACATTCCGTTCATCGCCGTTCGGAGTCGGCGTTAAGCCTGTAGGTCCATTTCTCGGTCAATTGTGTACAAACTTAATAACACGCACAACACAATTGATCATAAGAAGCTAGGCCAAAGTCCTTTCAAGGGCTGAAATGGCCAGTTATTTATTTTTTTATTTTATTAAATATTATTATACAATTATAATCATTTATTTGATTTGGCGAGTAAAATATGAGCGAACAAACTAGCAGCAGCTGGATATCTACATACAAAATTCACTGTCAACACCTTTTTTGCTATTGACAACTGTGTCAAGAAAAGAGCTTTTAGAATTGAACGAGAATAGGAAATATTGACAATTGTCAATATATTTCCTATTGTAAATATGTTGAACTTTGTCAACTCACCGGAATAGGTCTGTAGATGTATCTTGCCTAAAGCGCTTATAGGCTTTATTATTTTTGTTCTTTAAGTTTGAGAGCCTCTTGTTAAACCGGGGGGTTCCTATTGCTGAAGGTCTGTTTCAATGTCACGAACTGATTGATCGAGCCATTTAAAGGCAATCAATAGATCTGGTTCCCGAGCGATGAAGTCCCTCGAGATCGAGGATAAAGTTCATTCATTTCAGCAAAGTTAGCGTTTTTAAAGCCAATGTAAATGGCCAATGAAATGTAAGTTCCTGATTAGTAACTAGTTTCTGATATTGATAAAGTGAAAATAAAAGAAAGAAAGGACCATAGTAATTGGTGCTGTTAAAAATTTGAGAAGCGGGTAAGCCCGAGTTAACGCGGAATTCTTTATCGCGGAATTCTTTATCGACAAATATGAGGTCGAGAATCCGGTTTAGATCATTTTTGAACTTATTGACTTGAACTAAGTCATATTGGCTGAAAAAATCTATTAAAAGGGTTTAAGTTGAGCTGTGGGCATTAAAAGGATGAAGGTGAGAACCATCGACTTCAGGTTTCCAGATAATGTTACTTAAGTTAAAGTCGCCGGCGATCACAACGTTCTGAGAAGCGGATAAATTTTCGAGAACAGGCCGACAATAATCGAAATGTGCATTATAAAGTTCAATGGAACTGTTAGGGGGTATGTAGCTAACTATCAGAAAAAGCTCGAAATTGTTGGACAAAGTAGTTTAATAATAATTTGGTCAATGTCAAATTATTCTAGTTTTCAGTAAATTCCTCACTTGAATCAAGCAAGTTGTTCTCAATTCAAGGAAAATCAATTTCTCAAATCAAGCAAATTATTCTACTTTTCAGCAAATTGTTACTTGAATCAGGCAAATGTTTCTCCCTTCAAGCTTGAATCTAGTAAAAAATGTTCTTTAGTTTAAAGCAAATGTTTGTTCACATTTTTCTTCTTATTATCATGTGCTTTAAACTTGCTCAATTCTAGCAAAATAATGCTTTTTCAAGAAGTTTCTGAATTCTTTCTGTAGTCAATTTCATGCAAAGTGCAGATAAGATTTAAAAAAATCGCATAATTATCTATTAGTAAATAGAAAATTATCAAATTACTACAAATTCAGCAACCATGACCTTGCCAATAATTTAAATTTTTTGCTTCTAGCCTTGATCTATCTTAATCATGCTTGCTTCTAATAGAAATTTTGGTGTTTTTGCTATGTGCAGATTGCACACTTTTCGTGCTTTCATCCTTATCTATGTTTAGAATATTTTAAAATTTTTTACACGTCACTTGATTATCTCCAGAGTCTTTGCTTGAGGTATTTTTGTTTTTTTTTTTTTTAAATAATATCTTTTCTTGCACAGAGCTTAAGGAAAAAAACAATAATTGAAAATGAATTTCAGAATTAGAGACTAAATAATTTATTATTCTTTTTTTTCTCTCTCATTTTAGATCCCTAACAGCTGCTCTCGCCGCTAGAGCTTTTCGTGTTTTAGTGATATAAGTTAGAAGATAAAAACGTACACCAAGGCATTTAAATAAGTCAAAATGATTGCATTCAGACGTACCATTAAGCCCGCAGTCAGACCCCAGGTTGCCGCATTTCTCAAAAAGTAAGTAGATGCTCTTTGCTTCCTTAACCTAAATTTAGTAAATGTCTTGCTTTTGAAATGGCCAATGGTTAACTATTTACATTCTCCTTCAGAACATAGCACTCTTCTTTTCAGCAAGTTTTAGCCCCGAAAAATCTTTTTGAATTTTTAGTTAATTTATTTAGTACATTTCAATGCTAATTTTTCATAATTATTTTCGAGGAGCTCCCACAGCTAAGATAATATGAATGCACAGTTGAATTGATATCATTTCTTTCACAGTTACTCGTTTATTGCCTCGAACAAAATCCATGCCACCAAAGTTGCAAAACCCGTGGTGGAAAGCCGACGAAGTACCAGCTCCGTAGTGCCGGATACGAATCTCTCAGATTTTCCCGTAAAAAACGAACCCATACTCGAATACAGGACAGGCTCAGCGGAACGTAAGGCGCTACAGGATGCCCTTAAACGCACCGCTGCTACTTGTGAAGAGATACCAATTGTGATTGGTGGCAAGGAGTATAAAACGGATCAGATCGTCCATCAAGTAATGCCTCACAACCATTCGCACAAATTGGCACGTTTCTACTATGCAGACAAAAAGTTGATACAACAGGCCATTAAGACGGCAGTAGAGATGCAGCCCAAATGGGATCGCACACCATTAAGCGAAAGACTGCGTATTTGGGAGCGCGCCGCAGATCTCATGGCTGGTTCCTATCGCGCCGAACTGAATGCGGCCACTATGTTAGGCCAGTCAAAAACAGTCATTCAAGCAGAGATTGATGCCGCTGCTGAGCTTATCGATTTTATACGCCTCAACGCGTACTTTTTGAAAGAGTGCGCCAAATATCAACCCATAAGCGAGAACATTAAGGTGACCAAAAACTCGATGCGTTATCGAGGCATCGATGGCTTCATTGCTGCCGTCAGTCCATTCAACTTTACTGCAATCGGCGGAAATTTGGCCTACACCCCGGCTCTCATGGTGAGTATTGTGCAATATTGATTATAGTTGAAGCACAACTGCGTCATCAGCTTGTCGTCAGTAACGAAATAGCATCGTCGACGCTAAAGTAATAATTGCCAACTAATTTGCGTTAATTGTTAGGGAAACGCCGTCTTGTGGAAGCCATCAGATACTGCGCTGCTCTCAAATTGGCGCATCTTCAACATCATGCGTGAGGCTGGCCTACCAGATGGCGTCGTCAATTTTACACCAGCAGACGGTCCAGTATTTGGTGACACAATAACGCAGTCGCCGCATTTGGCAGGCATTAATTTTACCGGTTCCGTTCCGTAAGTACTGTTCATATATCTTCTAATGGGGCCGATCTAATTTTATGTCTTCTATGTCATTTAGTACCTTCAATCGTCTGTGGAAACAAGTGGGAAACAACATTGACTGCTACAACAACTTTCCACGACTCATTGGCGAATGTGGTGGCAAGAACTTCCATTTTGTTCATCCCTCAGCGGATGTTATGTCAGTCATTACGTCCACAATTCGTGCGGCCTTTGAATTTTGCGGCCAGAAATGCTCCGCCTGCTCTCGTATGTTTGTGCCTGCATCGCTTTGGACAAAGGTATTGATAACAAAAGACAGTACAAATTTTTGAAAATGATGAATTTTACCCACCTTACGTTTTGTAGATTAAAACTGGCTTGGTAGTGGAGGCAGCCCAACTAAAGATAGGCGATGTGCAAGAGTTTGATAGCTTTACGTCTGCTGTCATAGATGAGAAGGCTTATAAGCGCATCACATCCTACATAGAGCACGCCAAGAAGAGCCCCAATCTTGAAATTATAGCTGGCGGCAAGTACTCAGATGCAAAGGGGTATTTTGTGCATCCAACGATTATACAAACTACTGACCCGTTGGACAAAATTATGACGGAGGAAATCTTCGGACCAGTATTAGCCATTTACGTGTATGATGATAAAAAGCTTGATGAAGCGATGCATCTGGTGAATACATCGACCAAATTTGCGCTGACTGGTGCTGTCTTTGCACAAGACGAGTGAGTTGCATTTGTTGTTGTGTTTGTATGGCAATAACTTTTGACTATGTATTTCTGTTCATGAAGAGCGTTTTTGACGAGGGCATTAGAAGAGTTCAAAATGGCTGCTGGCAATTTCTATATCAATGACAAGTCGACGGGCTCCGTAGTAGGACAGCAACCGTTTGGTGGCGGGCGTATGTCAGGTAAAATAACTATAAATCATGTTTTAAATGAACATCTGTCAATAATATCGATTTATGTGCAGGTACAAACGACAAAGCTGGTGGCCCACATTATATTTTGCGCTGGACGTCTCCGCAGGCAATTAAGGAAACCTTTGTACCGTTACGTGATATCTCCTATCCATACATGTTGGAATAAATAACTATATCTCAAATTTTATACTCTCGAAATATTAAAAGATATTCAAAAGTAGATCAAATTATAGCAGATAAAAGCTAAGCAAAAACAAAACTATTCAAAAAAATGCAAAAACCATTGAAGAAATAATAGAAAATCTCAGAAACCAAAAATACAAATTATTATACATGTAATATCTATGTATTTATATGTGTATTATTATTTATATGCATATCAATATGTTTATATTATTTATATATAAATAATAATATTAAAGTTACATATAAATACACACATTTATAGAGGCATATAATGAAATTTTATATAAAGATACATAATATGTATTTTGGAAGTATTTTTATACTTCACAATAGATAATATATATATACTCTAAAGAACATATATATAAACTAAACAAAGCTGAAATCTCATTTTTATTTGTTGAATTTGTTTGAATTATTAATAGATATATATATATATATATATGAATATATGAAACAGGTGTAGCTATGTAAAGATTTGAAATTGTTTGAAAACTAAAACTCACTGTGTATGAATGTAAATGCTAAAAACAAAAACTAAAACTTAACACGATCTAACATAATCTAATAATATGCTTAAAATAAGCTAAAATAGAAAACAAAAATATGAAAAAATTAAAAGTATTCGCATTTTAAACTTGCCCTAAAAATAATTATACGATTTGTATGGAGTGACAACTAGAGTAAGACATAGATCAACAACCAGAAATGAGCATATGTATGTTCCAAAATTTTGAGAAAGAACCTTTTATAAAAAACGAAACAATAAATTTTTTATTTATTTTTCTTTTTTGTTAAAAAAAAAATAAAGCTAGTGAAAGGAAATTTTAAATGGAATATCTAGCAACCTTATTGTACTCTTAGTTTTATAAAGAAAACAAAGATATTGTCTCTTTGTCTTGTTGTTACACCGTACGCATTCATGTGTAGGAATAATGCATATTAAAATAAAACATTCACCAAAAAAACAATGCTACATTGCACTCAGCAACCACAGCAACTGATTATTCGCAAAAGCTATCAATTTGTCTGAATAGCACTAATACCCTCTCTCTGTACCCTTACTAATATGTATGCATGGCTTAATCGATGGATATTAAATGTTAGTTATTGCATAAATAAAAATTAGAATAAACAATATATTAGATAATAATTGCATACATTTTTACACAGCTAAATTGATATGCTGATTTTATTTCTTATTCTGAAAAGTGTTTTGTTTTTGCTTCATTTTCTTGAAAAAAAAGATAAAAACAATAATGAATTTATTGTTATAAAGTTCTTAATACATGTATAAATAGTAAGCAATAGATATGCGACACATTCTTTGACAATACGCCAGAAATAAATGATATGACTTAAAAATATATATGTTATAGCATATAATATAAGAAAATAAAAATTAAAAAAAAACAGCAAGAAAGCCTTGAAATAACTGTTTATTTAACAAACGAAAAGATATTGATTATAAAATTATTATTTTTTTACTTTGATTGTCACAGAGGATTTGGCGATAACTTTTACCTATTGATGGTGAATTATTTTGTAAGAAGGGCTTTTGGTAGCTATCTTAACTCTGATAAGCCCAATTTTTTTAAGTTTTCTTTTTACATAACCTGTTAAGTATATTAAAATATACTCAACAAACATATTTTTCAAGTGCAACAACCACCGCTTTTTCAGAACAGCAATAATCACTTGCCTTTTGGCTTACAGAATGCATTACTTTAACATAAGCATGTCATTGGCGGTAGGCGATTGCAATTTCTTATACCAGAGAAGCACTTGTATAAATGCATACCAGAAGCGGTTAAATAATATCTTATGCTCATTTTATAATTGCCCTTTTTGTATTTCTTTATTTAATTATATGGCGGCTCTAATCTACCCAAAAATCAATAAAAATAAATAAATAACTGGCCATTTCAGCCCTTGAAAGGACTTTGACCTAGTTTCTTATGATCAATTGTGTTGTGCGTGTTATTAAGTTTGTACACAATTGACCGAGAACCGGACCTACATGCTTAACGCCGATTCCGAACGGCGATGAACAGAATGTTCTCGTTCTCAAGAAGCTTTACATGGCATTTTGATTACTCTCTGAGATTTGCCATTGTCTGCAGAGAGGTGGCGGCCGTACAGAAAAATTATTTTAATTTTAATTCAAATAATTTTCTGTCGCTGCTGGGGTTCGAACCTGGGTCTCCAAAGTTCGTTGACATAGCGGCCACGCACTTTAACCAACTACGCCACGGACGCCACCCAAAAATCAACCTTTTTTAAATTTAACTTTACTGTTGGGTTTTACTTGGTTCTTATAAAGAACATAGATAAATGTTATAAGGCATTACAGTCTGCATTACTTTAAACAAAAAGTAATAGTATTTTGGGCCTTAGGAATTATGTAATGCATTAAATAAGCGAATATAAAGTAAAGGCATTACAAAGTTTTAAATATGTTTTGCTGGGTAACTACAAAGATATATTGTTTATTACAATTTAAAATGATTTCAACTCAGCGTTGCATTAAATTATTACTCGGTAAGTATATGAGCTACACTCATTATATAAAAACGAAAATGAGGAATTTATACTTGGCCTTACGAACAAAAAGAAAAAACATGGTGGTGCTGTCAGGGGACTCACTCAGATGAAAACCATTTTTTTCGATTTTCTTCTTTAGTTTATAATCTATTAAGATATTTTTAATCTAAGGTAATTTGTCTGAGAAGGAATTAGAAGCGCATCATAAAAATATTAGGAGTGTACATTTGTCACATACAAGACAAGACGTAAGACGTATACATACCAACATGGATTTTATTTCTTATATGCTGATTTCTTCGGATCCGTTTATTTCTTCAAAAAGAATAATAGCGGAAAATAAAGCAAATTTACTGAGTGCAGTCATCAAAAAAATATATATTCAGCCCTATGCTAGGATCCGTCGTAATAAATCTACTAACGTAAGCCTACGCTACGAATACGAAAAATTAGCTATGATAGGTTTCTAACAAAACAAAGTGGAATGTTGCCTCATTGAAATTGAACTTCGAAAATTCGAAAACAGCTGTTTTTGACTAGAGACATGAAATTTAAAAAAAGTGATTAATTAAACTGTTAAGTTTAATGATTTTCAAATAAAATTGATTTAAAATTAATTCCTTTGCAATTTAAATTTTTCCACAGCATGAGGAGAATATGCTACATAGAAGAGCTATGGAAGTTCGGCAATAAGTATTGCGAGACTACAGCGATCCTTTTTAAATAGATAACGAAATGTAGGTGGTGCCCTTTCCAAAGCATTTGTAAGTGCTCGACTTGGTGGGTGGAAAACTAACAGCAGCAACCACGTAACTATCGGTGGAGGCCGACGTTTTTGTTTCGATAGGAATGCATTCGATCTGTCTCCGAATTGCGGCACTTGTCATCGAATAAAATCGTTTCAAATATGTCTACAACGTCCATTAACTTATTCAGCCCAATCGAGGTTTTCGGGAGAAATATTTTTCCATCGAAATATTTCTCTTCCCCCGAAGGGAATTCCTCTTCCGTGAATTTTCATCGAAAAATGTTTCCATTAGAAAAAGATGCTGTCAAATTCGGAGAAAAATGCAGCTTTCGAAGTTCATATTGACAGTTATAAGACGTAAGAATTCAAATAATTAATTAAAAATGTTGCGCGCAGTGGTTATTCTTGCGGCTGAAGAAGAAATCGCAGAGCAAAAAAAAAGAAGTTAGACTTTTGCGGAGGAAAATAAGAGACAAATCCAACCCTTTGGAGCTGCCATGTGCACTGTACGTATTTACATATACAATTTATGAACAAATATGCAATTTAATTATATGCTTCAGATTTGTAAAATACTTTCGTGTAAACAAATCTGCATTCAAATATTTGCTGGGAGTGCTCAGTGAGTCTTTGTCGCCAATACGAAAAAATTTTGCTGTGACACCAATTATTAAATTATGTGCATCGTTGAGGTTTTTCGCTGAGGGGGGCTACCAAACCGGAGTTGGCAAAGACTTTGACATTGGCTTGGGGCAATCGTCATTTTCAGAAGTGCTCTCCGAAGTGTTGAGCGTATTTGAGCGCAAATTGTGCCCCAAATGGATACAGATGCAGAAGACCATAGAAGAAAAAAGTGCCACTATACTGCACTTTTACAACATAAATAAAATTCCGGGGGTGCTCGGCTGTATTGACGGAACACACATTCGAATCATCGGTCCTACGGAGAATAAGCATTTGTATTATAACCGGAAAGCGTTTTATAGTTTGAATGTGATGCTCGTAAGAATTTTGATTATGCTGCATAAATTTACTAAATTTATTTTGTAATACTATTTAATCTACTTAAAGGTTTGCGATGAAGGTATGAAAATTCGATACGTTGACGCAACACACCCTGGGGCAAGCCACGACGCTCTTATATGGAGAGTAAGTGAACTTAACCCTCCGTTACATTCGCTAGGGTGGATTACACCCATAAGTTAAAAAAAAATAGAAATTATTAATTGATAGGGAAATGGTACGTGCATTATATCAAATGTATTCTCTTTCTATATATTTTGCTATATTTTAGAACAAAATTCAGTGCTTTTTTTAATTAAATTATAAAAATAATCCATTTTAAAAATTGTTTGGGTGTTTGACACCCACGTTAGTATTGTAGGAACAAGAATTTCGGGTGGCTGACACCCACATTAGTAATCATGCTAGTTTATTTACTATAGTGTTATTTTTTCTCAAGTGAAATGAAATGAAAATGGTGAAATGGTTTAATACTAGCAAAATATGGTATTAAAATATTTTCTGCTGTTGACTCTGCGTCATTCTATACGTCAAAACTCGAAGTTTACTGTGGGAAACAACATCCTGGCCCATATAGTTTATGTAATAAGCCAGAAGAAGTGGTAAAACGATTAACCAGCCATCTTCAAGGCGTTGGCCGAAATATAACGACCGATAACTGGTTTACGACGCACTCATAAGCTATGCATCTTTGGAATCATAAAACAACACTGGTTGGGACTCTAAGGAAAAATAAACGAGTAATACCACCAACATTCATTGTAACTAAACACAGAGCGCCTAAATCAAACATTTTTTGTTATCAGAAAAAAGCTACATTACTATCATATGTGCTAAAAAAGAATAAGTGTGTTTTACTACTTTCAACATTCCATAATGACGGAAAAATAATTGATGGTCCGAATTGCCTACCAGAAATTATTGAATTTTATAACAAAACGAAAGGAGGTGTTGATACTACAGATCAATTGTGCGCTGCTTACAATGTCGCCAGAAATACGCAACGGTGGCCTTTGGTAATATTTTTATTCCTTGGTAAACCTGGCTGCCATTAACGCTCGTATAATTTTGCTAGCGACTGAAAATCCTCCATTAAAGTACAAAATACGTTCTCTGTTCATAAAAGAGCTGGCTTAAAGTCTTATTCAATCTCAAATTGATAGACGAAGCAAGTTGAGTAATATAAGCGACAATTTAAAACAAAGCATTAAAAAATTTGCGAGCATAGAATCTGACATCGATCAGCCCCAACAAAAAAAAGGTAAAGTGGAGCGACCCTGCGCTGCCGAAGACAAAAACAACGTGCTATTATTGTGACAGACTTATTTGCAAAAGTCATACGATTCAGTTGTGCATCAATTGCCACGAATTGATGGCCTCAAAACCTGAAGACAACAGTTCCACATACGACGATAATTTAGAGGTAATTAGCTCAAAAATTTTTCATTGCAGAAAAAAAATTGATTAAATAAATTTTTTTTTATTCATCTTTTAGCTTTTCAAATTGGCCCCGCCAAAGAACGTAGCAAATAAGTTGTCCTCAGAATGGGAAACTATCCAAACCTCTATCATTTTTTTTTTTTAGTTCTCAAATTAACGTTTTTTTTTTAAAATATTTTTATTTAAATGAAACGTGTTTAACTGTGTTTAACTGAACGAATTTTATGTTTATTAAAATAATAAAATACCAGAATTTAACAAAATCCGAACCGCTTTACTCTTTTAATGTTATTTTTTACTAATTCTTGAATTACAATTTATGGGTGGACTACACCCAGGTTAGTAATGACGTTACTCCGAATAGCGAATGTAACGGAGGGTTAAATCTTGGATGGAAGCTCAATACTTATCCGGAGAAGAAAACGCAAGACTTTTAGGTATTTGCATAGAACTATATGTACATGAATAAATATGTATATAAATGCTTATATACTTATTTTATTCCAAATAGGTGATTCAGGGTATCCATTAGAGCCTTGGTTGCTCACACCTCACCGAACATGCGTTGAAGGAACTCTTGAAAGCAAGTTTAATAATGCTCATAAGCAGGACCGAAATATAATTGAAAGAACGAATGGCCTTCTGAAAAGCAGATGGAGATGTTTGCTAGGTGCTAGGGAATTGCACTTTAGCCCTTTAAAAGCTATAAAAATTACAAATGTATGTTGTGCACTTTACAACATTTGCTTGCATTTTAAAGCCGTTAAATATACCATCAGCCTTCAATGAATTAGACAGCGAAGAGGCATCGAATGATTCAATAAATTATTTGGAAAACAGTAATATATCAACATATACAGCAGCAGCACAACGCATTCGAATACAAATAGGCAATTCTTGAAATTTTACCGAATTCAAACTGAATGTTTTTCTAAACTAGAAGTCCACTTAAAAAATCGACTTCAGTTTTGAGCTCAGCAGACCCAAATTCACTAAGAGACGCTTCAACGATTCAAACGAATTTCATCATATTCGGTTCATTGCTCTAATTTTGCCCATTCTCTATATGGGGTCGCATCACTGTGCGTCTGCACAGAAACCCTGTGAATTTTTCTCCAATTTTTTAATTTTTTTATTTAATAAATAATTTTGGTCTTTATTTCCACTTTTTAACCACTGTGCAACTAGCTGTTACAAGTTAAATAATAAATATTTGTTTGAAAAATAAATTCGCTGTGCATACTTTCAGGCTGCAGATGTCTTAAAAAGCACTGTAATAGCAAGAAATACTTACAGTTTGGGCGATATTAGGTGTGAAGCAGCGCTAGGCCGATACAAAAAAAACTGTTCGAAAGTCCAAAGCAGCTCGGCTCAAAAATATGCTTCACATAAATTTACATATAAAAAAAAACACCTTTTTATTCTTTTTTAACTCATTTATTCATATTCCTTTTTATATAAATTCATAACAAAACAATTCAATGTGTTAAATATATCAAGACAAACATAAAATGTAAATAAAAATGCAGAAATTTCAAGTGAGAATTCATGCTCAAAGTTGAAAATATAAAATTAATAAAACGCAACAGTTTATAAAGCTATGAAGCAACAAATTGACATTTGCTAAAAATAAGTTAGAAGGCACAGCATAGATGAGGCATATAAAGCCAAGACAAGAACCATTTTACCAAAAACATTACGACACAAAACATTGAGAGACTTTTTATGTTTCATACCCATTAGTTTTGTTGCTTAATTTTTGAGTGGAGAAAATTAAGGAAGAACATCTTGGAGTCCTCCTGTTCTGAATCGGGCAGCTCACTGAGCTTAACATCTACCAACCGATAGAAAGCATCGTGCTTGCTAGGCTCCTTGCCGACGTTTCGCTTCTCATGAGCTTGTATCATTTTATGCAGAAATTCACAGAAGCATTCATCAACCATGACGCCTTTTGGAACGCAAGTAGTACAATTGTTGCTGCTTTCTGATGTGTTTGAAGTTAATATCATTGGTTTTTCCTCTACCACAGCATCTTTGTGCTCAAATTTCTCAAATGTGGGTGGATTTTCGTCAAGGTTTATGCTTTGAATATCCTCTAAATCTGGGAATATTGCTGGAGTTTTGGTTGGAAAGTCTGAAGGTGAGTAGCCTGGAAAACAAAAAGTTGGCTTGGGCGTAGAGTCGTCAATTATCGGTACATCATTTATATAGGTCCTGAAAAAGCAAAAATATTTATTTATATTAGCGGCAAGTTCAAAGATCATAGCTATAGGGCAAATGGTGCTTGTACTGCTATCTCTTTCTCACACACATGTCTGTGCCAAACACATTGTTGATTGCTCGCACATGTTTGAGAATAAGAATCGGAAAAATATTTAAAAAAAGCTTATAATTGTTCTTACCTTTTGGGCAAAACAAATTCCCTGAGAAAACTTAGTTGCTTAAAATACCGCCATCTAGTGTGTTGCGAATTTTTGTTGACTTCGCGAGTGTATTTGTCACGTATATTGCGCCATTTGGTCATGCATAATTCTTCTACAAATATGGATATTATTGTCACTTTAAAAACTCAATGAGAGACGAAAACGTAAGCTTGCCTTCCATATTAAATTTTGATCCTATTATTTCCCAGCATTTACCTCGTTTTACTTTGTTGCGATAATCCAAGCTGTTCCTTGCATAAATGCAAGGATATTTTCGGATTTCCTCAATAAAAGTTTCTATATTAAAGTCCATTGCTGCTCTTACAGCTGAACAACAAATGCAAATGGACGCTAGTCCAAATTCAAATTCAATAAAATCGTTGACTCGTTGTTTAAGCTGCGTTGCCATAGAAACCAACAGAAATTTAAAAGTTTGCATTTTCAACGTATTTGTGCAGGGCTGGCAAAAAGCTTGTGCTGTAGTTGTAATGTGCTTCATGTAATCGCTTCTACTTTACATAGGTCAATATGAGAGGGAATTATTAGAGCGCATTTGGAGAATGTAGGCTTATCTCCGGAGGAGGACATACACTTATGGTTAAGTCGTCTTCTGAGCTTCTCTGACTTGTGCATAATTTTGTTATGAATTCAATCTTAACAATTTTTGTGGGCATTACATTATTTTGTAATAGATCCTTCTTATATTTTCACAGTAAGGATTTGTATAAATAGATGTGTGAAGAGGAAATGGGTTGATAAAAAACAGTACCAACAATGTAAATGCAATTATTTTTGGGGATTTTATTTTTATGAACATTAAGGTATCACATTTTTAAGGATAAGAGATAGGAATGCAAGTAAAGCTATATTGTATTGCTAGGAATTCAAAATGAACATTACGAGGTGTAAAAGGTGGTCCAAATACAGGTAGTTTTTTAATAATACCCATAACACATTGTTTGTGGGTCGCCTGTAAAGATTGATGTTGTACGGATAATCAAGAACTAATTCAAGCCAACTCATTCGTGAGATAGAGCAAGAAACCATCAACAAGGTCTTGGGGAACTGAGTTGATAGGATGCGCTACTACGAAGCCAACCGAGGCAGCCAAATTAATGAAATTCTGTTTTATTCTAATAAAGTCACAATATATTAAAAAAAATCAAGTTTCGACAATTTTATTGCATTTTTATTATTAAACAATGCCATATGACGCCGTCATATAAATGAAATCGTGCTCCATAAGTAATGACAATTTTTGCTTGTTCTACCTTATACAATATACAATATACCAGTAGCCATGGTAGAATAAGAGAGGTAGACGCATTTTGGACTGCGCTCTCTTCTTCATAGCCAAAATTGTCTTTCAAATTAGTAATTTGAAAATGAAAAAAAAAAAATAAAAAATAATCGCTTTCTGATTTTCTATGGGCTGTCAATTTCGTTTCGACAGTTGCGGCAGTCTGCCTCTCTGACATGCTTCTACCTTCTTTTCATTGTACCATGCCAGTGGCTCATTTCTGTAACTTTTCTCACCGCAGCTCTCACCAAATTTTCTCACTTTGACGTCATTCTCACTTGCACTGGTTCTGTAATAAAATGAGATAAATCTGTGACTCGTCTCGAATGTTTCAATTTTATTTTCCTAGGAATGCGACAGCCAAAGTGTTTCTGTAACTTAAAATATGCGACTCGAGTCGCTTGAAGTTCTCACTATGTTCGAACGTGATGAGAAAATTTTTTGCTTGTTTATGCAAGTCGTTTTCAATCAATGTGTGAATAAGGTTTGTGTATGTAATATCAATATCAGTAAGTAGAAGAACCACGTTCAACTTCAAACAGAGTCCTCTGCAAAGAAATAAAATATCTTAGTTCTTTGGTCCTCTGTAACTTGTTGCAATTTCATATTTTCCCTTTCACTTGTGTTTCTTTCTTATCACGGGCCACTATTTACTCACTTATGAGTTACAGAAACAGTAGCTTTCGCAAAAGTGAGTATTTTAGAACGAAACAGTGTGACGTCAGAAAATGTGACTATTTGTCGCAAAAGTTGCATAAACGAGCTACGGAAGAAATTGAGTTTTCTTAATTTTATTTCATTTTTAACAATATACTTGTATTTTGACCAACCCGTATGTCTGAAAGTTAAAAATAAATAAAATGTTCTTTTATTATTTTATACAAAAAGTAAACTCCAAGATTGTTTAAACTAACTTATAAAAATTAAAGAAAATAAATTTAGTTTAGACATAATAAAAACGTGTCGTGGACATCAGTGTTATTTAGGAAATCAGACCTTTGTAGCAAGAAAAAGGAGCATTCGAATGAGCCAGTAGAACAACTAATCTCAATTGTGTTGATAACTTTTGGATTATTCCAAAATTTCAAGTTCAAAAGCTAGTCAAGAGAGCTAAAATTTCAGAAAATAAAATATTGAGGTAAATTTAATACAATACACTTTAGACACTCGTCATTACATATCATATGGACTGAAAAAATGCAAGCAGTCCTTAAAAAAATAGTGTTCATGTATAAACCAGGGACCGTAACTGTTTTAAAACATATCGAAAAGGTTAATTTCTAAAAAGAGACCAATTTTAATTGTAATTTTTGAACGAACAGAAAAGAAAAACTAAATGAAACTCTTAGAGGGTGATTTGTATATCAAGGGTAAAAAATATCAATTATTTATGATTACTCTATACAGAATTGTTGTTGTTGTTACTAATTGTGCTTGACCTCGAGCTCAACAATTAGTCTAAATAATTTAATAAAGATGGTCGCATTAAATTAAAAATCAAATAATTATTTTGGACTTTTATTTTCTCGGAAAAGAAAATGATAGCAGAGGTCAATGAACGCGTTTTCCATTCAAAGTAAGTAAGCAAGAGCTACAAAGTTGTAAAATATTTTATATTTATTTTTTTTTTTTATTTATTTATTTATTTATTTATTAGAATTATATTAGTATAATAAGAACAAGTTCTTTTGCTATACAAAGTAATAACTTAAGAATTAACATTACGTAAAATGAATACATAAATTCAAATTTTAATACAAGTGATTTGAGAATCGATAATTATCTTAACAATTTAAATTAAATATAATGAGTATTCTGAGCAAATATAAAACAGAAGACTACAAATAGAAATGAGCAGTAAGAGAGAAGAAAAAAAAATATAAAGAGAAGAAAGAAGTAAAGGTTGATTATCCTTTATAAAAAGCCCAGAGGCTAGGTAAAAATTTGAAAAATAGCTTGCCTAAATTTTCGTATTGTATCCATGGATCTTAAATGATAGGGTAAATTATTCCATAATCTTATGGCGTTAATGAAAAAAGTCTTGTTGAATTCAGAAATTTAAAGTTTGATACTATCAGCATTTTACTTCGAGCTAACTGACAAAATTTTATTTTTTCAAAAAGATACGTTGGTGTTCTTGATTGAATTAGCTTGTAGAGAAAAATGCAGTTCCTAGCTTTAAGGTAGCTGGTTAGGTAACAGCCAAGAATGCCAGTCTTGAACTGTGAAATATGATCAAATTCCCTAATGCCATATACATACCTCGTTGCGTGATTAAATGCTACTTGAAGTTTGTGTTCAGATGATGAATCCAATTTGGTATAAACTAGTTCAGAATAGGTTATCACAGGTAAGATTAGTTGTATAACAAGTTTCCGCCTAGTTTCTATGGGTGTAAAGTCTACAGACATTCTAAGGTTTCTCAGAACGCAATATATTTTTCGAATAATACTATTCACTTGATCGGTTCATTTTAGTGTTGAATTTATATGAAAACCAAGACTTACAACATTTGATACGAGTTTAAGTTTCTTATCACCTATAAACAAATCGGGAATATTTTCAAAACAAAATTTAGAAGCTGAGATCGGTAGCACATATGATTTTAGAGCATAACGCTGGAGACCATTACTAATAGCCCACTGGTAGATATCGTTTAAATCTTCGTTCAGTCTAAAACTTAAGTCTTCTGAAGGCCCGTTCTACGTGAGAGATGCAATTGGGCATCATCCGCATAGGCATCCATAGAGGCATATCTACAGGTTTAAAAAATGTCATTAACCCTGCAGTAGTCGCGCGGATTACATATGTAATCCAGTCATGCAAAATTATTAATTTCACAATTGTCTGCAATCGATATTCATTGATTTTACGTACTATAATAATTATGTTTATGTTGTTTTTTTAAATAAATATAATATAAAATAAAGTAATAATAAAAATTAAAACAAATAACTAAGCATTTTCAAATTGCCATCTCTTATTTTAAACTTTAAAAAACGGATTACATGTGTAATCCGCGCGACCACTCTCGTCACATTTAGGTACGCGACTACTGCAGGGTTAATAAATACAGAGAAGAGCAGTGGACCAAGAATCGATATATGTTGTTAATGTGGAATTTTTATCATATTTACACATAAATACTTAAAATCTCTTCATTTATAGTAAATAAAAAATTTTAAATCCTGAGTATTTTAGAGATACTAGATTTACTAGATACTAAGATTTATGTACAAGAGCCATTTGTAAAAGTAATGAGCAATGTCAAAAAATGAAAATTACTCAAGAAAAGTTGAAATATTTTCTTCATCTCTTGATGTAGAAAACTCTCTCTTGTAAGCTTTCATACATTTCTGTTCCATTGCGTTCAGCGAGAAAACTCTGACTAATATGCAAATGCAGTGAATGAGCTTCCAGCTTTATTGCTTTGGCATCCCTGGAAGTGATAGCGAGTAGCTTCTCTACTCGCTCCTCTACTCGCTATGCGTTTTTTTTTTATACATTTTCAAGCGAACTTGCTAGAACATAGGAAGCTGCAAGGCCTGCTTAGACAAAATAACTTTTGAAAGCTTCTTTCTATTTTACAGCAAAGTGTGATGGTTTTCAATGATTTTCTTATGGGTGAATTTCTATTTTTTTTTTATAGAAAATCATTGATTTCGGACATAATTGATTTTAAATAACGTCAAATGCTTTAAATAACTTCAAGAGAGGGTGGAATAAATAAATAAATTAATTAATAAATAATAAATTGGAATAAAAATGTAATAAATGACCGTCCGCCTCGTCCAGGGACCGTAACTGTTATGACTTTTTCAAAAAACGTCAATAAATAACAGTTAAAATTTTACTGATATTTTTTTGGTCAAAAATAAAAGTTAAAATATGACTTATATTTTTTCGGTCAAAAATAACAGTTAAAATTTGACTTATATTTTTTCGGTCAAAAATATAAGTTACAATTTGACTTTTATTTTTCCGGTCGAAAATATAAGTTAAAATTTGACTTATATTTTTTCAGTCAAAAATAAAGGTCAAATAATGACTTTTACTTATTCGGTCAAAAATAAAAGCTAAAATATGGCTTTTATTTTTCCGGCCAGAAATATAAGTTAAAATTTGAATTTTATTTTTTTGGTCAAAAATATAAGTTAAAATTTGACTTTTATTTTTTCGGTCAAAAATAACAGTTAAAATTGACTTATATTTTTTCGGTCAAAAATAAAAGTTAAAATGTGACTTTTATTTTTCCGGTCAAAAATATAAGTTAAAATTTTACTTTTATTTTTTCGGTTAAAAGGTGAAAAAATATAACAAAAATATAAATTCTATTCACTCTACTCTTATCTGCCTATGTTTGGCTTATCACTATACCTTGCGTTCCCTGTCACTGTTGTGAACTGAAATGATCATCAGAGAACATCAGAGAACAGAAATTTTAACTGTTATATTTGACCGAAAAAAAATCGGTCAAAAAATAACTATTATTTTTTGACTTTTTTAAAAGAATCAAAAAAATAAAAATCTTTTGAGATTTTTATTCCTTAGCTAGCAAGCATCGCACTACTTTATTCAAATATCGAAAAGACACATTTTTTCCGCCTGACTTTTTGAATCGAAATTTCGAAAATAACAGTTATTTTCGGTCCCTGCCTCGTCTGAAAAAATTTTTTGAGCAAAATCTTCGTGCCAGTTCCTCCAAATCCCTTACAAAACAAACGCGTCATAGAGGATGGATGGTCATTTGTCTTTCCATGACCGGTTTCATTCTGTGGAGTAGATACCTATTTTCTGACACTTTTTTGATTACGAAATAGCTGTCAGTGTCAAAATGTCATGTGTTTTGAAAAGATATCACTAGATGGCCCACCCTGTATACATAGGGAGCTGCGATATGACATTGCATTTATTGAAACGGAAAGAATAAATGGCCGGTTAATGTTCGAGTTAATGTCGAACACAGATAATACCCAAGGGCGTCCACAGGGAGTCAAGGGAGTGGCATTTTCCCCTACCCCCTGGACTGGAAAATTTTATATACATGTGTATATGTTACATTCTCAGGCACGATTACGATTTCCGTGGCCCGAAAATCTGAATGTGCAGTTTTAAGGAACTCGTTGAGAAAATAAGATTCACGGAAGGATTTATCGATATATTGATTAGTTATCGATTTATCGATTTAAAAAAAAAATTTTACTAAAAGAAGTCTTAATGTAAATTCGACCATATCTATGCTAATATTTGACCGATCAGGATAATTTGGGTATCATTCGATAACAAACTCAAATATCTTCAAAATAATTTATAAAACAAAAATTTCGTACTTAATCTAATTACACTACAGATGATTTTTCGGCATGATATATATTTTTTTTCATAAAACCGTTATTTTCTTCAAAAAGTACGTAATAAAAGTAAGTAGAACATAACATATGGTAATAGCTGAAACATTAATCTTTCGTTTGGTGTATAATATGTTATACTTGTTTCCTCTATTTCTACCATTATTCTCATTTTTATATTGTTACTAGATTAAACAGAACAATCATACGGTTTTTATTTTGCTTTTTAAACGTACAATTTTGATGTACTGTTGATAAACATCAACAACTTTCATCTTCATCACGAAGCACAGAAGAATCGCAAGCACATCGCACGCCTATGTAAAATAAAATATAATATTCGAATCATATTAATTATGATTCGCATCGTGTTCTTTTTAAATAAGAATATTTCACAAAAAAAAAAAAACTGAATAATTGTGCAATTTGTAAAAGGCAGAGCCACTTTTTTTATAAAAATTAGTAAAAATATTAATATGTACTTTAGAATACAACAAACAACCTTTGATAAAAGTCTATCTGACTCCTTTTACATAAAAGAACATTTTGTAAAAGGCAGAACCACTAAAAAAAAATTATTCAATAACTCAAAAAAAAAGGTTAGGAAAAATATCAATATGTACTTCAGAATACAACAAACAACCTTTGATGAGTCTATCTGGCTCCTTTTACAGGAAAAGTACATTATGTAAATGGCAGAACCACTAAAAAAATTTATTCAATAACTCAAAATGCATCGAAAAATTTATGAAGATCTTTCTTGCACCATTTACAGTATGAATGCACAATTTATAAAGCAAATCAAATATATTCAGCCCAAGTATGAAACATTTTTCTATGCTATATGATTGTACTCATCAACCTAAATTATAACATAACAGCGAAAATCGGTCAAAATTAAAGAAAAAGTATGACATGTTGCATACCAAACAAAAGGTTAATATTTCAGCTTTCAACTAATTATATCTGTATTTAATCTTTATAACGCATTTTTAAGAGAAAATAACGGTTTTATGCAAAAATAAACCATATTATGCAGAAAGACAATCTGTAGCGTGGCCGATTTACGAAAAAATATTTTTTTTTTTCATTTCATATTAAAAAAATTTTAAATATCTTTCGAATGACACCTAAATCATTCAGATCGGACAAATATTAGCTAAGATATAACCGAATTTAAATATTGGTTCCGTTGAGTAAACATTTTTTTGAAAAATCAATATCTCGATAACTAATCGATATATCGATAAATCCTTCAGCGAATCTTATTTTCTCAAAAAGTACTTTAAAACTGCATACTCAAATCGAGGGGCCACGGAAATCTCCCCCATTCTCATATACGTGCACACCGAAGCATACCTTTTCCCCGCTTGAAAAATTCCTGTGGACGCCTATGCTAATAGCGCTAACGAACAATTTCTGATCAGTGATTTTCTCGATTCAATCGTCAGCATACAGTTATATTCTGCCGCTGCTTTTGTATGTTCGAACATGTGCGCACTCGCATCGTAGTCGTTTCTACACACAATCTTACGTGTGCATTTTGTTGTTGTTGTGTTTCAACATTTACATCATGCGTGTGTAGGTTTGTGCTTTTTACAGTGTGTACGTACATACAGGGTGAGCCAAATAACAGTTTTTTATGAGTGTTTTTATAAAATGAACAAAATTAAATTTTTTAATTGCTATAATACATGGAAAAAATTTAAAAAAATGTCCTAGATCAATGCAAAGGGCAAACATGAATAAAAAATTATTTAAAAAAAAGAGTTGGCTGTGCCGTGGACACACCCGTAGGTTTTGACGTGGCGAAGTTTCTTGCTGTTGTTGTTAATGTTGATGTTGTGTTGATGTTGATGTTGATGTTGATGTTGATGTTGATGTTGATTTTGATGTTGATGTTGATGTTGATGTTGATGTTGATGTTGATGTTGATGTTGATGTTGATTTTGATGCTGATGTTGATGTTAATGTTAATGTTGATGTTGGTGTTGATGTTGATGTTGATATTGATGTTTATGTTGATGTTGATGTTGATGTTGATGTTGATGTTGATGTTGATGTTGATGTTGATTTTGATGCTGATGTTGATATTGATGTTGATGTTTATGTTGATGTTGGTGTTGATGTTGATGTTGATGTTGATCTTGATGTTGATGTTGATGCTGATGCTGATGCTGATGTTGATGTTGATGTTGATATTGATGTTGATGTTGATGTTTATGTTGATGTTGATGTTGATGTTGATGTTGATCTTGATGTTGATGTTGATGCTGATGCTGATGTTGATGTTTATGTTGATGTTGGTGCTGGTTTTGGTATTGGTGTTGGTGTTGGTGTTGGTGTTGGTGTTAGTGTTGGTGTTGGTGTTGGTGTTGGTGTTGGTGTTGGTGTTGGTGTTGGTGTTGGTGTTGGGGTTGGTGTTGGTGTTGGTGTTGGTGTTGGTGTTGGTGTTGGTGTTGATGTTGATGTTGATGTTGATTTTGATGTTGATGTTGATGTTGATGTTGATGTTGATGTTGATGTTGATTTTGATGCTGATGTTGATGTTAATGTTAATGTTGATGTTGGTGTTGATGTTGATGTTGATATTGATGTTTATGTTGATGTTGATGTTGATGTTGATGTTGATGTTGATGTTGATGTTGATGTTGATGTTGATTTTGATGCTGATGTTGATATTGATGTTGATGTTTATGTTGATGTTGGTGTTGATGTTGATGTTGATGTTGATCTTGATGTTGATGTTGATGCTGATGCTGATGCTGATGTTGATGTTGATGTTGATATTGATGTTGATGTTGATGTTTATGTTGATGTTGATGTTGATGTTGATGTTGATCTTGATGTTGATGTTGATGCTGATGCTGATGTTGATGTTTATGTTGATGTTGGTGCTGGTTTTGGTATTGGTGTTGGTGTTGGTGTTGGTGTTGGTGTTAGTGTTGGTGTTGGTGTTGGTGTTGGTGTTGGTGTTGGTGTTGGTGTTGGTGTTGGGGTTGGTGTTGGTGTTGGTGTTGGTGTTGGTGTTGGTGTTGATGTTGATGTTGATGTTGATTTTGATGTTGATGTTGATGTTGATGTTGATGTTGATTTTGATGTTGATTTTGATGCTGATGTTGATATTGATGTTGATGTTTATGTTGATGTTGGTGTTGATGTTGATGTTGATCTTGATGTTGATGTTGATGCTGATGCTGATGCTGATGTTGATGTTGATGTTGATGTTGATGTTGATGTTTATGTTGATGTTGGTGTTGGTGTTGGTGTTGGTGTTGGTGTTAGTGTTAGTGTTGGTGTTGGTATTGGTGTTGGTGTTGGTGTTGGTGTTGGTGTTGGTGTTGGTGTTGGTGTTGGTGTTGGTGTTGGTGTTGGTGTTGGTGTTGGTGTTGGTGTTGGTGTTGGTGTTGGTGTTGGTGTTGGTGTTGGTGTTGGTGTTGGTGTTGGTGTTGGTGTTGGTGTTGGAGTTGTTGTTGGATTTGGAGTTGGTGCTTTTCGTTTAGCTTTTTTTTGCTTCCCCATTGGTTGTGCTCTAATTTCAATTAATCCAGCAAAAATGATGCATATGCGTCACATTAGGCGGTTCCCTGAGGGTTTTTGACACACCGTCAAATTTTTTTTTATTTTTGTCATATGACCGAAGACCTCACCTTCGTTTTCGTTCCTTAAAATTTACCGTTGCACCAGTAGTCACAGAGTTAAAAATCCATGCAACGTTTTTTCATGGCTGTAGCATTTTTACTGCATTATGTGATTGCATCCCTGAAATCATGACAAAAAAATTTTTTTTGTAATTTAGTTGAAAAGCGTAATAACACATCCCTGCTGTCGTAAAACAAAATTTACTGTAGCACTCCTCCTGAATGTGTAATAATTCCATGCAACGATATTACATTTCTGTTACATAAGCTGCTATATTCACGACCTGACGACGCCGGAATTTTTTTTTTATTTTTGTCGTAAAGCCATGTATAAAAACTTTATTTTCCTTTTTAAACTTTTATCGTAGGTTATATACTCATTGAGTAAAAATTCAATGCAACGCCGCTGCATGAATGTTGCGTTATCGATCTTTGAGCGGCTCTCTCAGCGTCCCCATGATGTCAGAAATTTTTTGTCTAATTTTGTTGTGAGGGCTTCCAGTAGGCCTCTATTGGCGTATCGTATTTTTAATCCTAGCACTTATACTCAGCGAGTAATAATTCCATGTAACAAATTTTCAGTTGCGTTGCTTACGCAGCTCCCACTACGTCCCTATGCCGTATTAATACTATTTTTTTAATCATATCTCTTATACCCAACGAGTAACAATTCAATGAAATGCAGATGAATTTTTAAAAAATTCATTTTTCAACTTTTTTGGAAACTAGAGCAGTACAACGTAACTTCGTCACGTCAAAAAATTTTAAAATGTTGACTTAAAATGCGTTTATTGGGACCGGACTTCATTGTACGTCAAATCTAAGTCCAGAATCAGATTCTTCAGCTAGTTAAACATAGCATTAGGTACTTTTGTTTGTTTTTTTTTTTATTTTAGAAATGCATTAGAAAAATTTAAATAAATTTCATCTAAAATTACTTTCGACCAGAACCGGCCCATTTTTGGCAATTCTTATACTTTTAAGAGCTCTTATAACTTCATTTGCAACCATCGTGTTTTTCAGGGGGAGGCTCGGAGGATCCCAGATACTTTAACAAAATCCATACAAATGTGACTTGCTCTACTGTGCACCTATAATCGTGCTAAGAACTTTTCTCGAATAAATCAAGAAAGAAAAACCAAACATATTAAAATTTAAAGCGTAGTCAGTTGCAGTTATTGAGGTAACTTTTTTACATAAGTTGCACTTATAAACATCTCGCACCGTTGCAAAAATCTAGGAATTACGTGTATCAAAGGCTGAGATTATCGAGTCTGTACTGTAATATTTTATATAACATAAAAGTTATTATTTATGTAAAAAGATGTATCTATTAGAATTGGAAAATGAGAAGTTATCACTTCTACCATGTGGTCATAGGCACACAACTTCTTTTTTTTCGTAGCGTCGTTCATTTTTTATAGTCAAAATAATGACGAATTTTTGATCGAAAATCCGCCATTCCGCAAGTCCGCCATTTTGTAAAAAATTAATATTTTTAAAATCGGCTATGACAAGCTATGACGAGTTTTAAGTATCGAGTTTAATAATATATTTAATTTTTTTGTTACAGATGAATTTAGGAGGAGCAATCTTGGTCACCTTTCCACCTTTGTTTTATCTACCTTAACATTAATTTTTTTTTTTTAATAAAAATGAATGTGTATATTTTTAACCGACTTCAAAAAGGAGGAGGCTCTCAAATTCGTTGGTTTGTCCGTTTTTTTTTTTAAATGTATGTACATCGATAACTCCTAAAGCACTTGCCCGGTTTCCGGAATTTTTTGTCAACAGATAGATACCATGAACGCGAAGGTCCTTTTTTAAAAAAGTGGGCGATATTCGACAAAGGGGCGTGTCAACATTAGAAAAACATGTTTCTCGAATAGTATTGACACTAGGGTACTGAAATTTAGTACAGGGGCAGACACAATTTTTAAAAATCACTGTAAGGAAAGTGGGCGTTATTCGACAAAGCGGTGAGGCAATATTAGAAACTCACTTTATATCGAATAATATTGACACTAGGGTGCTGAAATTTAGTACATGGGTAGGCATAGTTATTACATATTACAGTCAATAAAGTGGGCGTTATTGGACAAAGGGGTGTGGCAATATTAGAAACACTATATATCGAATAATATTGACACTATTGTACTGAAATTTAGTACATGGGGAGGCACAGTTACTACAAATTTCGGTCAAAAAAATGGGCGTTATTCAACAAAGGGGTCTGCCAATATTATAAAAATACTATATCTCAGTTAATATTGGCACTAGGGTACTAATATTTGGTATGCAGGTAGGTAGGTATAATCATTAAAAAAGTGGGCGGGATTGTACATAGGGTGTGGCACTTTAAGGAAAGTACTATATATCGGTTGATATTGATACTTGGGAACTGAAATTTGGCACAGGGCTAGGTAGAATCATTATAAAGTACGGTAAATAAAGTGGGCAGGATTAGAGAAAAGGGGTGACACTTTAATAAAAATTGTAAGCAGACAGAAATGGAAAATACCCAACAAACTTTCAGGAATTAATAAAACAAATTTTTTAAGAACAAAGTTTCATGTTTGAAATTTTTCTCAAGAATTCTATTACATAAAATTTTTCGTATTCTCTAAAAAGGAAGACATAAAAACTTTTTAACAAAAAAAAAAAAAAAAACCGACTTCAAAATCATTACGAAGTAAAAAAATAATTTTAAATAACTTTTCCGGTTAATTTATTGGTGTAATTTTAAAAGTTATTTACAGTCAAACCTGTTTTTGTGCGGTTTGATCTTATGCGGTTTTTATACCGCATAAAAAAATCTCACCTAGAAAACGTTCTGTGAAAAAGCGAAAAAGTGCTCTCCAAGCCAAATAAATAAATAAATTACACACGGAAACGGTTAAAAAAGTTTTAATTCCTCATTTTAAATGTGAAAAATACAAAAAAATGATTCAATTAAAAAAAAATTCAAATTAAAAAACATAAATTCATAAGTTAATCAATACTACTCGTCGTAGTCCAAAACGCGCATTTTCTTGTGATGATCCGGTTCGAAATCGCTTTCGTCACTTGAAGATATTGTAATGGAGTTATTAGTTGTTTCCATTGGAATGGAATTATTATCTGCGATAACCATATAGTCGGTGAAAAGTCTTTGTGATGACGGGCGTTTAGCTTATTATAAATGTCGCGATAACCAGATATACACGATCTAAGCTCTTTTTGGAACTTCATTCTTCTGCGGACGTTGTTATCTATTTTAAGAAAATGCTTTTCTAGTTTGCAACTTAGCTGGATCCCTGCATAGATGTTATCTGCTGTCGAAAAATTCGATTCTTCTTGTCCATCTTCATGATCAGTTAAGATAGTGATAATGTCACTATCATTTACGGGAAGCAAAACTTTAGAACTGCGTTTTGCTCTTACGCTTTTCTCTTTATTGCTCTTTTTAAGGATAATATCAGCTAGTGCAGAGTTTTTTTCTATGCATAGTATAGATCGCATACAAGAAAAAATATCATAACACAAAAAAAAAAATCGCACAAAAAACTCGCTTAAAACTAAAAACCGCATAAAACAACTCGCACAAAAAAAATTCGCTCAAAAAAAGACCTCACAATAACAGGTTTGACTGTATATGTTTTATAATATTGGAAATCTTATCATTTTCATTTTTTCTATTTTGTTTTCTTATCATCAATATATTAATTGCTTTAGGAACATAAAAGCTTTGAAGTCGACGCTAATCTTTGACACACAATCATGATCTTTTACCATCCCTGCACTATTTTAAACTTTTTTATTTGATGCTATGCTGCCTTGGTGACACTGTAGTCATTTAAAAAGCTTTGTACACATAAGCATTCTCACTACACTGGTTTGGGTGAGGTTGTAAAGCTCATATTGAATATGACATAGTGTGCAACAGCTGCACAAATAATGCATGGAACACATTGGCTTTATTCAGCGTACTCAACAATTGCCAACTGAGGAAAGAAATCACTAAAAAGCTTTTATATTCATAAAGTTAGTAATATTTTTATGATAATAAAACAAATTAGAAAAAATTAAAATGAAAAGATTTCGACTTAGTAAGATAAGCGCCGACTTCAAAGCTTTTATGTTCATAAAGCAATTAATATATTGAAGATAATAAAACAAATTAGAAAAAAATTAAAATGATAAGATTTCCAATATTATAAAACATATAAATAAGTTTTAAAATTTCACCAATTAATTAAGGGGAAAAGTTATTTAAAATTATTTTTTACTTTGTAGTGACTTTGAAGTCGGTTTTTTTTTTTTGGTAAAAAGTTTTTTAAGGCATAAAAACCCTCATTTAAAGTATCCATTAGGTTTTCTTACAAAAATTCACAAACATGACCTTTTTTTCGGCCTCTGGGTATATATTCCCCCTTAAGTAATATGGCAGGAATTTTAAATGTCTTGTTATATTTTATTTATTTGCAGATGTTGCCAACCAACAAATACAGTCAAATAAATACAATAACTCAAAACATACACAGAAACACGCACTTATGTCCTTAAAATGCGTGTAAGTGGCAACTTTTATTGTCTCGGATTGCTTTGTAACTCCGACTTCGATGATGCTGATGATGACGATTCTGAGTATGAGAGCTGCAGCCATGAGCCGCTTCCCTACCCTTAGCTAGGCATCCCATACAATGTGCTGTCATGTCAGCAACTACTGATTGTTGTTGTTGTTGTTGTTGTTGTAATTAATTGCGTTTACTTTTTGGTGAAACAAATAATTCGTAAAACACGTTAAGCTCCTTTATCCAAAGTGTTGTAGGTCGGTCGGTCGGTCGGCCGTTCGCTTGGTTTCTGCTGCATGTCGATCGGTTCGTCCGACAAGTCAGCCACTCAGTGATACAATGACAACATTTTTCCCCCTTGACTCATCCTTGCATGCTAGTCGTTATGTTCCCCCTGCTGTTGGCTTCTGTTGCGTTTATCGTCCTTTTTGGGTCCGTCCCTGTCCGCTCATTGATAAGTATGCTTGTGTTTTTGGGATGTTCTTACAATCGAACTAACCATTTTTGTTGTTTAACTCTTGTTGTTGAAGCTGTGTGTTATTGTGACATTATTATTGTCATTGTAGCTCGCTAAGCGGCTATTATAACCGCGTCGAAGCGTACCGTATCGGGACTTTTCAAGTGCGTCCCTGTTCGATTGTGATATGTTTTTTCCTTCAGTTTTTTTTTCTCTCTTCCGAAATTGATCGTGAAATGCATTTTCGACGCTCTTTTGTCAACTTCAGCAGATGTCAGCCACTTTTCATTGTCTGCCTAGAAGTGTCAATTTATTGACGCTGCTAATAATAATAATTATTTCTTTGCCAGTTCAAGTCAAATCGAAGTGATGATCAGGGGAGAGTTGTCTTTGTGGAATAAGTGCTGGTGGTGGTTGGTGGAGAAGTAACTTGAGTTTTTAACATTCTGTGCCATCATTCTGTAAAACGAAGCTTATGGCGAACATCTTATTGCCTTGCAAACGATATCGCGTACACTAAGGGAAATAACGCATATTAGCATTATCCACGTCTGAGTATAAATTTTATTCAAATATTTACGTGGATAAATCAAATGTTTTCCTTACAACTCGTTTTTTTCCCGTATTTGAATTTTGTTTATACCACACACGTACACACATATTCCATACAAGCAAGCAGCAACAGCATCGCACACGTACACACATACTCCGACAAGCAGCAACAGCATCGCACTCTGTTCCTGCAGTTTATTTTTTGCATTTGCAGTTCTTATAGTTCTCATTTAGTTATTGTTGCAAGAGTAATATAGTATGCATGTTTGGCAAAGAAATTAAATTATGTAGGGTGGAGTGACGACTCGGTATTTTCTCAAGAACATCTTGGACCGGTTGTCATTTGCCTGCATAGTTTGCTTCTATTTTATACTATGTTTGCCCTAATATTACACCAACTGCCAAAAATAGTATAAATTAGAGAACGAAAAAAGTGAAGCGATAATAAATTATACAGGCAATGGCATTTGATGAACGCAATATGAAGAAAATAATACCATAAAACCATTAATAACATATTCAATTTAAATATGTTTTTTTTAAATTCAATATTTTTATTTAAATTTTCTTTAAATGCGATAGTTTATTTTCAAATAGTAAATATTTGAAAGATATTTTAAAAAAATTCGTGCATAATTTTAATATGTATTTTATTAATTCTGTTTAAATATTTAAATATTTAATTTAATTAAAAAAGTATTCAAATAAATTTTAAATATTTACGTAGTCGATTTATTCAAATGCGTTATTGGTGCAAAAATGACTCGCTTTTTGGATAAATTTAAAAAGTTTTTGGATAAATTTAATATTTTTTTCCCTTAGTGTAGAATTGGTAGAATTGTCCTTATTTGCATCATAGCAGAATTTTAGTTTCTTATATTGATTGCTGGTCTTAACTGGCACTGAAGGCACTGAGTCATCCACATTCTCATTTTCGGTTCATATTTTCTGAATTCGTTTGGAAACTTACTTGAAGAAAGCGAAATTGGGGCAAGGATTTTAAGTGAAGGTTGTACAGGTTTGATTTTACAATAATTTCGGGGGAGCTCGATAAAGATAACTTTTTTTGAATTCAAATTCAGTGCTAAAATGCACATAAGAATGAGTAGAAGTCTGCTGTAAAATCGCCATCCAGACTTTCCCGCCTTCTTAAACACTTGCAATGATTTTGAAATTTTATAATATTTTAACGGTGAATTAATTGTATCTAAAAATTGTTTGAATAAAATACTTATGCCGATCAGCCTAGTAACATGACGAATGGTAAGTTCCAGGGGCGTCCACAGGGGGAAGCAGGAAAGGGCACTTGCTCTCCTGGACTGGAAAAATTTTATATATTTTTATTTCCTATGTGTATACGTTACATTTTAATATAATCATTTTCATATACGTGCATACCTTTTATCCCCCCCTCGAAAAATTCCTGCAGACGCCTATGGTTAGTTCCATATAGCACAAGTTATGCGATGCATGCGACGTTCTTGAATGCCTTTTTCATTCCTTTCAAATTCATGCAACGCATTTCATTTGTGTGCGTGCAGATTGTGTGTGTGCGTGTGTGTGTCTGCTACATGTCTGCGTTTAACCGCTCGTGCGAACACAAGTGCACATCTAAAACAAGCCGCAAAACCGCATCCATTTCCCAGGCACTCACATGGTACCGAATACTTGCAATGGTGGGTAGGTTGGGTGGCGGCTGTGAAACGTCGAAATCAATTGTTGAGTGCAAAACCACACTGGATAACCACAAAATCAACAACAACAACAACGAACGACAAGCATTCAGCTGAGTTTTCGATACACTAGTTAAGCAGGCAGTTGTTGGTTAACGTTTAAGCCCAGCTATGAACGCATTAAAATTTGCACAAATATTGAGAGTGAAATTTCTGATATTTGTGTAAATGTGTTTTTCTGAAGTCGGATGAAATGTGCCCACTTCATGGTGAAAAAGTCAATTTTTCCAATTTGTCCGCTTATGCAACCAGCCAATAACTGCAAAATGCGCTAAAATTAGTTTTGTTACGAAAAAATTACGTCCAACTACATTTAGATAACGGTTCTAAGATTCGCCAGGGGGACGGCTAAGAGTTTAGTTTTGTAGCCCAAAAGTCTACAATAAGCCCTAAAAGTTGTAGGTGGGCTGAAACGACTTTTAGGGCTTATTTTGACTTTTTTCCCATACCAAAAATTCTCCAAGGGGGAGGGAGCTAAAGCCCTTTCAGCCCGTATGTAGGTCCGCCACTGGTCTTTACCTATTGGCTTAATTTTCAAATAGAGTTTGCATCAATTTGCTTCACTGCTCCTTCTCCACTTTATTTTATAGTCATAAAAAAAATCAATATGCATTATTATCCTCAAAGCATATCTAGAACATTTAGTTATTTTAAAAAAAAATCTCTAATTAAATGTGTTGCTTTTGATTTCCATTTCAGTTCTTCGTTTTTTTTTTTTCTTCACAGCTGCTGTCTCGAAAATTATACAGTTCACTTAACAACAGCCGCCCTTCTGTTTACCATCTATTTTTCTTTGTCTTAGCGGGAGTTGGCGAAAAATGTCAATTACTAAATATTAAAAAAAGGCACTTCAAAATATATATATATATATATATGATGAAAATAATGCAAAAACAAACAAACAAATGATGAATATAATGTCCTTTTTTATACCCATCGAAATTCTTATGAGTACCAGTAATAATGATACCCAAGGTTAGGTTAAAAGGGAGGGGCAACCTAACGTTGCCTACACGGGGGCCTATTGGTCCATTGTGGTTCCCTATATCTGTGGTCCTAATATGTCAAAAACAACTAAGTCATGTTAGTCTCTGGAGCGAGGTTGGTTGAACCAACCGATGCTCCGTATAAATCTGAAAAGATCCATCAGTGGTACATCCACGAGCTCCTGCAGTTCTCCGTACACTCTGCTTCCCATGTGGCGAAGTTGGCGTTGTTGGAGGTTAGGACACGCGCAAAGCAGATGTTTGATGGTTTCTGTTTCCTCGACATCTCCACAGCTTCTGCAGAAGTCTGGGTGCGGAATTCCCAGTCTCGAGGCCATTGTGCCTATACAACAGTGCCCCGTGAGAACTCCTACTAGGATGCGAGTTTCATTTTTACTCATTGAAAGTAGGGATTGGGTCCTTTTTTCGCAGAGTTTAGGCCATAGGTGGCGAGAGATAACACAGTCGTCCCTGTTTGACCAGGAGTTGTTTGTGTTATTTCTGGCTTTGTCATTTATTCTCTTCTTAAATTCTCCGATTGGAGCCATAATCGACCCGATCGCAGAACTTCTTTCCAGTTCTGAGCCCTCTCTTGCCAATCTGTCCGCTATTTCGTTTCCCTCTATGTCACGGTGACCGGGGACCCAGCAGATATTAATCTTGTGGGGAGACTCATTCTGATGAGAGCTTGTCGGCAGCTCAGTACAGATTTCGAATTTGTTGTTTCGCTGCGGAGTGCTTTTATCGCAGCTTGACTGTCCACAAAGATTTTTATCCTTGATGGATTGATGTTCTTTGTTAGGATTGTCGTAGCCGCTTTTACGATCGCAAAAATTTCTGCTTGAAAGACACTACAGTAATCTGGTAGTCTGTATGACAAGGATAATTGTAGTGCACTGCAGTAGACTCCGGCCCCCGTGCCATTCTCCATTTTGGATCCATCAGTGAAGATCTGGATGTCGTGTTCACTGAAAGGGTGGTACGAATCCCATTCTTCTCTTTTTGGAAAGGAGAATGACATGTTCTGCCGAAACTCTATTTTCGGGTTGATGTAATCCGAGGTGGTAGCGAGATCCTCTGGACTATACTTTGTGAGTATAGAGGCATGTCCATGCGTCCAGTGCCTCCAAAGCTTAGCCTCCTTAAGTCGAAACGCCGCTTTGGTTGCAGAGAAGGTTCAATATGACCTCTAGGCCTGCCTGAGGCGTTGATCGTTGTGCACCTGTTATTCCTAGACAGGCCAGTCTCTGTACTTTAGAGAGAGAGTTGAGGTAGCTTGTCTTCTCAGTGGCCTTCCACCATACAACCGAGCCGTAGGTTAGTATGGGTCTGACGATAGCCGTGTACATCCAATGGATGACATTGGGTTTCATCCCCCAATTGGTACCGAAGGTTTTCTTGCAGGCATAGAAGGCACTGGTTGCTTTCTTTATTCTTTCATCAGCGTTGCTTTTCCAAGTGAGCTTTGAATCAAGGATTACTCCGAGATATTTTGCTTTATTGGATAGCTGCAGGGTGAACAATGATACCCAAAAGAATGCAAGTGATTTGAAGGTTTTGTATATGGGCTTGTCCAGAAAATGGTCAACCAGAGGTAAAATAATAAATTTACTTATTTTTTTTTTTTTTTACAATTTATTTAACAATTAATTTAACAATTGATAGCACAATAAGAACTATGTTCTTTTGAAGTGCGACTAAAAAACATATGATCAAATTCCTGATAAATATTATTACATCAACAACACTTAAAAATAAAAATTAAATTAAATGCAAGCTAAAAATAATTAAATTAAATGAAACTTAATTAAAGTTGAACGCAATTGAAATTGACAAAACAAAAACAAAACAAAAAATAAAATTTAACTGAATTAATTGAGAAAAACGTAGAAAACATGTAGTCATTTTCCTAATATAAAGGTAATTACATCAACAATACTTAAATATAAAAATTAAAAATACGATTAATTAAAGTTGAGCTCAAATAAGTTAAGGAGATAATATAGCATAAGATAAAGAAAAAAGAAGAAATATAGACTAAGGAGAAGAATAGAAGGATAAAATAGATTGTCTAAAAACACCTCTCCCACAGATTCCTCTTAACCTACGAGGTAGAGCATTCCACAGTCTAATGGCATTGATGAAAAATAAATTAGACGAAGTTAGCGAACTATATCTAGGAACAATGAGAACAAGGCTTCTTCTGGATACACAAAACTGAAGTTTTTCATACAGGTAGTTAGGTGTTTTTTCAAGTATGAGTTTGTGCAGAAAAATTCAGTTTCTTGCTTTAAGGTAAGCAATTATGTCACAACCAAGTAAAGTGTTTCTATAGGTTGAAAGGTGGTCAAATTTCCGTAGCCCATATACATAACGTGTAGCGTAATTGAACGCAATTTGCAACTTCATTTGAGAGGATGAGTCGAGCCTACTATAAACCACATCTGGCAAAATAAGTTGTATGACTAACCTACGTTTAACACTGACAGGAGTTACACTAGACGACATTCTCAAATTACGCAGAATATAGTATACTTTTTGTACTACACTGTTAACATGATCTACACAGGATAAACACAGGATTTTTTATTTTGGATACAACAACTAGCTTTTTCTGCCCAATGAACAGATCAGGGACATAATCAACACATGTTTTATTTTTACAAATAGGCAGGACATACGATTTCGAAACATTAAGTTGCAGACCATTATACTTAGTCCATTCATGGATCCTAAAGAGATCTTCATTTAGTCTAGAGCATAGGTCATCAAGAAGTCCAGTTCGTCTAGAAAGATAAAGCTGGACATCATCAGCATATGCATGTACTGATGCATGCTTACACACACTCATTTATGAAAAGGGAGAAAAGCAGAGGGCCAAGAATGGAGCCTTGGGGGACACCACTTGAGATTACTTTATATTCTGATGTTTGTTGACCCAGTTTGGCACGTTGTAATCTATTGGACAAGTAACTAGACATTAGATTAGTAGCACTATCACTGAAACCAAAAAAACACTTAAGCTTCTGACATAGGTAAGAATGGTTAACTTTATCAAAAGCCACACATGTCCTGTACGAAATCCTGACTGCAATGGAGATAACAATTTCTTTTTACATAAATAGTTACTGATTTGTTGAGCCATAAGTTTCTCACATACCTTAGCCAATGGCGATAAAATGCTTATTGGCCTAAAATCATTAGCCCCAGAAGCTTTTTGTTTTTTTGCAACCGGTTGTATGATAGCAATTTTCCATAAGTCAGGGAATATTGATGACACAAAACAATGATTTATAATATGGGTAAGAGGACTTACTATATGCGGCAGTAATAGCTTCAAGAACTTCATCGGAATACCATCTTCAGATACTGCATTTGATTTTATGAGTCCTACACATTTGCCAACTTCTAACTCATTAACCGGAGTAAACTTGAGAGATTGTATAATGGACGGACTACAGATGGACAGACAAGAAGGTAGACTACCACTGGACATAACAGCCGAGTCAACAAAAAAATCATTCAGTAAATCGGGGTTAACATTACACTCACTGGAGTTAAGACTTTGTATCCCAAGTTTTCTAATGTTGTTCCATAAGGTTTTAGGTGGAAGAGAAAGATTCAATTTATCAGTGAAGTATTGCTTTTTAGCTTGCCTAGTTTTAAGAACAGCCTCATTTCTAGCCAATCTGAACAATTCCCAGTTGTCTGGCGTTGGGCTTCTTTTCCATATTTTATAAAGTTTATTTCTTTGTTTTAAGAAATTAAGAACATACTGGGTAAGCCAAGGACAGGAGACATTTTTAACTCTTAATGTACGAAGTGGCACATGCTTTTCAAACAGGTATTTAACAGGGGTTAAAAGAGAATTAAGTTTGACATTTATATCACTGTGAAGCCAGCACTCATTAAAACTCATCATTGACATACATATCATAATATAGTGACGAATAGTTGACACGTTTAGTTGACAATTGATCAAAAAGAGAGACAACAGATATATCCGAAACAATGAAATAGTCAAGAAGACTTGGAGTAGTATTATTGCAGTACCTAGTGGGCGTAATATCATTTACTACAGATAATCCCAATAACGATGTCTTTTCGTATAAAAGTTCTGCCCCAAGGTCGTTACTGAGAAGATTAATATTGAAATCACCACATGCTATCACCAAGTCATAGTCCACAACACAAGTAGCTAAGGTCGAAAACAATGGATCAACAGAAAAACATCTATTGGGATTATACACAGAAGATACTAAAATTTTGGTATTGCTATCAGAGACACATATATTTAGAAATTCTAAACCAGGACCACTAGATTGACTAACAACTATAGCATTCAGACTAGATTTATAGTAGACTGCAACACCTCCACCTCTTTTACCATTCCGATCATTTCTGTAAATATTAAAGTTATTTATATGACAGGTTGCTTCACTTATCTCATTGCATAACCAAATCTCAGAGATGCAAATGATATCCACTAACGAGTCTTCAAATATGTATTTGATGTAGTCTAATTTGGACATGTTCAAACTGCGAGCATTAAAATGTACAACATTCAAGCCACAGCGTTGTTTACACAAAACTTGAATCATAGTTTTATGATTATCATCAGCGCCAGTGGACGAAAACCTAGAACCTATCGCAGAGAAAAGAAGAAAAAGCTACCGGAGAGTTGTGTTTAGACAAATTAGACAAGAAGAAAAAAGTGTAAAAGAAGAAAAGGTTAGAAAATAAACAGATCAGAAAGTATAAAAATGTATAAAAAATGATTATATAAATAACTAGCAACACTCCGCAGCTTTGCCCGCGATGTATCTTGAAATAAATTAACGCATTTTTTGTAAAAAATTTGTCTTATCGTTTTAATAGGTTTATTTTTTTCATGACATATTAATTGCAATCATGTAATAATTTCTGTATAAACAATGTTTTTTATGTGTTTGTGTTATTCGTAAGAACAAATTGATTTGAGGGATTTCCTATCCTAGAAATAGCAACATATAACTGCCCGTGGGAAAAGCAGCTTTCTCGTAAAAAAATAAAATTCATTCATAATCTTTACATTTGTGTCGATCTCACATCAAGTTATTTGATTTCCAACTGATTTTCTGTGGTGGGGTTTTTTAAGTAAAAAAATCAGGTTTTAGGCAATAGTTCATAATTTGTTTGCATGTAACTAAATCGAGAGGGTCTCTTTGAGGAAAAGTAAGCTTAAATAATTAACTTTCGTTTGGCATAACAACCATGGAAAAATATTAAGCACAGACAATTTTATGCCGATTTAAGGAAACATGGCTCTTAACCGAAGTCATTATCCTAACTTATTTTAATGGTATGAAAATGCATTTTATGCAATGCACTTCGGCTAATTAACACAATTTGTAGCTCAATTATATAAAACTCGTATTCGATAACGTGAATTGTTTTAGAAAGATATTGGTTTTAATAAGTCCTTACCTTTTCAAATGTAAATTTATGTTTATGGAATGATTTAAAAATACTTTTTTTCACTTTCAATAAATAAAATCATATTAAGTTAAAATATTTTCCTAGGTCTTATTTCAGTGACGAAATTATATACTAACGCTATAACGCTAAAAAGGTAAGGATTTATTTTTATTTTTTAACGCTAAAAACATGCTAAAAAAGCCATCCAACCCATACCAATACGCAGCTTCAAAGCGATGTAATTTGCATCGCACTGCGTTTCAATTTAAGCTTAAATTGTTACCATAACTTTCATGCACTTCTATTTTGCAGCTTAAGAATTCTGCACGCAGCTATTCAACGTTTTGAATAGAAACACTCTCTCTGAATAATGAAACAGTGAAGCAGCAGCAACAAACGACGTGCTTGGAGAAAATTCTTTAAATTTTGCATTCTGCTGTTCGCGAACAAAGAGCTATCTCTCTCTGCTTTAATGCAGAGAAACTCTTTTCTGAGCATTGAGCAGCATTTTGTAGCGAAACCAAAGCAACTTTCTGCTAGCTGCAAGCAATAACAGCGTCGAAGCCAATGAACAAATCAATGCTTGCAAGAAAATTATTTAATTTTTTAATAAAATATGAATTTTACGACCAAACTATTGATCTTAGATGCACGTCAACATCGACTTTTTTGTTGGAATCGGCAAGATCATTCATTTGTTCATATATCATATTCACTTATCTTTTACGGTTTAAGCAGAAAATCGAAAAAAGCGCCAAATTTTTCCAAAAATACCGAATTTTGCCAGTTTCTTAGCCAAGAACTTCTAAGCTTTGAAATATTTTAAAATTTTAAGTATACGGTGTTAATCTACAATTAATTACGATTTGAATAGTGAAAATTTCATTTAAATCCGTTCAGCCGTTCTTGAGTTTACTTTCATCAACGCCAAAAAGGCAACATTTCAAGTTTCATTTTTATACAATAGTAAGATAATAAACTTATATAACAATAACAGTTTCAGCTTAGACCTCCGGCGCATTAACTGTGCTAGTTTAATGCATATTGCATTTTTGAGCTCTTCCAGATTACAAATGCGAATACCATCAGAATTTTTCTCCTTCCTGATAAATACCGAGCCGCGAAAGGAGAAAGCATTAAAAATATGTTGTTTACGTTTGTAAGCAATTGCTGCTTGCAGAAGCTTACGACTTTCAACGTTAAGACTTTCATGTAGAAAAACATTATTTTGCCAGTCAAAACCTGCATCTTTAAGATTGATGGCCGATTTTGTGCGTCTACGATATTCGCCGAAAGCTTTGAGCACACGATTGCGATCGTATGACGAGAAGTATTTAATGATAACGAGAGAATTGGAGTTGGTTGGATTCGACTTGATGCGAAAAATATCTCTTATATGGGGTGGTTGGAAATTTATGAAGAGACATATTTGATTGAAAATAGCTTTTAAATTTTCATCATCGGAGAACGGAAGCCCAATTAGCACAGCATCAGAGGAAACATCAGAATTGTTATTGTAAGAGTTGTGCTCTAAATCATGATACAATTATACAAGGTAGGAGTGACAGTTCTTTCGTCGTGCGCCAACTGTCAAAAATAGTATAAATTAGAGAACGAAAAAAAAGAAAAGCAAATAGAAAACAAAATATTCAGGCAAATGACAGTCGGCGCAAGGTACTGGTGAGAAAAAAGCAAGTTGTCACTCCTACCTTGTATAATTGTATCATGCTCTAAATTACTTAGGTTTTGTTGTTGTTGTTGTTGTTGTTGTTGTTGTTGTTGTTGTTGTTGTTGTTGTTGTTGTTGTTGTTGTTGTTGTTGTTGTTGTTGTTGTTGTTGTAGACTCTGTTTCTCCATCTCAGCGCAACGAAGAGTAAGATCATTGAGTGATTTTTCTATCGCAATGATTTTTTTGTTTGTTGCAAAAACAAGCTTAATATCTCTTCAATCGAATACAAGAGCTTACTTTGGTTATATTCTCTTGAGTGTAGTAAAAATGCCAGATTTATTGTCAACATGGTATAATAACATGGTATAATAATACATGGTAGCATTGACAACTGCTTATTTTCTCTTCAACAGGAAAACATAAACTGTCAAAAACAGCTTTTTGTGGAAATGCATCTGCAGCTGCTGTGGTTGTTGTTTTTTTTTCACTTCAACGTTTTCAACATGAATGTCAATTGAAGTAATTTTATTTTTTTTAATTTTTTTTACTCATATTTGTGATGATAAGTTATGCTCTTTTATGCTCAAATAAGAAAACTCTGAGAGCAGCAATAACTGCCAATTCGAAATATTTCAAAGTCAATATATGAAAAAATTTTATTTTTAAATGTAGATATATTTCTTTACGTTATTACTAAATTTTTAAAAACATTCATGTGAATTTTCAATTAGAGGGAAAAATGTGTAACGTCCGACACGTAACGTCCGAACAAATAAAATTGCTAACTGCGAGTTAAAAAAAAATGATTTTTGAGATGATGTAGGATTTTCTTTAAAACTTATTTAATTTGCAGTTATTTGTTCTTTTAGACTTCTGAAGTGCGACCGACCATTTCGCAGAATTAATCTAAGCTTAAGTGTTAGTCTCACAAGAACTTCCTTTTTTTGTAACGTCCGAACGCACGACAAAAATAAGAAATTTCGGGTAAAATGCGGTAAGATGTTATAATTATTGATGTTATAATTATTATAAATTCTACGAAAAGGGAGCTATTTAACCAAATTCATTTTAATTGGAAAACTGTTTATAAAATTGGCGAAATATATAAAAAAATGTATCCGAATGTAACGTTCGAAGGCCAGGACTTACCCATATCCCATTATATGAGGATAGTCCCCCCATCTATAATTGACATGATGTATAGGTGACGGTTTTTGTTTGAAATTTAAAAATTACTTTGACACCGCAACTCGTACATTCTTTAGGAATGTACAGGACAAAAAAAAAAACAAAAAAAATTTGCCCAAAAACCTATGCAAATCTTTAATTTTTCCAAACCTACTAAGGATGTGTTTAAGGAGGGAAAGTTCATAAAGATAATGGCTCACACGACAATCAAATGAATCAAATGATTGAAGAATAGCGTGTTTTTTTTTTTTTTCTTTTTACTCTTTCTGAGAGTATTAAGTTCTTTAACCACTTTGAGAGTAAAACAGTGGTTTTCTGCTACCCACTGTTTGCGATAAGTATAGTTTTTCCTACTATTTTATGTTTTTTCTACTCATAAAAGTACTTTTATGTCAAATCTACTACCTTCTTATCAATAACTTACTACTAAGCAGCAGCCGAGTAAAAGTTTGCAACGCTTTGACCGTATGATTCTAGAGGGCTAGAGAGTGATCAACAATTTGAATGAATCGATGAAGCAGGGTTCGGACTTGAAAATTAGTAAATCGCAGTAAATTAAAAAAAAACGCAGTAAAACTTTTTTATATTTACAACCATGTACGTACATTTTATATTAATGTATGCAAATTTTATACAAATAAAAAAAAATATCTAAATACAAATATATACATAACTATCTTATTATATATAAATTACATGTCACGTTTGTCCGCGATGGACTCCTAAACTACTTAACCGATTTTAATCAAACTTGTACACCGTGTGCAGTTTGATCCAACTTGAAAAATAGAATAGCTTACATCTCAATTTATGATCGCAATTTTATTTTAAGGCGTGGCACTTTTTCAGCATCCCAAATTTTCGGTTTAACTTTCAAGCTATAAGTCACACACCAATGAAACTTGGTAAGAACGTACTATTTAGTCGCGTCCTTTGACTGGCAAAATTGGGCAAGCATTGGACAAGGGGGTGTGGCACCGCCCATATAATTAAAAAATATGATATCGAATAGCTTTGGAAATAAATGTCGCATAGCAATAAAACTCAGAATGGAATTACCATTGGGTGATGTCCGTCTATGTACTAGAAAACTGAGACGGACTTTGGAAAAGAGGGCGTGGTTCTGCCCATACAAGCTAAATTTTTGATATAGAATATCTTGGATCTAAATGTTGCACAACAATGTTACACAGTATGGAGTTGCAACTTGGTAATATCCTTCTACTGGAAAACTGGGACAGGCTTTGGAAAAGGGGGCGTGGCTCCACCCATACAAGCCAAATTTTAGATTTCGAATATATTTGGATTTAAATTAAGCATAACAATGTAATATTTCCGACGGTTTTGGTGGTATCAGACTATAATTTGGTAATTTAGTTTATATGCTCACTGTCGGCAACTGTACTAAAACTGGGTTGTCACACCCCCCTTTTACCGCCCACAAATCAATAAAAATTCTATATATCGGAAGGTTTTGGTGGTATTAAACTAAAAGTTGGTAATTAATTTTGTTTGGTTGCTGTCTATATTTCCTACGTTTTGGCCATATTAGGCTACAATTCGGAAATTTGTTTTATATGCTCACTGTCGGCATCTGTACTTAAACTGGATAATGGCCATCTACTAGAAAACTGGGATGGGCTTTTATAGGGGGTGTGGATCCGCCCATACAATTAAAATTTGTAATATCGCATAGCTTTGGAAGTAAAAGTAACAGTACTTCCATACAAACTCAAAATGGAGTTACTTTTTGGTGATGTCCTTCTACTGGGAAACTGTAACGGGCAGTGAAAAATTACAGTGGTGTCAAACTATGGGTCTAAGAAAAGCTTTGAATATACTTATTATGTTCCCATATAGTTGCAGGGTGCAGCAACGCTCACAGGGAAAAGCTAGTATATTATTTATATATTTGCATGTATACCGTGCTGCCATATGACAACTTATCACGGTACCCCGATAACTTTTAAAATGTTGTGGTGCTATATGACTATTAATTTAACACTTATGCTGCCATCTTTCTAGTTTATTATTTAATGGTTTTAAAGATTCAGATATACTTGACGTAATGCAACGTTACGTAAGAAATTCCCTGTGCTCCCTGTCGTTTGTAAGATTAATGCAAAAATAACCATAACTAGTAAGAAATGACCTTCGACTGGGCCGAAGTTAAAATACCCCCACGTCCGAACCTCAGTATATTCAAAGTCTTAAGCCGTCAATAAAATGTTTATTTGTAAAAACATTTTCGTTATACATAGTTTTAACAGAAAATATTCGCTTTCATTTTTTATAAAATCACTTTGTATGGGAGGTGGGTGTGGTTTTCACTCGATTTGGTTGAATTGTATACACAAAGTGCATGTTATATATCAAAGTTAATATGCAAAATTTCAAGTCCATATATTAATTTTTGTGGAATTCTAAGAGATTTTACCGTTTTGATAAAGGCACTTTGTATGGGAGGTAGGCGTGGTTTGCATCCGATTTGGCTCATTTTCGAACTTGATCTTTATTTTTTAGATAAAAGCTTAAATATTGAATTTCGTGATGATAGCTTGAAAATTACGGCTGTAATCGTGACGACAGACGGACAGACAGACGGACATGGCTAAATTGACTCGGGTGGTGATGCTGATCAATAATATATATACTTTTCTATACCTACCACGCCTCCTTATGGGCGTTACAAACGGAGTGACAAAATTAATATACCCCCATTTACGTTTTTTAAACGTGGGGGTATAAAAATGTTTGTTGAGAAAAAATTGCAGCAGATTTGAAAAAACCACAGTGACACAGTAAAACATTAAATTTTGCTAAAAAGCGCAGTAGATCTACTGCAATTGCAGTAAAGTCCGAACACTGCGATGAAGTATTCAAAGTTAATTTTCTCTCTCGCAGATAGTTAATTTTTTTTTAGCTGGACAAACAACAAGAAATTTGAGTTCATATAATCATTTGATTGGCCCATATTACACGGTGCTCGTTTGCTCGGCGTGCAATGAACACTTCTATTATCTTTTCTCAATTTGCACGTTGGTAGGTCACACGACAAAAATATGATCGCCGAGCTAGTTTTGACATTTCATTCAGTTCCTTGCTTTTTCTCCTATACTTTATTCCAACAATAGTTTCCTACAACTATTTTCTTCATACTATTATAGTCAATAGTAGCACTTTTCTTCACAAAATGTACTTTTTAGCTGCTTAAACGCCCAAACCTTTAATTTCACCACCCAGCAACACTGTTGCACGGTGCTCGCTGCCATGTACACCGAGCAAAAATGAACAATTTTGCTCGGTCTACAAAGTGTTCATCCTCTCACAGTCTCACTGACGCCGAGCAAACGAGAACCGTGTTATATGGGCCATTGACGTGTGAACACAGCCAATGGGGCAATTTACACGTCAGTTAAAATGACTGAAGAACATCGCGTTTTTTGCTCTCGACGATGACCGATGCAAGCATTTATTACTACTTTTCTACTACTTTTTCTGTTTTCTCTTTTAATAAAAATACTTTTATGCTGAATATACTATTTACCTTCTTATGAATTACTTGCTACTAGGCAGTAGACAATTAAAAGTTTTCGACCGTTTGACTGATGACGGAAGGTTTAGGCTGACTGAAAATTTGACTGATACGATGAATTTGTAAACAGTTCATTTGCGCTCTCGCAGAGAGTTCTTTTTTTTTAACTGGGAAAACAATTGACTGATCACTTATTTTGACTGACGTGTAAATTGCCCCAATGCGAGTGCAAATATTTGAATAGAATCCTAACAATCTATCTTCTATCTATCTATATAAACATAATTTTCTGTTTGTTTGACCCGAAAACTCAATTTCGATTTAACTCAAATTCGGCACACATATTACTTGAATCGTAACTTAGGTTATGACAGACTTAGTTTTGACCACGCCTCTTCCGCCTCTTTACAAGAAATGCAAATCCACCTACTTACTTTCTTACTTATCTAGCGCTTACAACCGTAAGTCGGTTTTGGCCTGAAATAAATAACTGGCCATTTCAGCCCTTGAAAGGACTTTGACCTAGCTTCTTATGATCAATTGTGTTGTGCGTGTTATTAAGTTTGTACACAATTGACCGAGAAATGGACCTACAGGCTTAACGCCGACTCCAAACGGCGATGAACGGAATGTTCTTATTCTCAAGAAGCTTTACATGGCATTTTGATTACTCTCTGAGGTTTGCCATTGTCTGCAGAGAGGTGGCGGCCGTACAGAAAAATCATTTTAATTCAAATAATTTTCTGTCGCTGCTGGGGTTCGAACCTGGGTCTCCAGGTTCGTTGACATAGCGGCCACGCACTTTAACCAACTACGCCACGGACGCCACCTACTAGCATACTTTTTTTGGCATAAATGTTCGTCTAATTAATTTTAAAATGAATACTGTTATTTTGACACCAAAGGCTTTCATTATTAATCATTCATTATTCATTTTTCATTATTTAGTTTAATAATATTAGGGATATTCACAATGTGGTGTATTTGTGGTAAATATGTTAATAATTTACAACACTTAGAATAAGATTGTGAACATACCTTTTGTTAATTTCGTAATTATTTACAATCAGCTGATTTTGCTTACGTTTGTCATAAAACCAACAAGATGCCGAAAAATTTCGTATGCTCCAAAAGAAATTGAAGGATTATTTCGACTGCTTCGCTGGTTCACTTCTTATTGGGATTCCTTTTTTATTATTTTCAATTTTCAATTTATCCTAAATATTTTTAAAATAAGTCAAGTTAGAAAATAAACTTATTTTCATCTATAACTTTACTTACAGCGCGCACTCAACTCTACATTTTATTGTTTTTGACAAGCAATAACCACAAATACATCATAAATAGAACGATTTACAGTGTTGCATTTGTAGCATGGGTTTTTTTGGTTGCTTACATTTTGTTTGTGTAATTAACCACAGAAACCATATTTACCACAAAAGACTAAATGCATCACATTGTGAATGCCCCTATTAAAACGAGGATTGAACATCACAATTAAAATTTTTTTCCCCGAGTAACACCAGGTATACCAACTGATATTTAATAAAATTGTTTTAAGCAAGTTGTTCATTCCAAGTTCAAAACTCCGTTCACGCGCCTTATATTCATTTCCTTAAGTGTTAAATGCATGTGCGCTCCTAGGAGGCATGAGAACACCCGCCGTCATCTTTAGCGGCATGTTTTTAATAATTTTTATTGTTGTCGTTTTGTGATATTTTGACGTGGAATGGGGCTTTTTCTTTCAGTAATAGAACATAAAAAATTAACAAAAGCCACCTGCGTCTCTCGCTTCGCAAGCTACTGGGCGATGTGTGTAAATCTTGGCTGCATTTTTATGCGAACGTACAGATGTGCAGATGCATTTACTTCTTTCTTTTAACTAAAATTATAAAAAATCAATTGTTTACAGTTAGAAATTTTACAAAAGTCTTTATTCACTTAATTCTCACTAGATGGCATACCCAGTCATCGGTGAATGCCGGTTGAGGAAGGCAGGGCCACTTGCACACTCTAGGAAAGTTAATTACATGCATTCACATTAGCTGGGTCCATTTAAAAATGTGGTGTCATGTGTACACAGAGGGAAAAACCTATGGACTGAGTACATAAATTTATGTACTGATGACAGAGATTTCTGCACACAGAAATTTTACATTTTTCCTATATTAAGTACATGTTGAAATCTGTATTGACTACATAATGCTTTTAAGCAGTGCTGTAGTCAGTAAAGAATTTTGTGTACTCATCACAAAATTGTTGAAAATAAATTAATGTAATGAGCACAGTTCCAATGTAAGTAATACATAGATTATTGACCCATTACATAAAATTTGTACAACAAATATGTGATGAGTACAGTATTTAAGAACCATCTTCATGTACTCAGTGCATAAATTATTTTCTCATTACATAAATTATTTACCCATTTCATATTTATAGTACATAATTTTATGTAATGAGCACATACTTAATTGACTCGTTACATATTTGAGTACAAAATCAGTGAGTGCATATTAGAGAGAGCTGCGCAAGCATAACACAAATGACTTGCAAGCCATCTACCATTGGGTTTTATAAGTTTTTTTTTTACTATCGGTCGACATCAATACGTGAACGTCGCAAAAACCGATCTTTTTGGCCCATCTTGCTTCGTTTTCAAGATATGTCGTTCTTCTCAATTTTTAAGGTAATCATATCGACCGACCTCTCTACCTGTGCGTATCGAGTTCGAGACCCCCTTTAGAACACCAAAGTCCGTATAGGTATCCGTATTTATGTATTGAATAAATGTCTTACTTTAATCGCATAAGTGAGACATGTACTGAGTGCATATTTTATATATTGAATACATGTGTCGCTTTAATCGATATGTACACTTGATCTGTAGTGAGTGAATAGCCTTTTTGCCATGCCGTTGTGCAAGCGAGAAATGAACTGAGTCTATAGTTTATGTATTGAGTACATTTCTTGTAAAAGTTTCATAAAATATTGATTGAGTTCACGTTGTTTATATTTACTAAAGTCTGCAATGTATTCAACACATATTTCGCTGTATTGAATACATTTTTTATTAATTTTATAAAGTGAATAACCGCATATGTAACCAGTACACGCTTACTTTACTCAGAACATGCAGCTCTCGTTGCGTTCTCATACAAGACGCAGTACATAGATTTTACATAGATGTCTCTGTACTGATTACCTGACTTTTTCTCTTAGTGTAGTTATAACACCACGATGAAATCGCTTTGTGCAGTAAAAATGCAACAAAATGAAAAAACGTTGCATAGAATTATAACTCCGTGAATATAAGCGCTACGAACAGCTTAAGAAGAACAGCTTAATGCTATGTTTCCATCTCCTCGAAATCTTGCGATTTTGAAAAAGTGATTTCAAAATGTTTCCATCAGGCATATAATGACAGCTAGATTTCATTTGACAATTAAGACTTCATTTGCTTGCTTCCGATTGGTTGCTAATTGTTTTTTTTTTAATCATTAATCAGTTGTCATTGCCAAATGTCAGTATGATTATTTTAAGACAAGCTGAATAGGGCTGGATAGTGATGTATAACTTTTCAGGGATGCTGCATAGCATTTTATGAGATTTATTATAAGATTTTGTTGAAATCTAGAGATTTTGGAATCGTGAACTTGTATGAAAATCTCACTAGATTTCAATGTAGATTTAACGAAATCTCACAAAATCTCAAGATTTCGAGGAGATGGAAACGTGGTATAAAGCAACCTAAATGGAGCATCGTTACATATTGCATGATGCAAAGGTAAATGTATCACACAAAAGCAAAAAATAAAAATAAAAATAAATTTAAAATTATGACAAGTATTGGGACAGGAATTTGGATATGGATAAGGATAAAGACAAGAAAAAGTAGGAGGGCAAGGATTTGCACACAGATTGGTACCAAGAATAACGTAAGGAGAAGGACAAAGATTTGCACATAGGTTAGAGCATGAATTGAACCAGCATAAGGACAAGGATTCATAGACGAATCGGGAAAAGTACCAGGACAAGTATTAAGACATTGAATTAGGCACACTTAAAGCCACATGTGGGAGCAAGGTTGAAAATGTATGAGCATGACAAGAAATACAACAAGGATTTCGACAAGATTTAGAACAAAGATTGGGAAAATAAGTGGTACAAGGATAAGCACATAGATGCCAGCAAGGAATCTTAAACAATAATATGGACAAAGATTAAGACTAAGATTACAGCAGGAAACAAGATAAGAATAAGGACAATGGTCCAGAGAAGAATTGGGAAAAGGACCAGGCACAGCCAACCTGTTGTCCTGTTTAAATTATTATTTTTTACCAATTTTACTTTCATATGGAAAGAAGTTTGAAATGTAGATTTTTTAAAAAAATATGATATCCTATCTAGCTTTCGCTGTATTTCACGACAAACTTAAGTTTTTTACACATGCGTGCAATATTTTTACATATGACCCATCAAAAGTTTTAAAGAAAAAATTTATGTATATTTTTAATAATTTAATTATGCTGTGCAATGCCTCGTGCTGCTGCTTTTTCTTCTAAGAGCAACCCCACTACAGCGTTCACAGAAATAAACAACAAAAATACTCCACCCCCTCCACAACCAACATGCTCTGCTGCACAGTCCTTTTTCGTTTTGATTTTTTTTTTTTTAGTTTTTTTTTCTGTGCGCTTGTGTTCTAATTTTATCCTTAAGCGTTTTATCTGCTTTTAAATTGATACAAATTGTTGCCACTTCGTTGATTTTCTGCTGGCTGCTCTGCTCCTCTTCGTTGTTTGTTGTTGTTGTTGTTGTTGTTGTTGTTGTTGTTGTTGTTGGTGTTGCTGTTGGTGTTGCTGTTGAAGTTTTCCTTTGATAGCCTTTGATGCCAGAGAGCGCGTGCAGCTTTGTGGAACTGGCAAGGCAGGAAGGAATGCTTAAAAATCTGCACCATGCTTTTGTGTTGGGGTGGCAACACTTAACTTGAACCGTTTTTAATAATAATTTCACTAAATATATTTTTCGTTATAACTTATCATAAGTAAAATATGGTTATGGTTAAGCACTGAAGCCGTTGTAGAGACTCTTAAGCAACATTGAAGAGACCATGAAATATATCCGAATAATTTCTCAAAAATTAAACTATTTGGATTGGTCCCAAAGGATTGAAATGCTCATCGTATTGCGTTCTCTCTTGGGAGCAGGGAGTATAAGTGATCAGTACTGGATCTAGGCCTAGGCCCGTGAGACCCGGGCCAGGGCGGCAACAATATAGAGGCGGTGAAATTTTGAGAGTTGGAAAATTTTGAGGAAAACAAAATTTAGGAACGGAATCAATTTGGTTGTAGCAGAATTGACAGGTCGGCAAAATATTTTCATAGCTAGTTTATAAAGAAACTCAAAATAATTCAATAATGCATGTCACAGAGTGTTTAGTTTGAGTTTCCAGTACAAATTTGAGTTTTGCCTTTGAACGCAAAATAAACTCTTGAGTTCTTCAGTACAATTTTGCAGGATGAAACTCAACTTAATTTCTGTGTTTATCAAAACTGAATTTGAGAAATCCCTAAAAGTATGCTATTGTTCTTATAAAATGGCGCGTTCAGATGCAACTTGTACAATTTTGTGGTAATGCCTCATTAACACGAGTGACATTTACTGATTATAATAATGATTTGATGACATATCATAATGACACAACTATTTAGACGGCACAGAAAAATGACTTACTTAGAGCTTTGTCACTACGTTTCATTATATTTTGGCACCTTTTAATTTCATACTGATTTGACCAGCAAAGTAGGCGTTTACATAAATGGCAAAATTTATGATTCGCAAATACTGACAAAACAAAGTAATTCAAAATTATCAAGAGTTTTTTAAACATGGATTAGCATATTTAATGATATAAGAGGACGAGGAGGAAGAAGAACGCTGGAACACTATGCACGCCAAACGTTCAAGGAAACCGAGACTGGAAGGGATCCGTCCTTTTTTTGCTAAAGGAGGAGGTTTTCATGCGACACCCATTTTGTTGGGTATGACCCAGAGTTACTTAAAAACTTGGTTAGAATGACTGTTGGAGATTTCGATTATCTACTTGAATGGAATCTTTAATTAGAATGAGATTATATATTCTTCAAATTCTTTAAATTTATATTTAACAGCCCATTTTCAACCAAACAGCTGCATTCAATGCAGCAAACAGTTATGTCCGTAAAGAATGAACTTTTTAATTTTTTCTTTAAGTTGGTCACTATGAGAGTAGACGCGTTTACACGATGTCATTTCAGTGACAAAACTAATGAGATCTGCTTTTAATAATTTTTTATGACTAAAATAATGAAACAAAATAACGTCATTTACACTATAATGACACTTAATGATGTAAAAAATGACAAATTTGTCACTCGTGCAAATGAGGCATAAGAAATGTCAAAAACAGCTGTTTCGAAATGGTGCAATTTACTATTTGCAAAAAATGAACAAAAAAGCGAAGAAAAGAACTTGGGCAAGTGGTCATCATATAAGTATGGGCCGATAAAAATTCCAAGTTTCGCAGCGCATGGAAGACTTCGCATGTGTACTCAGAAATGGCTGCAGACTTGTCCACAAGTATAATTGATGTCACTATGGTGATGTGCCGAAAAATATGAAAATACAAAGTAAACAAAGAAATGTCACACAAAACACAATCCTGAATACGCATCTCTGTGTGAACTATGGTTAACTTTAAACTAAACTCAAACTAAACTCTCTCTGTAGACATGGGATAAGATAGTGCCAAGACGCGTGCTGTAAATTTTTGGTGGCCTTATTTGAGCGGCAAATGTTTAAGGAAAACTAAACAGCAAAAACTTCGCTCAAATGAAATAAATAAAATAATGTAGAAAACTCGTGCAATTGATTACTTTTTGGGTTACATAAAGTGTTACTTTATCATGGGCTTGTCATTGGCGGTAATTTAAAAAAATCCATCAATTAAGTAATGTAATTAACGCATATTCGGTTTTATATATTTTCCAAGTAAAGTTTCAGAAGGGTTAAGTGAAATAGCTCGAACACAATACGCGCAACGAGCGGCAGCGCCAATTGTCACTTTTTTCTTACATGTATTTCTTATGGGACGTATTTTGGAGACTTGTCGCGCGACATTGCCGTCGGCTTCAATTTAATTTTAATTTGACAGGCAGCAAAAGCAAGTTTCCGCCATTGTTTACATTGGTTATTACTGGTCGCATGCAGCAAACTAAACTGTTGTGAAATTTATGGTAGCGATGGTAGTGAGGGATGTTTAGTTTGAACTCTATTCAGAGTTGTTAAGTCTGCATTCATATTCAGAATAAGTACAACTGAATAACGACATAAAAATCCATAAATGAATGCAAAATTGATTTATAAATAAAATTTTAATTCACATTTAATTTTAAAACTTGATTAATTATTCATTTCAATAAATCATTTTTGTAGTCAATTTCTCAATTTTTTATTCATATGAAAACTTTACACAAAGAATGCAATTCACAAAGAATTTTAGAATTTGCAATTGTTTTTAATATAATTAAATTTTAATCGTTATTCATTGTTTTATTCATTGTTCATTTGTTATTCATTATTCATTACTAATTTCTTAGTTATTATTGATTTTTTATTCATTAATTGATATAGATGTAACGAAAAATTAATAAATTTTCTAAATTTGAATGTGAAGTAACATTTTTATTTATAAATGAATTTTGCATTCACTGAATAGATTCTAATTTCGTTATTGACTCATTCAACTTTTTGAAAATAAAATTAAAATTGAGTGGATTTCTTTTTCAGCTGTGATTGTGTTGTTATTCTAAACGGCAACTGCTGAGTCGGCTGAAAACAGCCATTGTTTTTTGTGTACTATACATGCTGCTGAAGTTTGCTGGTGTCGCGTGTATTATAATCAAGTCGCTCAACATTTCTCTACAACGACAGATTGGAGACGTGTTGCTCGCCGTTCGTCGCGCATATTGTGTTCGGGCTATAAATATTTCTTTATCTTTAAGAAGAAAATGCTGAATCACCTGTTTTCAAAATGAATAAATTAGGATTTAAATTTTTTTAACAGTCGGAATCAAAGGATGCAAAACAAACTGGAAAAAATTGAAGAGTGTTTACCATCATGTTCCAATACTCTTAAAAATACCGCAAATATTATGTTGTAATCGCAATAGCAAGAGGTTTTACTCTCTACTAGCAAATACCCGCTGCTTCGCCGGCGATAAAAATATTGGGGGTATTCACACCGAGCTCGTTAGTTTGTTAGTTGTTACTTGTTACTTTTTTACATGCATTTTGTTTTTGTAAAAATACCAAACTATCGAACTACCGAGTAACAAAGTAACAACTTAGCAACCCTGATAATTTTTGCATTAGTTGACAAAATACGAACATTTTTAATTGCATGAAATTTAAATGCATTAAAAATAAAACCCAACGCATATTAAATTGAAGTTTTTGTTGAAAAGTAAGTATTTCATAAATAAATTAATTTTTTTCTCTTTTCTTTCCACTTTTTACTTATAAATTTTCAGCAATTGCAATTTACGAAAAGCAAAATCAGCTGTTATTCAACTATAATTACCAGGCTAACGAGATTAAACAAAAGGGTGTGGTCACAGTTAACAAATTTAACGAAGTAACAACTAACCAAATAGCAAACCAACGAGTTCGGTGTGAAAACCCCTATTAAATATCATTAAAAACTTTAAATCTTAAAATTTAACAGCCGTGATAAATTCAGTGACTTGCTATTTATTTGTCACAATTTCGTCAACATTTTTGATATTTAACCATCAAAAGCTTTTCTAAGCTACCCTCTGCACTGAAATTATTGTCATTTTATTATTTTTTTGTTTTTTTTTGCAAATATTTTGAAGTCTTTGACAAATTTTCTTGTTTAAATTTTCTTTTTTTGGAAAGTTTTTATATATTTTTAATTTTTTGACATAATTTCCAAATGTTTGAAATATTTTGGATAATGGTTTCTTTTTGATACATTTTGAAATAATTTGATACATTTTTGACAATATTTATTGTGCTCAGATGAGAACAAAATAATTTTTTAAATGCTTTATCGAGGATTTATTGAAGGTTTCAACCATTATTAAAATTCTCTCATTTATCAAGCATTTAAAAGAGATTTTGAACGCTGTTGAACGTTTATGAATAATGTTTTTAATAGTTTTTTCGATTTTGTTCTTATGAAGGCTTTATATTAGAATAATTTAGAATTTTAGAATTTCGGTAAAATTGTATATTTGTGTTGGAGCTACTAATTAGTTCCACCCGAATAAAAGAACGAGCTAACTAAAGTAAAAAAAAAATAACTAAAGTAATGAACTTTCTGTATCTTCTTGATCTTCCAATTTTTTTTTTAATGCATTGGTACATTTTTCCTAGCACTGTGACTATATGAAAATCTCGTTTATAGGTAAAAACATCAGCTCTGAGATAAGAAAAATATATGACGGCCTTATAGATAATTGTTATCATCAATAAAACAATTCAAAAATATATCAATAAATATTATCTTATAGGAACTTGGGCGGTCTACTCATCAACTTTCTGAAAAGAATATTGAAGAAACTTATCCCAGTTTAACATTTCGTCGTTCGCAAATTATTGTGTTCTATATGACAAAAATGTTTTTTTGGTAAATCAAGTTTAAAGTTTAGTAACAACAACTGAATCGAAAAACTTGCCGCGATTTTCTTACCAAGGAAAGTTCAAGAGTTTGTGGTTTTTTCTTTAAAAAAAAATTTTCATCTTTGGAAGCGCTTTTTAGACTAAGAAGCGTTTAAAAAAAAATAATTTGTTCTATATGCACTTTTTTACGAAAGTCTTCTTGTTTTATAGCATATAGAACAAAATGTAAAATGTATTGGAGAAATGAAAAGCAATGTCATTTCATGCAACAAAAACTTTCATATATTATAATATCAACTTAATTTTAAACTTTATCTTATACTTATGTTCTTATGAGTCCACTTAAGGTATAATATGCGTGTAACAACCAAAAACAGGAGCTGTTTTAAAAAAATTTTTTGTTGTTTAAAAAAAATATAAGAAGTTATTATTTTTTTTTTAATTTATACAGGTAATTATACATAAAAAATATTTTATAAAAATATTTTTTTTTTTAAATACAGTTCTGGCTTTTATATGGAGGGCGCTGAAAATGGCATTGAAAAAAAGACATCCAAAATGGTTCGATGGATATAAAGCATAGACCTTATATTAAGCATCCCCCCTTCGCAAGACGCCCGGAGGTTTTTTTTTAAATATGGCGGAAGTTGAAGTAAAAAGTTCGAAAAATAGATACATTTTCGCTCGCTTTTTTGTTTATATAAAAAAAAACAAAAAAAATAGATACTTAAATTTAGGGGGGATGCTGCAAAAATGCAAAAAAAAATCATTGAAATTGAACCAATAGATTTCGTGTTATCTATCGAAACTTCTTAAAAAAACTAGTTTCGAGGAAATCGCGTTTAAAGTTTTTTATTTGTTGTATGGAGCATAGATATAGGTTAACGAAAACCGTTATAGCTTCTGTTGTTTTTTAAATATCGATTTAAAAATGTGTTTGTATATTCTTAAAACTATAAAGAACACATTAAACAAAAAAAAATGTCTTACGGATTTACGGAGATTTTTTAAGGCATGTTGCTACCTGGCGCGCTCGGTATTCGAGTCAAAATTTAAAATTTTTGCCATAACAGCTGATGGTTGCCATAACAATTTAAGTTTGGCAGCACCTAGAAAAACAAAATTCATAAATAATATGAGTATGGTTATCGTGTGAACTAAAATTTTTAAGTTTGGTAAAAAAATATAAAAATAATGAAGATTTAAAAGAAAAATCGTAAAAAACTCACGTTTTTTCTGGATTTTGCCAAAATGATGAAATGATCTTCGACTAGGCCGAAGCTAAAATACCCCTACGTCCGAATTGAAGTATATTCGAAGTCTTAAGCAGTCAAAAAAATTTTTATTCGTAAAAACATTTTCGCCATAGTTTTAACAGAAAATATTCTCTTTTGTTTTTTAATTAGGTCACTTTGTATGGGAGGTGGGTGTGGTTTTCACTCGATTTGGTTGAATTTCACACACAGTGTACATGAAATGTAACATCATACACATGTTACATATCAAAGTTCATATGCAAAATGGCAAGTCCATATATTAATTTTTGTGGAACTTAAAGAGATTTTACATTTTTGATAAAACCACTTTGCATGGGAGGTAGGCGTGGTTTTCATCCGATTTGGCTCATTTTATTTTATTTTATCCGAAACTAGAAGTTTATTTTTTAGATACAAGCTTAAATATCGAATTTCGTGATGATAGCTTGAAAATGACGGCTGTAATCGTGATCACAGACGGACGAACAGACGGACATAAATCGACTCGGGTGGTGATGCTGATCGAGAATATATACACTTTTCTATACCTAGCACGCTTCCTTATGGGCGTTACAAACGGAGTGACAAATTTAATGTACCCCGTTTACGTTTGTTACGTTTACGTTTACGTTCACACGGAAACTACACATGTGGAAAGTATTCGGTTAAAATTTGGAGATAATCGGACATGGTCATTTTATGTGACAAGATAATTTTTTTAGGTAACCAGGTATAAAAATGTAAAAAACTTAAAATTAAAGTTTCATGCATAAAAAATGTCAAAAATTAATAAAAAACTTTTTTTTGTAAAAATTTATTTGAGTGCATTGATTCACTCCATAAAAACTTTTCCAATATCTCTTACCATTTTCCTGTAAAAAAATTAAATTTTCATTCGAATACCGAGCACGCCAAGTAGCAACATGCCTTAATTGAAGCCAACTGCAATCAAAAGCGGGATTTTTTCTTGTTTGTTTCATTTCATTTGCCAAGTGCAATGTGAAGCTAAAAAAAAACAAAAAAAAAAAAACAAAAAAGAAAAAGCAAAATACAAAGACCTCCAAATAATAACGAACTTTATTTAGACTTGCATATAGAACAAAATAAAAAAATATTTTTTTACTTAGTATTTTTGCTCCGTTTTTGTTCTATATGTACGATTTTTTGCATATAGAACACAATAGGGGTATTCTCTATGCCCAGGATATGCCGTTGCACGGTGCAAGAATAGGAAATGTATAATATCTGCAATTGAGAAACAACAATGGCGGACCAACCGGCCTCGGTGGTCGAGTAGGTAGCGTGCTCGACTGCTACCCCAGAGGTCCCGGGTTCGATTCCCGGCCTGGCCATGGTCCTTCGCTTTAAACCTTTTTAAATTTTCAATCCTCATTTCTAATCAACTGAAATTAAAAATTCATTAATATTTACGACTTGAAGTTGTAGTTGATGGTAGGGAAGTTTGTGGATGAGGATTGCCTTATAACTTGAATTGACTGAGGTAAAGGCATAACACTTGCCTCTGATTCAAATTCACATGTTTCTTTGGCTTTCCACCACGCTTAGAATATCCTACACATGTTTCACTTGATTGCCCTTTCCTTCCCACTAATCTATCACCCCATTTCGAACCAAGGCAGACCTGACTGAATAGGTATTCCACCTGCAATCGTTGGTTCAAAGCTAAAAAAAAAAAAAAAAAAAAAAAAATAAATCCAAGCCGGAAATATCATTTTGATCTCACCGTCAGTTAAGAAAAATTCTAAATTCATGCAATATTTTCGTATTTCATCATCCGTTATGCTGGTGATATTGCCAAAGTTATATAGCATTTCGAATTTACTGTAGTGTTCATGAATAAGTTGAAAACGATCACGTAATGATTGTATCGCGTTGTCCAAGATCTTGTTAAAAAAATTAGCTTTAAAGTTTTGCATTCGATCATCCAACACTTCGTCACGCTGTTCATAATCAAATTGTCTCCTTATTCAACTCCGCCTGTTCAACTCCGCCTGTTCTCACGAGCAGCCTGTCCAAATCCAGGAAAAAGGAGGATGGTCGCAGGCAACGGGTTCGCCCTATCCTGTGTAAATGAGAAGGGACTACCTAGATCCTGGAGTTGGTCACCCAATCTGGGAAGTAGGTGGACCGTTTGACTAGTTCAATGTCGCGAACAGGTTTGTGAGATCGGCGTGGAGTTGCGCTTAATCAACCGGGTGGCAATGCCCTCAAATTGTCAGAGATGTTAGATGGGTCTCGAGTTCCACCAATAAATGTGGATGATGAAAACTACTATGACAGGGCGTTGGTCGCGTCTGGAGTCATGGAAGTGACGCCTAGGAGAGGTATGATGGACGTCGTATAAATATTAGCATAGCACTGACGTCCTGAATATTTATCTCCTAGGCATCAATTCCTTGAACCTCGACCCCACTGCCATGGGGCAACGTGGAATTAAGTCTATACGGCAGGTGTCTGCGTTACATAAACTGGAATTACCTCCTGTCTCCTTATTAGGCGAACTCGTGCGCGTTCACACTGTACATCAGTATCTAAATCAGTTGCAATTATTTTAGCCTCCTCCAAAATACAAGAAAATTTGGCATCTGTTCTATAGTCTTCAAGGAACATTATACTCTTTGATAACCACGTTACTGCTTGGCTGAGGTTTAAACTACTGCCTGAAATGCTTTGCTAGTTACATTTATTTCAAATAAAATATCATACAATACAATTAAAGAGCAGATAAATTTATATTTTTAAATTTTGTACAATATAGCTGTAGCTTCTGACTTATTTTTCACTGCTGTGGCTGTGGTAATATTAAGTTGCTCATCATCGTTGAAACAGTCGTCTTGTGTGTTATAAAATGTTTGTCTTTTCATGGCATGGTTTACTCTCTGAGGATTGACATTGTCTGCAAAGAGGTGATAACCGATCAGAAAACTTTTTATTAAAAAAAAATTTGCCGTGAGTGGGAATCAATCACTCGCTCCAGGCATGCAAGCTACACACTTAACATGCATGCCACGGTCGCCAGATATGTTTCCATATATATTGATTGATATATTTTTTTTAAATATTTAAGGCGCCCCTATCTGTATGCGCCCCGAGCTCTGGCCTTACTGGCTCGGCTCTAGGGCCGGCCCTGGGAATATGTGTGTACGTGTGTGGTATAAATAAAATTCAAACACGGGAAAAAAACGAGTTGTAAGGAAAACATCCCAGCAAACCATATCTCGATAGAAAAATTTTACGATAGTCTAACGAGATCGTTACGATATCTTAATATACAAATACGCGATATCGTCCCGATAATACATTTACCAATAGCATTTCGATATCATAACATTACAAATTTCTAGATATCATTACGATATTATAATAACGATAGCATTGCGATATGGTAACGATATCTCTATTAAATAAGTACTCGATATCATCACGATAGTATGAACATGATAGCACTGTGAAATCGAAACAATATCTAGATTTCAAAAATGCTCGATATAATTTCGTTAGTGCCGATATTTAGATGAAATAAACGTCCCTAGGACTTACTTACTTACGTACGCTTATATTATTATGATGAGTTACCAAGAGAGGGGTTGTTGTGAATCTAGAATATACCTCCTGTGAAAATATATGACAAATGTCATTCAAATTTACTTTTTAACGTAGAATACGTTATACGGGGGTGTTAATCTGGAGCACAAAATTTTGAGAAAATGTTTGTCACTTTCATTATAAGTTTTTAATACTTTATGCATGCATTGAAGAAAATTCAAGTGTGGTCGTAACATATTTAATATGTCTTCTTTTGATTTGTATTTAAATAATCATATTGCTACATATAATTTTTTTGATTCTATAAGTAAATCAAAATCAACCTGTCCCTATTTTTTTTATACGTTCCAATTGATACTTTATTGGTACTTTTTTTAATTAAAGTTTTTTGTTGCTATTACAGGAAACTATCTCTCAAATCAATTGTTTTGATTTATCGATTATTTCTATACTTTGAATTTGCTTGTTGCCATCAGTAGTTACCATCACTATATAAATATATTTATAATTTATTTATAAATATATAAATACAACCATAGCTTTGCGTTGTAGTGTTTATAAACATATAAACTACTTGAATTTATTTTACCTTATATTTATGTTTTGAATTTAAAAAATGTTTTTTAAAAAAACAAATTTATACTTCAAAAATTTTCATTTTTAAAATTCATTGAAAAAATTTGTTCCCATAAAAAGTGATTCAATAAAATTTATAAAATAATTTATATAAAATAAATAAAAGTTATCAGTGCTAATTGTGGTTTTGCTATCAAGTAAGTGCTTTGCTTTACATTTAAAATTTTCAAAGTGTTAAAAAGGCGGCAAGGGAACTTGTGAAATAATAATTGCATGATTGTGGAATTATATTTAATTGAAAAAACGAAATGTCTTATAGTGCAAAAAAGGCAGCAAGGGAACTTCTGGAACATTATTTTAGCGATTGTGGGATCAGTCATTTAACAAATGAAAGTAAACCAGTAGCTTCCAGCACTGCGTATATTGACATTGTTGAACCTCAACACATCGATGAAAGCGAATACAACTCTAGTGCAAATGTATGTCCCTTATCGAACCAGATATTTCCAGTGCTTCACGAGCGCCTGAAAGCATTGTTGAACAACTTGCGGGTTGGTCAGTTAAGCATAACGTTACGACCAAGGCTGTAAACGATTTGTTGGATATTTTAAAAAATATAATACCGAACTTACCGAAAGATGGGCGCACATTGAAACAAACACCAAGAGAAGTTAAAAAAATTGACATAGATGGCGGAACATATATTCACTACGGTGTTAGAAAGAGCCTTACAGATTTTTTGGAGCGAAACGTTTTTATTAGTAGGGAAATAGAACTAAACTTTAATATTGACGGATTGCCTATTTCAAAGAGCTCGGGTCTTCAAGTTTGGCCGATTTTAATGAACATCTCGAAGACAGAGTTTGTTTCACTGGTTGGAGTTTTTGAAGGATTAAGCAAGCCAAAAAATTGTAATGAGTACCTAACACCCTTCGTAAGTGAACTGCAAAATATATTGAATATAGGTTTTTTTCATCGCGAAGAATTATATAGCGTTATTATTGGTGCTTTTGTTTGCGACGCTCCAGCGCGGGCATTTATACTTGGAATAAAGGGACATTCAGGTTATTTTTCGTGCCACAAATGTACTCAGCGAGGTGAAAGATGGCAGCGTAAAATCATATTTAGGCATAGTGAATATTTACTTCGAACCGACGATGGCTTTCGAAATAGAACGTATAAAGACCATCATAATATTCAAGAATCTATCATTTTAGAAATGCTGCCAATTGATATGGTTAAAAATTTTCCAATGGATTATATGCACGTCGTTTGCCTAGGCATAATGAAGGCAATTTTGAAGGCATTATGTACAGAAAAGCTTCAAGATTATTCACTTTCAACACACGATATTAAATTGCTTGATGATAATATTTTAAAAATGAAGAAACAGATTCCACGTGAGTTTCAAAGAAAACCGAGATCGTTACGCGAATTGCAACGTTGGAAAGCTACGGAATTCAGACAATTTCTGTTATATACAGGAGTTGTTGTTTTGCGCGAAATTCTAGATACAGAAAGATACAACCATTTCTTGATGCTAAGTATTGGAATTCGCTTATTGCATAGTGATGACTTTGAAAAGTATAATATCGCTGAAAATATGTTGCTAACCTTTGTCAGGCGAGTACCGGAGTTATACAGTCCATCTTTTTTGACTTATAATATGCATTGTCTTACCAATTTAACTTCAGACGTTAAACATTTTCGTTCGGTGAATACTATAAATGCTTTTAAATTTGAAAATCATCTTAAGGATGTGAAAAAAATGGTTAAAAAAGGAAATCATGTTTGTACTCAAATATACAACAGAATAATAGAGCAAAGCAACCACTCTTACATGAAAGAAATACAAAATGACGCAAACATTTTTCTTGGAAAATTTATAAATGGTTCATATGTTTGCATTAAAACAACTTCAATGTTCTTTAGCTTAAAACCACCGGACAATTTTTATTATTATCAAAAAAACGTTTACCAAATACTTTCTATAAGACAAGAAAAAATATCTATTCAATTAGTGGATACAAAGTTTTGAATTTAAATGAATTATTTTCCACACCGCTCAGATCTCAATATTTAAATATATACTGCACAACTTCACTTGCCACCTCAAAATCGATATCTCAACATAATCTTTTAGACATACATAAGTGCATTGTCCTAAAAATTAACAACTTATCAACATTTCTTCCCATTGCTCATTAGGTTAAAATAATGAAACGCTCTTACATTGATAACAAATCACAAAATTTTTCACGCAACTTCTCTCAATCGTCAAAACATAACACTAAAAATGCTTCAACTAAAAAGAAGCGCATACAACGCCTTTCGTCGGATGATTTTAACAAATTCATTGATGATGACAATTTAAACGAAGTTCCAAACGAAACAGGTAAAATAATTTTTTAACATTTTTAGTTATTGTCATTTTTGTAAACTAATTTTTTTACAGCTGACTCTCCGGATCGATTTGATTACCTTTCTGAGAATTTGACAAAAATTGATGAAAAATTGACAAGGCAATAAAACTTCTTGGCAGGCTCACTGAAGAAGTTCTTCAGTTGAAAAAAGATGTTAAGAAAATGCCAACTACCACACAAGAAAAACCAAGAAATATTATTCCGGAATCAGCATTTCTTGATTTTAACGATTTTATTAAATTTGAAGATCAGCTTAAAGATATTGAAAATTTTCATTGTCTTGTAAGTTTAAGTTTACTATTTACTATTCAAAATTTTTTAACTTTTGTTTTGTAGGTTCAAAACCTTGCATTAATAAATGCAAAATTCAACAGAGAGTTTGTTAGCAAATGCTGGAGATGCATTTTAACGGATGACGCGAAACATTTTTGTTGGAAAGGAACGACAGCTAAAATGTCAGTTCGAAAACTTGCAACAACACTAGCAATAGAAAGTATGCCTTTAATTTTTTTAAAATTTTTTAACTTTTTAATTTCTACTAATTTTTTACAGGTGCCTTTAGAAACAAGTACCCGAACGATTCAGCTACCGTTTTTGAAGAAAAAACAAAGAAATTTTTTCTTTATGCGAGCGACAGGCAAACGAAGATTCACAAATATCGCTTAAATGCTAAATCAAAGGCTTAGGGTACAAGCGTAGTGCAAGCGTTTGAGCGTTTCGTTGCTGTGCTGTGCTGAAAAACACATAAGAGCAATAAAGTACGCAAGTCATGCATCTCTTTTACCCCAATGTGTTTTTCAGGACAGCACAGCAGCGAAACGCTCATATGCTTTCACTATTGTGATTGTCGATTGCAAGTAAAGGGTGATTTTTTTGAGGTTATGATTTTCATGCATTAGTATTTGACAGATCACGTGGGATTTCAGACATGGTGTCAAAGAGAAAGATGCTCAGTATGCTTTGACATTTCATCATGAATAGACTTACGATCTGCCACAACGTCGAATTTTCAGTGAATGGGCCCTAGAAAAGTTGGCAGAAAATCCGCTTTTTTATCGACAAATTTTGTTCAGCGATGAGGCTCATTTCTGGTTGAATGGCTACGTAAATAAGCAAAATTGCCGCATTTGGAGTGAAGAGCAACCAGAAGCCGTTCAAGAACTGGCCATGCATCCCGAAAAATGCACTGTTTGGTGTGGTTTGTACGCTGGTGGAATCATTGGACCGTATTTTTTCAAAGATGCTGTTGGACGCAACGTTACGGTGAATGGTGATCGCTATCGTTCGATGCTAACAAACTTTTTGTTGCCAAAAATGGAAGAACTGAACTTGGTTGACATGTGGTTTCAACAAGATGGCGCTACATGCCACACATCTCGCGATTCTATGGCCATTTTGAGGGAAAACTTCGGAGAACAATTAATCTCAAGAAATGGACCGGTAAGTTGGCCACCAAGATCATGCGATTTGACGCCTTTAGACTATTTTTTGTGGGGCTACGTCAAGTCTAAAGTCTACAGAAATAAGCCAGCAACTGTTCCAGCTTTGGAAGACAACATTTCCGAAGAAATTCGGGCTATTCCGGCCGAAATGCTCGAAAAAGTTGCCCAAAATTGGACTTTCCGAATGGACCACCTAAGACGCAGCCGCGGTCAACATTTAAATGAAATTATCTTCAAAAAGTAAATGTCATGGACCAATCTAACGTTTCAAATAAAGAACCGATGAGATTTTGCAAATTTTATGCGTTTTTTTTAAAAAAAAAGTTATCAGGCACTTAAAAAATCACTCTTTAGAATAGAATACAATCGATTGAGTCGATTAAATTTAATTTTGGTATTGTGTAACTCGATCGTCAAAAATGAAAACTCTTGTGCTTACTGAATTTTAAGCAGATGTGGCTTCTGCATTAGCAAAACCAACCGCGCAAGTTCCTTTTTTTTTGCTTACAATCTTTGAACTTAAAAAAAAAAAATCTTTGAACTTAAATGTATTTCAGCAAAGATATTTTTATTTTCTTTATGGGCTATTTTGGTCACAATATTTTGAAAAATAATTTTAAAAATATATTTTTCCTTTTTACCCAACGTTTCGGAAGCGGCTTTCTTCCTTCATCAGGGGTTTATTTTAATTTGTTTTTCTACAACAGTTTTTAAAATATAAAATACAATTATTATACAATACAAAAAAACATAAAGGCAACACAATATTTACATTTAGATTGTAGTTAACATCACTGCGTTTTTTATATAATTTTTTATATATAAACTTAACTGATTTTGAACATTTAAAACAAACCGAGATTTCTATAACAAATAACAATTAAGACTGCGCTCTATAATAAACAAAAAACAGCTGGTTAGGTACATCTTAAAGCTAGAGAGTAGATCGAGTTGATGTTGTCATTGTCCTCTTTGGTGTTCATTGTTGTTATTGCCTTTTTCTGTATGTGTAAGCTTTCCAGTATGTATCTTCTGCCTTCCCTTCTCTCTTTGTCGATAACTTTCACGTCGCCGAAGTTTGCTGTATTTCATCTGTTTCTGTATATAGTTAGTACTTAATTTCCATTAAATTATTATTATTTAATTATTATTAATTAATTTTTATTAATATTCGTTATATTACAATAAAAATTAACGAAAATACAAATTTTCATTTTCTTGTTATTTTTCTTAATACTAATCGAAAACTTAATGACAATACATAATTATTTTCAAAAAATATAGTATCGAAACGATATTATTTGCAAAATTATTTGCAATATCGTTTCGATATCGCAATTAATATGTTCTCGATATCGTTTACGATATGTCAATTTTTATCGAAAACAGCACTTTCTCGACATCATAAAGATATCGTCTCGTGTATCGTTCTCGATAGAAACTATCACCTTTGCGATATCATCTCGATATCGAAACGACATTGAAATTTCCATATCGTTTCGATTGAAATTTCAATATCGTTTCGATATCGCAATTAATATGTTCTCGATATCGTTTACGATATGTCAATTTTTATCGAAAACAGCACTTTCTCGACATCATAAAGATATCGTCTCGTGTATCGTTCTCGATAGAAATTATCACCTTTGCGATATCATCTCGATATCGGAACGATATCGTTTGGTTTGCTGGGATTTGATTTATCCACGTAAATATTTAAATAAAATTTATGCTGAGGCGTGGATAATGCTAATATGCGTTATTTCCCTTAGTGTATATATTTTTATGTTATGTTGAAAATTAAAAATAAAACTATTATAATTTTTTGCTATTGTAAGAAAAAATGTAATATTTTAGAAGCGCCGCCAGCGTTAAGCCTAGGGCTGTAGACGGCCTTAATCCGCCACTGTAAGTGATACTTTTATCAAAATTCACTTTTTAATGTCAACCGAAAAAAACTATAAAATAAGGTTTCCCTGATCTAATGCTTAAGACTTTCTGCAATTTTTTTTCTCATTTCTAATCAACTGAAATTGAAAGTTCATCAATATTTATGACTTAAAGAGTTGTAGTTGGTAGTAGAAAGGTTTCTGGATGGCATTTGTTTTGCGTATAAATAGAATTAACTGAGTTGCAGACACAAGACTTATACCTCAGATTCGCCTTAAAACATTCCACACATGTTTTACTCGATTGTCCCGTCTATTCTATTAATCTATCGCCCTACTTTTTTGCAAGGTAGACTTCACAGAATAGGTAATATACCTGAAATCCATTCAAAGCTAAGAAAAAAGTTTTAATAACTTTAATAACTTTGTTTATACTTTTATGGACCAAAGTGGACTCTACGAAAAATTGTGGGTAGGTGTAACAACACAATCAAATATACTTTTATGCCTTCTACTTTTTGCTAACTCAGCACAAATGTTAAAAAACATGTCTGTCGTCATGGAAATATAGGATTTATTGCAGTAAATAAATCATTTATACACGCAGCAAAAATTTACTGTAAAACTATCAGTGAAACGGTTAAATCCCATCCAACAGTCGAGTTTTCAAATTAACAGTCTGAACTGTTGATAAAATAATGGTTTAACTTAAACAGTGGACTGCACTGTTAATTTAACATTTCAGACTGTTAAATTGAAGAAACTCCTCTGTTGTAAGGAATTTAGCAGTTTTCAGTGTTCATCGATCAGTGTTGGTTTGGTTTTCTTTTCTCTTTATGTGACATAACGCGCTGTATATGCGCTGTTAGTTTACAGCTGCATATGAAAGAATATTCAGAGTTCAACAACAACAACAACTTCTAAATTGAAATTTAACGTAAGAAAAAAAGAACTTCTCACACAATTACAACAATGACGGCGACGACAGCAACACAACAACAACAACAATAGCAATAATAACAATGACAACAATGGCAACAACAATACAGCAAGAGATTGAATATCAATCGACAGCAAGAACTCATGTTAGAAAACAGCCAGCCTGAAATGACGAGAGAACTATGAATAAAAGTTAAGAAAAAATCACTTAAGACGGCCTCGCCCCGTTTTGTCGCAGCAAAAATGCGACCGTTCGATCTTACCGATCGCTGCCATGTTGGGGGTTCTTCGCTTTTGTGTATGCAGCGTAACGCAGCGGGGTCACAAGAACTCGTCCTGCTAGTCCTGCAGGATTATGTGCAGCAGAAATAAAGTTTTCTTCAAACACCAGCGAAAGGCTGCTAAGCCTAAGTCACTGATCGTATAGCGCGCTGCCATGACGTCACGTGACTTGATCGATACGCCTGCTGATAGTGAATGCCTTGTTCTTACTGCTGTTGTTGTTGTTGTTGTTGTTGTTGTTGTTGTTGTTGTTGTTGTTGTTGTTGTTGTTGTTGTTGTTGTTGTTGCTTAAGGCTTCTTTTTCAATTTCCATTGTTGTTGCTTTGTTTATTTATATTCTTTCGCCGCTAAGAAGCGATTTTCCCACCGTCCACACAATAACAAGAATAGTTTGAACAAAATACTTAAAAATTATGCAAAATAAAGGAAAATTTAAGAACCATCTAGTATGTGTGACAAAGCAGAGCGTAAAGAAAAACACAAAGGAAGAAAGAGTATTGGGCTGATTTGTTACAGAAAACATAACGGGTTAAGATAATCAATCGATTACAAGGAGTGAAAGCCATGTCAGGCGATGGCAAATTCTCGACTTCTACCAAATTCTCCACTTCTAAGGAAACTGCAGCAAAGTCCCGAGTGTGTTCCTGTGAAGTTTTTTGCTGATCGATCCAATGGGGCGAGACACCGCCCATACAACCCAAATGCGCGATATCGAATAGCTTTGGAACTATACGTCGCACAGCCACGGAATTCAGTATCCGACCTCAATTTACACGTGCGAACGGCACTTATATCACTTTATAGGCGTTGGACGAGTGGCATGGCACTTTTTCAGCAGTTCAAATTTTCGGTATAACTTTCAAACTATAACTAAGTCACGCATCAATGAAACTAGGTGCGAAACTATTCCTATTAAGTCGTTTCCTTCGACTGGAAAAATTCAGCGAGCCTTCTAATGGGCTCTACAAACGGTTAGACAAAGTAAGCAGTAAGTGTGGGGTTACAAAAATAAAATAAGCGACAGACTCTGAGCTTCTAACCCATTGTGCGTCGGTTGCTTAATTGGCAAAGTTATGAGTAACTTTCCAAGACATACACACACCACTAGAACACCAACCATAAATTGTGTCGAACAACAAGTTTAGTTTGAAGTTTAAGACACGCTTACTTAGAGCGGCATAAAGTTAATTAATATCAGATAGTGGCTAAAAGTTTGGATAATTGCTTGGCAATGGAGTTTATTTACGTTGTGCTTCGATCGTCTTTTCATGCAGGTAAAGTTTTAAGGCGTTAATCTTCCAGTGTAGATTTTTGAAAAAATCATTTTTTTTTTCATATTTTCGAAGATTACTTTAAAGATACCTTTAAAAATATATTCTCCAAAGAAAATTTTAAAATTTCAATAACTTACGGAGTTATATTTTAGTGGCGTATTTTGTGTGGCGTCCGTGGCATAGTTGGTTAAAGTGCGTGGCCGCTATGTCAACGAACCTGGAGACCCGGGTTCGAACCCCAGCAACGACAGAAAATTATTTGAATTAAAATAATTTTTCTGTACGGCCGCCACCTCTCTGCAGACAATGGCAAACCTCAGAGAGTAATCAAAATGCCATGTAAAGCTTCTTGAGAACAAGAACATTCCGTTCATCACCGTTCGGAGTCGGCATTAAACCTGTAGGTCCGGTTCTCGGTCAATTGTGTGTAAACTTAATAACACGCACAACACAATTGATCATAAGAAGCTAGGTCAAATTCCTTTCAAGGGCTAAAATGACCAGTTATTTATTTATTTTTTTTTTATATTTTAGTGACGCAGCGAGTAAACAGGTTCGTCGGCTGAAATAGGCAGCTGACGTTCTTTGACTACCTAGGCATGAATAATCCACAGAAACTTCTTTATCTATACTATTATATAAAAGGCTTATCGCGTATCTTCGTGTACGCTAAACTAAAGAACTACTGAACCGATTTTAATAAGTTTTTTACTAATTCAAAGCATCATTCTTAACTTAAGGTGTTGCATACTTTATTTTTTTAAATCTACTATAAAAAGTTATTAAAAATTGAGATTAAATACCATTTAAAAAACTTTATAGAAAATTATTCATAAACGCTGTATTAAGCAGTACAAAGCTTTTTCTTTCTTTTCCATTGTGGGTTGCCTTGCTTATAAGAATGATCGAAAAAATGAGCTAAGGAAGCAACAACAATGTTAATTGTAATATAGACAGAATCTATTTCTTTTTTAATGAAATTCCCTACAGTAAAATGCTAAAAATAATTAAATATGTAAACATAAGCATATGTAAATAAAAATAATGCAGTGTCTATGACGTAGTACTCTCGCAAAATAAGCGATACTTCGTCTTTATACGAAAACACGAACGATGAAATGAGACAAATGCTGCTGCTGTTTTCGACTCAGACTCAGTGCTGCCATCTCTAATCAAGTAGCTGATAAAAAGCTTTTATTAGCAGTGTTACTAAGCTCACATTACAAAGGTTGAAGTTTTGATAAAACACTTATCAAGATCCATTTTTGTGCCTCTTTTTTATGTGTGATGGTACCACGGCTACGATTTGATGAAAGTAATTAAAAAAGCAGAATACCTTCAATTTCAATTTAATTTCTATTTATTTAACATACAATGTTGGCAAATACGAGTTAAATCTCTTTCAAAAGCCCATAGGAAAATATAAAATACAATGCACGAGATCACAACAACCATTACTATGATACAAATACAATTTAAAAAGGATTTATATAAAAATAAAAGCGATTAACATTCAAGAATTTTATGCGTTAAAATAAAACAGAGTATATTATACGAATAGATAACAACTATTAATAAGATAAAAAATTAAATTTTAACAGACTTTACATAAAATATAAAGTTATTAACATTAAAAAAATTTTAATTGAAAAAATAAAATAGAATACATTATAAATTATAAAAATATCTGACAACCATTAATAAGATAAGAAGGAAATTTAAAATAAACGAAAGCGAAAATAAAATAAGAGATAGGGTCAGAGAATAGTAGGATACAGAGAGATGAAATCAGTAGTTAAGAGAAGAATTTGAAAATGAATTGCTTAAAGGTCCTATTGTTTGAAATACTTTAGATGCTGGGTGGAAGTGAATTCCACTATCTGATCGTACTAACGAAAAACAGTCTACTGGAATTGATGTACGTGTATTGTTTTAGCTTTACCTTATATTGTTTATAGCTGGAAAAGTATGTGCGCTTTAGTTTATGGTTGTAAATATGAAATCTGTGTACATTTTTAGTCACCACTTACTGCGGAAACGGGTCGACCGATTTCAACCAAAATTTCAGGGTACGTTGGGAAAGTTTGCACGAAATTGGCCCATTGGTTCCGAAGAGATGGCATTTTAAAGATTTTCCCATATCTATATATATATATACATAAAGTCGTGATTTGTGTTTGTAATTCCATAACTCAAGAACGGAGCGTCCGATTTGCTTGAGGTTTCCTTTGTTCTTATTGGCCGTACCATGGTTCGTATGTGAAAATTTTTGCCATACCTCCTTTTACCGCCCACAAATTAATGAAAATTTTATATTTCAGAAGTCTTGGGTCTTATCAGACTTAAATTTAGTTCATATGGTCACTGTTGGCAACACTACTATAAATGGGGGGAGAGCTATACAAATATGCTGGGGGTTTCCCTTCTCTTAAATATGCATATCTATCCATGGTAGAATTATAAGGTAGGGCCGAGTCGCTCAGTGCCCTCACGCATCAACAAAGAGTGGAGAATAAAAAAGGGGGCTGATTTTCAAAATGGCGAAGTTCGTAGAAAGTTCAAATGAAATGAAAATAAATATTATGTTTTCAAGTTGTAAATAGTGCGGACACGTGTGTCAAGTTTGTGTTAATTTGAGTGGAAATATTGTAAAAACATTGTTAATACATCTATAAAATGCCGCGGAAGTGTTAAATTTGAAAAAAAGCTTGTAAAAAGTTTAACCTAAAATCAACTGCGAAACATGAACATAAAGAAACTCGAGATGAACAGCTGATTTTGACAACTAGCCCGCTTTTCTCTGCTTTCTACTCCATTCTTCTCCAAGTCGGCCCTACCTTATAATTTTACCATGTATCTATCTATATTCTTATCTATCTTGGTTTGTTCGGTTGCTTTAACCTTGAAAACGACTGGACCAAATTGGATACTTCCTTCTTTGAATATGTGATATCGTTTTTTTTTTAATTATAGGTCACACAGTATCGAAATTAGATACTCGAATGAAATTTTCACTTGCCGTTCCACTGGTCGAATTTTATGGGTATTGGACGAGGGGTGTGGCACTTTTTCAACAACCCAAATTTAAGGCAAAACTCTATAACTCGAACTATAAGTCACATATCAATTTAACTCGGTAAAAACGTACTATTTAGTTGTGTGCTTTTAGTGACCATTTGACAAGTGGGCATGGCACTGCCGATACAATTTAAATTAAGGTATCGAATAGCTTTGGAAGTAGAAGTCACATAACATTGAAACTCAGAATGGAGCATGTATTTCTACAAGAGATCTGGGACGGGCATAGGAAGAGGGGTTATGGCTTCAACGACACAAGTCAAATTTTCGATATCAAATAGCTTTGGAACTTAACGTTGCATGACAATAAAACTCAGTATGGAGTTATTAATTGCCAAAGTCTTTCTACTGGAAAACTGGTACGTGCATTGGAAAGGGGGGTGTGGTCCGATTTTCTATATAGTATAGCTATGGAAGTTAAAATCAAAGGACATTGAAACTCAGAATGGAATTGCCACTTGGGAGTGATGTTCTGCAACTGGGAAACTGTAACGGGCAGTGGAACATGAGCTTGGTGTCAGACTAAAGGACTCATAAAAGTTTTGAATTTACTTATTATTTCCAATCCACTTGCCGGGTGCAGAAACGCACGTCGGGTATCGCTAGTATTTTATACACTACGAAGGGTGCACCCAATGCATGGGAGCAAGAATCGCCGATTAGCGAAATGTAAGTATAGGACCCGTTTATATCACCTTGTCTGCCTGTAACTTTGGTCAAACTAAGTAGCAAAAACAAATGGGAAGGTTTATCAGAAACCTATAAGATAAACCAGTACATGATTATCCAGGCTCTCCAACCACAGAAGGGACCAGAGCAGAAGTCTACGTGCCAGGGATCAAATACAGTAGCATATTCCAGCAGAAATATACGCGATAGATAGGTGCATACATTTTAACCTGAAGCGTAAATACCGGAACCAAAACATAGCTATCCTCTCTGATAGTCAAGTGTGACCATCAAGGTACTGAAATCCCATCAGATAACCTCAAAACTGGTGATGGAGTGTCTTGACAAACTTAACACGCTTGGGCTACGCCGGGTCTACGTACCGGGACACAAAGGTAAAGAAAGAAACGAAATTGCTGACGAATTGACAAAGAAAGGAGCATCATCTCCGCTTGTTGGTCCAGAAGCACTCTATGGGATAGGCAAAGAATACTGCTTTCAACGAGTTTTTTTGGCAGAGTAGGTTGTTTGGAAATAACCCAAGAATTATGAACTGAAAGATTTCCTTCAACGCGCCATTGATGAAAATAAGCAGGCACTATGTCAAAAGGACCAACGAGTGCCAACAATCAGGAGATATTGTGTTATTTGTCGTATAGTGTGCTATATACAAAAAAAAACTTCAGTTGTTGGCAATCGCATCAAATGCATCGATCAAATCAAATATATTAATTAACTCTACTATTTTTATTAAGGCTTTTAAAAATAAGAGCTATTTTCGGTTCCTTAGTAACTTCGGATTTGATTCTGGACACACAGATGTAGCTATGCATTCATTTTTTTTTGCTATTTTTATAACATAAATTCTTTTATTAGTTTGTATTTTTTATGCACTGTTAAATAATTAACCTCCCCTGCCCCCGTGCAAGTATTTTAAAATCAATTTTCCGCTTATTTTCATCGCTGCAGGATTTTGAAGTTCTTATGACATGTTGTATTCGTATCTCTACTATACATGTACTTATACAAAAATACATGTTTGTGTATTTGCAGTAAAGACAACAACAATATACATAGTCGCAAACTAGGCAACTTTAGCTGCTGTACTGCTGCTACAACCCACCGTTGCCGCCCACTCGCTTTGGCAATCGCATCAAATGCATCGAAGCGAAATATCAAAAATTCCTGCCACAGTCGCTAAAATATTGTTTGTTGTTTCTGCGGATTAAAATCAAATTTGAAAATAAATATTGCGCCAGCCCCCTCCAGCCTCGTGCCATAGAACGGCAGCTCAACTTCCCCCCAAAGAACTAGATAGCGTGTAATGTACAACATGCGGCAGATACTCGCACAATATAAACGCAACCAACACATGTAAAAAATAAACACATACATAAAGTTGGCGGGTAGCAACATAAATTTTGTTGTTGAATTGGTTAAATCTTTTAAAGAAGTTTTAAATGTTTTAATTTTGGGTTCAATTTTGAAAGGCAATTTGATCCAAGTTGAAGTGGATTTAAAAGTAAAATTATCTCTAAAAGAAGCCCAATTCAACTGTATAACAAATAAAAAGTTCAAGTAGAAAAAATGAACCCAAAAACTATTTTTACACTGAAAAAAAAGTTAGCTTAAAATTAAACACAATGTCTTCACAAAATGTGTTGTTAATTTGACTTTTTTTTCATATGTTTTTCAAAATTTTTAAATACATTTGCTCTTACTTTGACGAAATTTGTTGCAAGCTATTTTTTAAACACAAATGTCGTCAAATTAATAACAATTGTCGTCAATTTTAAAACATTTTTTTTCAGTGTAGTATCATAGGCGTCCGCACGAATTTTTCAAAGGGGGTGCAAAGGTATGCACGTATATGAAAATGTGACATATACACACAGGAAATAAAAATATATAAAATTCTTCCAGTCCAGGGGGGCCCTCCCCCCTGCTCACCCCTGTGGACGCCCTTATTTAGTACTATCGACCATTACTGCATCGATGAGTTTGATGGTTTCAAAAAGAAAAATTAGGCGATGATCTGGAGAGTTCTTCTGACATTAAAGCTACCGAAACACGGAATCCTTAATATTGCCTTAAAAAAATAAAATACAAAAATGAAATCTTCATCTAGATACTTCATTTTTGTTCAACAGACGCTGATTAGCAGTGTTCTAGGCAAAAAAGAAAAGAACCCATTGTGCCTAAATAACACAACACTTACAACAACATTATGTAACCCTTCTGTTTGTCGTTATTATTTACATTTTAAGAAAATGTTTTCTTATTTTTTTTTGGTTTTTTTTTTTGTTTCTATGCAATCCATTTTGTTTGGCTTTTGTACTATTGTGTGCTCTGTAAAATATCGCACGATCGCTCAGTGCACCGAGGTCAGCGTGTCGTCGCCAGTCCAACAAAAGTCGGGACACGGCGCTGTGTTGACATCGTGAAATAACAGCGTATAACGAAGAATACAAAAATAAAAAAAAATAAATCGCTCGCACAAATAAAGATCTTGATCGCTCTATCGATCGATTGCGTTCTCGTGTGAAAACATGCAATTACGGTTTCTTATTGTTCCCCTTCTTGTTTTTGTTCTTATATTTTGTGTTTTTTTTTTCTTTTTTGCAGTCGGTTCTTAAACCCATTGCTTTTTTTTGCCAGTTGTTGTGTGTGGTTTGATTTTGTTGATCAAAGTGTATTTATTTCTTATTGTTGTGGTTGACTTAAGTCGAAAATGCTATGATCCTTGACTAAAATATTGCAAGTTTTAATTATAAATCAGCTGGGCGGCTATGTTCTAAACTTACCTCAACTTAATAGAAAAGTATGCAGTTGACTGTGTCATGGATTCGACGTGACAACGTTGCTTTATCCTCGTCTTTATTCTTAACTGTTTGCTTGTCCTTAAACTAGTCTCCATCCTTATTTTTATTCCTATTTACAACTTAATACTTGCCTATCTCTTTGTCCTTATCCTTGTCCTAATTCTTGTTTAATCCATGTCGAAGTTCTTGTCCTTGTCTTGTCCCATTTCTTGTTGCAATTCTTGACCCAATATTTTTCCTAATCTTTGTCCTAAGCGTTGTCAAATTTCTTGTTGCAATCCTTAACTGAATCCTGAACGTAATCATTGGACAAATCTTTGTTCCCGTCCTTTTTTAATTTAATCCTTCTCCATTAAATTCTCCAACTATGGGGACTCTGCATCATCAATTTCAATGGTTAAGCAGTGGTTAACTGAATTACTGAGCCCAAGTGACGCTGAACGTTCAGGTCGTCACGCCCAACAGAGGCTTTCATGCCAGAAATCATCGATATAGGATGATGGGAGAACGAAAGTGCGTGCGATGGCTGAGGCTCTGGGCATCGCAACTGATCGGGTAGATCACATTTTACATGAATAATTGCCGTGTGACCACTTTAAAGGAGTGTTTGGCAACGTTCAAACGCATTCCGAAGGAATTTTTGCGCCATTGCGTAACCGCAGACGAAACATGGATACATCACAACATACCATAGACCAAGGAACACTCAAGCAGTGTACTGCTCCAAAGAAGCTCCAAACATGCAACAGTTTGCATTGCATTTTTACGTTACCTGACTTTTTTTTTGTTTTTTTCTTTTTTTTTGTCGTAATACCAAGTAAAAGTCCTTCATTTTTATTTGATCACATTTATTGTGCGTCCGTGGCGTAGTTGGTTACAGTGCGTGGCCGCTATGTCAACGAACTTTGGAGACCCAGGTTCGAACCCCAGCAGCGACAGAAAATTATTTGAATTAAAATAATTTTTCTGTACGGCCGCCACCTCTCTGCAGACAATGGCAAACCTCAGAGAGTAATCAAAATGCCATGTAAAGCTTCTTGAGAATAAGAACATTCCGTTCATCGCCGTTCGGAGTCGGCGTTAAGCCTGTAGGTCCATTTCTCGGTCAATTGTGTACAAACTTAATAACACGCACAACACAATTGATCATAAGAAGCTAGGTCAAAGTCCTTTCAAGGGCTGAAATGGCCAGTTATTTATTTTTTATTTTTTACATTTATTGTGCCGCATATATACTCCAAGTAATAATTCTATGCACTCAGAAAAACAAAATAGCTCGATTGAGAGTGAAAACTGCTAAACAGACGAGTTTCTTCAATTTAACAGGCTGAAATGTTAAACTAACAGTGCAGTCCACTGATTAAGTTAAACCATTATTTTATCAACAGTTCAGACTGTTAATTTTAAAAACTCGACTGTTGGATGGGATTTAACCGTTTCACTGTTATTTTTTTTTATGCAACTCCATTGCATGATTTGTGCATTTTGGATCTTGTAGCTGCTCTCTCTGCGGTCCCATGACTGCATGATATTTTGTCTTTTCTGTCATGAGGCGACAGCCTCTTTTTTGTCTTCGATAGAAGAGCGAGAGAAATTAAGAAAAACCAACAATGCTACACATCTTCAATTTTTGTTTGGCAAAATAATATGGAATGCATTAAAAAAGGAGAGACAGAGAGAGAGAGAAAGAGAGCAGCAACAATTGCTGGCAAAACTTGAAAGGAAGAGAGCTTCAAACTACAGCCATGGGTATGAAAATGCATACTTTTATTTTTAAATGCAATAATCACATGATATATTTAATTATTTTTTTGTTATTTTTATTATACGGCACATCTGTGGCACAGTACCTTTCGAATGATATAATTTGGAAGAAATGAAAAAAAAACGCTGCACTGAGAAAACCGAAAGCCTTAAAATCAAAAAAAAAAGTTATTGTACACTAAGAGAAAAAGTCATGTAATCAGTACAGAGACATCTATGTAAAATCTATGTACTGCGTCTTGAATGAGAACGCAACGAGAGCTGCATTTACTGAGTAAAGTAAGCGTGTACTGGTTACATATGCGTTTATTCACTTTATAAAATGAATAAAAAATGTATTCAATACAGCGAAATATGTGTTGAATACATTGCAGACTTTAGTAAATATAAACAACGTGAACTCAATCAATATTTTATGAAACTTTTACAAGAAATGTACTCAATACATAAACTATAGACTCAGTTCATTTCTCGCTTGCACAACGGCATGGCAAAAAGGCTATTCACTCACTACAGATCAAGTGTACATATCGATTAAAGCGACACATGTATTCAATATATAAAATATGCACTCAGTACATGTCTCACTTATGCGATTAAAGTAAGACATTTATTCAATACATAAATACGTACACCTATACGGACTTTGGTGTTCTAAAGGGGGTCTCGAACTCATACGTCGATATGATTACCTTAAAAATTGAGAAGAACGACATATCTTGAAAACGAAGCAAGATGGGCCAAAAAGATCGGTTTTTACGACGTTCACGTATTGATGTCGGCCAATAATAAAAAACAAAATCAATAAAACCCAATGATAGATGGCTTACAAGTCATTTGTCGTATGCTTGCGCAGCTCTCTAATATGCACTCATTAATAATGTACTCAAATCTGTAATGAGTCAATTATGTATGTGCGCATTACATAAAATTATGTACTACAAATATGAAATGGGTAAATAATTGATGTAATGAGTAAATAATGTGTGTACTGAGTACATGAAGATGGTTCTTAAATACTGTACTCATCACATATTTGTTGTACAAATTTTATGTAATGGGTCAATAATCTATGTATTACTTACATCGGAACTGTGCTCATTACATAAATTTATTTTCAACAATTTTGTGATGAGTACATAAAATTCTTTACTGACTACAGCACTGCTTAAAAGCATGATTTCAACATGTACTTACTACAGAAAAATTGTAAAATTTCTGTGTGCAGAAATTTCTGTCATGAGTACATAAATTTATGTACTCAGTCCATAGGTTTTTCTCTCTGTGTAAGACTAACCAAAATATTTTTGCTACAAGGAAAAAATCGTTGCACTAATGATTTATTCTTTGACTAAGCAAGGGCGGCATCTCCGAAACAATTTGAAAATTTTGTATCCCCCTTAACCGCAAATAATAGACCATTTATATCTTTAAGACGTTTGAATTGATGGTCTAGTTAAATAAGCTATAGGACTTATTGGTGCTTATTAGTTAAAGACTTGAAGTAATTACTTAAGTATTTAAACACGCTTGAATATTAAAATGCATGCCTAGTAAAATTGTTGCTGATTTTGGTTTTTTTTTTTTTTTGTTTTTCTATTCTGTATCTGCTTTATACACATGCTTTTGTAGTTATCCTTTTGGTTTCGAACTCCTTACATGGTCCTCACAGTGGGATATCCTGCGTAATGAAATCGTACGCGTGCAATGCATTTGAGCGATATATGCTTGAGTGGATTTACAGCAGGAAGAGCGGACGTAAGCGTAGAATGGACGTAAGGATGTTCCGTTTCATGTTAGGGTGCCGCTCCTTGCAAGTGGCACCCTTTGGCAATCAAATTGAAGGTTACTCATTTGTTTGCGCTTATGTCGTTGATGCTGTGTTGTGCTTTTAACCCTTTGTTGCTGTGCTGTGTACGAGTGTGTGTTTGTGTGTGTGGCGTTAATAAAGCGTGTAAACCGCCCCCCATGCTACAAAGCAATAGGTTACTTGTGTCCAGTTTAAAATCTAGTTTCATAAAACAATTCCAAACAAATAACTCTGCTCTGCTCACATCTCCTATATGTATGTGTGTGTGCGTGAGAGTGTTTGTGCGTATTATGGGTGTTACCTACTTTACCAACCAGTTGAGTCAAGCTCACATGCTGCGCAAAAGGTGTTAAGCACTTAAATGCCTTGTAAACATCTAAATAGCAGCAACAAAACCAACCCAAACAACAACAACAACTACAACAACCACAAAAATAAGATGTTTTATTTACTGCTATTGCAATTACAAAAAAAAAAATAAAAATTAAACAAAGGTGGCAAGCCTAGAGTTTGATATTTAAAACACTCTCTATGCCTGGCTATACACAACGCAGAGCACAAAACAGTAACGACTGGCAACACTTTTAAGGGGGCGCTACCAGATTTAACACTCGTTTTTTACGGTCATTTAGATAAGCATACAAGTAAGTTATTAGGTGTTGCCACCCCCTGTTTGCTTGTGTTTTTGCGCTAAATTTAGCAAATCCGTTTTTAAATTCATTTGATTATTTTAGACACACACACATACTCAACTCGTAAGCCGAATTCTCACTGAGCGAGTCATTAAACCGAGCGACCAACCAAAACACAAACAGACAAAATCAGATCACAAACAATGCTGGCTGAATTACATACCAAACGCCCCAAGCCACTGCAAACAACCGCATAGCACCAAAGGGCGCACTCAACAAGAGTGGCGACCACTTGCCCAACACCCCCAAAAAGAGAACAACGACAACAGCAAGAACAGCAACATCGTTTAGACCCTGTTAATATTTCATAAGCAATTAAAAGCGGCTTACAGCACATACATATGTAGGCAACATGTTCATTGTATGTATTTTCAGCCATGCTGTGCGAATGAATATCTGGGCATGACAATGAGCTGATGCACAAACAAGCGTGCGTCGTCTCCTTTACACATCGTTGACTGATCTGGCTCAGCGCCTGAACTGGGCATAGTTAGGCCATTGGATCCCAACTAGAACGCACCAATGTGTTTCTACCCGCTGCATCTGGAAGATGATGGTATGGAGCGCGAGTTGCTTCCTCGTTGGGTAGTCGCTTGGGTAGTTGCCTCATTTGCGTAATATTTGAAGGTACTTAGCTGGCATAGCGCTGGGCTATCTGGGCTATAGTTGAAGCGTGGCACAAAATTTGATCGCACTACATACTAGTTGGGTTAACTTTCTAATAGTGTGCCCAACGCTTCTGTAAACAGCGAGTAAATATAGTATCTACCCAATACTAACACTGTTCAACAAAAAAAATAACAAGGTGCAGACAACGGATTCTGATAGAGGGAACCAAAAGAATATACAGAGTGGGCCATCTAGTGGTTTCTTTTTAAATCATAGGTTGTTTTGACACTGACAGCTGTTTACCGCTCGAGATGCCATAATACTATGTTTCCATCTCCTCCCATCAGGCATATCATGACAGCTAGATTTCATTTGACAATTAAGACTTCATTTGCTTGCTTCCGATTGGTTGCTTATTGTTTTTGTTTTTAAATCATGAATCATTTGTCATTGCCAAATGTTAATATGACAATTTTGACACAAGCTGAATAGGGCTGGATAGTGATGTATTACTTTTCAGGGATGCCTGATTGCATTTTGAGATTTTGCATTAGATTTTGTTGAAACCACAAGATTTTGAAATCTTGAACTTGTATGAAAATCTCAGTTGATTTCAATGTAGATTTTACGAAATCTCACAAAATCTCAAGATTTTGAGGAGATGGAAACATGGTATAAAGTCAGTATCATAACTCCGAGGAAAGAGATGAGTCGCTTTACGCTTGAACAACGTTGGGCAATAACTTATTTCCAAAGTGAGCATAGGCGTCCTGTGGAATTTTTCGAGGGGGGCGGTCAAAGGTATGCATTGGTGTGCACTTATATGAAAATGCAACATATCACATAGGAAACAAAAATATATAAAATTTTCCCAGTCAAGGGGGGAAGGGGCAAGTGCTCCCCCTGTGTACGCCCTTGAAAGTGAGTGTTGCGTTATTTGTTTAGCTTGAACCAAGGATTTCAGGTGGAATACCTATTCAGTCAAGTCTGCCTTGGTTCGAAATGAGGTGATAGATTAGTGGGAAGGAAAGGACAATCAAGTGAAAAACGTGTAGGATGTTCTTAGCGTGGTGGAAGCCAAAGAAACATGTGAATTTGAATCAGAGGCAAGTGTTATGCCTTTACCTCAGTCAATTCAAGTTATAAGGCAATCTCATCCACAAACTTCTCTATCATCAACTACAACTTCATGTCGTAAATATTGATGAATAGTAATTTCAGTTGATTAGAAATGAGGTTAGAAAATTTAGAAAGGTTTAAAGCGAAGGACCATGGCCTGACCGGGAATCGAACCCGGGACCTCTGGGGTGGCAGTCGAGCACGCTACCAACTCGACTACCGAGGCCGCCAAAGTCGTCATCTCGACGACTACGTTACAACAAACAAACAAAATTGCCGCATCTGGGGCTCGAAAAAACCCGGACGTTATTGTCGAGAAGCCGATGCATCCACAGAGAGTGACAGGTTGGTGCGGATTGTGGAGTGTTGGCATCATTGGACCATTTTTCTTCGAAAATGAGGCTGGTAACAACGTTTCGGTCAACGGTGGGCGTTACAGAGCCATGTTAGCCGATGATTTTTTTACTGAAATCGGAGATATGAATTTGGACGATCTCTGGTTCACGGCACATGCCAGATCTTTTGCGCACCAAATTCCCAAATCGTGTTATCGCCAGCGTCTTGGCGATGTCAATTGGCTGCCGCGGAGCTGCGATTTGACTGCTTTGGACTTTTTTTTTGTGGGGAACCGTGAAGGACCGATGTTATGCCAACAATCCGGAAACGATTCAAGCACTTAATATCGCCAATATCATCCAAGCAATCCGTGTGCTACAGCCCGAAACCATCAACAAGGTCTTGGAAAATGAGAGTGACAACATAAGCTAGTGCGAAGCCAGCCGAGGCAGCCACTTGAACGACATTGTGTTCCATAATTAACACTTTAACTCCCACCATACAAAAAAATATCGGGTCCTCCAGGCCATTTTTTTTTTACAGATCTAGTGTATTTTGATATAAAAAAATCCGAAAAAAATAGCAGAAAATGTTTTTTTTTTTATATTTCTGTGAAATTTTGAAATATTTTATTGAGGCACAACATATGTTCCTCACGGCCTAATGTAGGTATGTATACGCTGTGAGGTACATGTGCTGTGCCTAGTTTGTATATTTGTGCAAGTTTGTTTTGATCATAGTCGACTCAGGTGATGATGCTGATCAAGAATATAAATACTTTTCTATACCTACCACGCTTCCTTATGGGCGTTACAAGCGTAGTGACAAAAGTAATATACCCCAGTAAAAGGGGTTTTTTTTTAATCGTGGGGGTATAAAATTATGCGCTAAAGGTAGGTTTAGGCATGCCAGGCCATGCGGAATTGAACTACGTTTACAGATTTGCATTTCGAGGTACTAATTTTAAACCATGAACTATAATGTGTAACCGAATACTGAGGCACATACGCTGTGCCTCAGAGCCTACGTGGACATTTTATTGAGGCACACCGTATGTGCCTCATGGCAGTTAACGTGGTAATGGGAATGTTTGTTGTAATAAAGCCATAATACATACAGTAAGTTATGTTTATAACGAACTTCAAGGGACCGGTAGCTTTGTTCGTTATAGGCGGTAGATCTTTATAAGCGATATTGTCATTTCGGTTACTTTTTTTAGTTTTATATAAAAAATCAACAAAAAGCGTTTATATTTACATTAATATCTTCTATTCAATTTCATTATCTCGAATTAATCCGACTGTGTAATTAATTCGTTCGGACGTGCTTTTTGTTTCACACGCATTATGCATAAAAATCCAAATTGTGACAATTGTAAAGCCGAAATTATGGCTAATTCAAATAAACTTGACTGCATCAAATGCCAATCATTTTGCGGTCGTAAGTTTCATGTTAAATGTGCTGGTTTATCAGAGGAAACATTTGATATTTTATTAAAATCGCCTAACTTATGTGGCAATGTAATTCGTGTCTCGCGTCGTCAGTCTTAAATCAAAATAGATACGACTTCCTCTCATCGCAAATGAAAGAGATGCGAAATAAATTTGACGACATAGACTGCAAGCTCTCAAATGTCGCTTCATGGGTCCAGAAGTCAACGACCGTTGCCGCATTAGCCAGAAAAAATGACCAACGGAAAGCTGACAAGAAGAGTGTGCCGATTACATGTATTGAGGCGAAACCGAACTTATCGACACCGATTGATTCTCCAGCTCTCTCGGGAAATACTTTTCAACAGCTCGACGATGAAATTGACAACCTTGCTAATGGAAATGTTTGGGTTAAGGATAATAAAAACCGAAAAAACGCACCATAAACAAAGGCAAAAACATCACAGGAACTGCGACATTATGTGATGCTTCGATTACATGATATTAAATTTATACATCTTTCAAAATTTAGCATTCAAACTGAGCCTGAAGTGATTCGGAAATACGTTGCGGAAAAATCAACATTGATATAGAATTGCTGTCTTGCTTTAAGTTAATAAAAAGAGAAGCTGATGTTTCTAAACTTAAGTTCATCAACTTTAAACTCGGTGTTCCAGCACCTTTGTTTAATAAAGTGTTCGACAAAAATGTTTGGCCTCTATCAGTTAAGCTTAGTCGCTTTGTTAATAAGCCAAAAAACGACGAAGAAGTGACAACTTTTCCTCCACCCCCTCAAGCCGAGGTGAGCTCTCAGTTGGTCGCCGCACACTCTCAAACTCTACCAACTACCGAGACACTACAACAAACAACTCAAACAGGGCAAAAGCGTATTCTTCGACCAAAAGCCAAATAAATTGTTCTTCTTCGTCTGTTTCGCAATTTGCATACTCTTCAGCAGCTGCGTTTTCTCACCAAATTCAATTGCATTCTTCTTCAATCAATGATTCTTCTCTTTCTTCAAATTTGCCTATACGTTCTACTATCTCATTGCCCGCTGCAGCCACTAAGCAACTTAACTAACTCAGCAGCCACTAATTCAGCGCTCTCAATGTGTTTACTCTATTTATTACCAAAATGTGGGTGGTATTCGTACGAAGACAACCTCGCTATGTCTCTCCGTGAGTATGACGTTATAGTATTAACTGAGTCTTGGCTTCATGATGGAATATCGTCGGCTGAGCTATTTGATAAATTCTATTGCATTTATCGCTGTGATCGTTGTCCGGTTGCTTCGGGACTCGAAAGAGGGGGCAGTGTTTTGATTGCAGTGAGATCTGATCTTACTAGTAAATGAAGTCAGCTACCTGAACACGATGGCTGCGTTGAGCAACTTTGTGTACAAATCAGCTTTTACAACAACTATTCAATAATTGTTTTTGCATCTTGTGTTCCACCAAATAGTACAGTAGATTTATATAATAAGCATTTGCAAAATATCAGCTCTGTAATAAACTATTTAGATACAAATTGACACTGCTTTGTATTAGGTGATTTTAATCTGGGAAAAGCACGTTGCTTGGATGCTTGATGAAAATAGTTTATTACCTTTTAATATCACAACTGAGGTTGAATCAACTTTTATTGATAAGTTTCTTTGTAACCACTTTCAACAACTAAATTTCATAAAAAACGATTTAAATAGAATTTTAGATCTTATATTTGTAACAAATGGGTTAAGAGCGACTTGTGATGAAAACTTGGCTACAATTGTTAAAGATAGTATACATCATAAGGCATTAACAATTAAATTTGAATTTTATGAATTTGATAAATCCATTAATGTCTTTTCTGAAGAGTTCGACTTTTCGAACGGAAATTTTATTGAAATCAATGATGTTCTAAGAAATGTAGATTGGTCTGCTTTAACTTCTTTATTGGACCCTTATGACGCATACGATTTTATTTGCACTAAGGGAAGGGTTTCCTCATTTTGGACTAAAAAATCGATTTTTTTTTGCAAAAAATGAAAGCCACATATGTGTAGAATATGTGTGTAAATGGATTTTTCGATCCGACGAATATATTTCGAATGGCAACGTCTTGAAGACACCTAACTCACGCGCGCTACGTCTAAACTAAACTTTTAAAAAAACTTCAAACGCGCTTATCTCGAAACCACGTTTTCCGATCTAACTAAGACTCTCAGGCCTGATCTATTGATCCGATTCTCTTTATCTAAGAACTGTTTGGAAGTGCATGCTTTTTTTACACCCTGAACTAACATCATGTATCATTTTGTCACTCCGTTTGTAACGCCCATAAGGAGGCGTGGTAGGTATAGAAAAGTATATATATTCTTGATCAGCATCACCACCCGAGTTGATTTAGCCATGTCCGTCTGTCTGTCCGTCTGTCCGTCTGTCCGTCTGTCTGTGATCACGATTCCAGCCGTAATTTTAAAGCTATCATCACGAAATTCTATATTTAAGCTTTTATTTAAAAAATGAAGGTCAAGTTCTCTAAGAATGAAATTCAATCTAATCGGATGAAAACCACGCCTACCTCCCATACAAAGTGACTTTATCAAAAAGGTAAAATTTCTCTAAAATCCACAAAAATTAATGTATGGACTTGAAAATTTGCATATGAACTTTGATATATAACGTGTACTATGTGTATGGAATTCAACCAAATTGGGTGAAAACCACGCCCTCCTCCCATACAAAGCCATTTTATCAAAAAACAAAAGCGAATATTTTCTGTTAAAAATATAACGAAAACGTTTTTACAGATAAACATTTTATTGATTGCTTAAGACTTTGAATATACTTTGGTTCGGCCGTGGGGGTATTTTAACTTCGACCCAGTCGAAGATCATTTCTTACTAGTTTTTTAACGTTGTTGAAATGGAAAAAAACAAGCAAAATTTGAACTTTTAGTTCTAATGTTCATTATTCAATGAATTTTACATGGATAATAACAATTTTAGTTCCAGTCATAGAAAATATCATTATCTTTAAGTAATAACAACAATTTTTGATTTCAGTCCACCACAAGAAGCGGCAGAATTTTAGTTAGGACACCATGTTTCGCGCGCAGGGGCCCACGGAAATGTGCATTTTGTAGCCGCCATTTTGAATTTTTTCAACTTTTTCACTTTTTTAAATTCTCTGATAATAAACTAATATAATCATCAAAACCAAAAGTTCGTACGCCTTTTCATTGTCCTACAACAAAAATACAAACTTTGCCTTATTTTTGTCCATAATGAGGGAACCCTTCCCCTAAGTTTTCAAATGCAATAAGCCAGTTTGTTCCGAAAAAAAGGAAAAATATTAATTTGAGCGATAAACCTCCATGGTTGAATTCCCGATAAGCACATCTTAAAAACCTTAAAAATAAGTGGTTTAAGAATTTTAAAAAAACTAGTTCACTATATAACCACTCTAAATTCATACAAGCTCGAAACGAATTCGATAATATGCATAAATCTCTATAAAACAAATACATTTCAAAAGTAGAATCAAATTTGAAAGATAATCCATCATCTTTTTGGCAATATCTTAATTCGAAACGTAAGAATTATGGCTTCCCTTCAAGCATGGAGTTGGATGGGGTAAAATCAGATAATACACGCGAGTCTTGCAATCTATTTGCCGATGTTTTCAAAAAGTGTTTGGAAACTATGAGAACTTGGCAAATTATGATAACACACTGAACTTTGTCACCCCAAATCTGACTAATCTCAACAACATTGAAGTCTTAGCTGAGGATGTTTTCTTAGCTATTTCAAACCTTAAACCAAGTTTTAATTTTGAACATGGTGGTTTTCCTCCAATGTTTTTCAAACTTTGTATTGATAATATTACTGAGCCAATTAGTGTCCTATTCAATATATGTCTTAAGACTGGCATTTTTTTAAACCCATGGAAAATATGTTCTGTTATTCCAATATTTAAATCTGGCGATCGAAGTAACATTAATAACTACAGAGCTATTGTAAAACAAGGCACATTTGCAAAACTCTTTTTTTTTTTTTTTTTTTTTTTTTTTGGATTCGGCCGGAAGTAGGAAATCTTCATAGATACGTATGACCCGCGCCATACGCATGCACGATTTATATTCTAAGAAGCTCCCGGATCAGCCGGACTGAATAGAATGCACCTACGTGCTAAAACCTACCACCTGTTGGCAAATAAAAGCCTCCACTAAGCACAGCTTGGCCTTTCAGCGGAAATTAAAATTTTTATAAAGAAACATTTGAAATTTGAGAATTTTTGTGCTTATGTAAACATAATAAGCTTCATCGAATAAAAGCACATTCTTCATAACACGAAGGAATACAAGACAACATCCAAAGTAATTTATTAGACCATATATAACCGCATTTGTAATTGTTGTCATTCGGCTTGGGGCCACTGTCCAACCCAAGATCCTACGTGGAAAAGAGATGCAACTCTCAAACACCAAACCAATACCAAACATAGCACAGATATACAAGTATATATTATGCAGGCACAATATATTTATATATTCGGGTCACTAAAATAAGGGAACACCGAGCTAAAGTTATTATTTGGACATGAATTTGGGCCAACGCAGGTAAAAACTTGTATGGAAAAGAGATACACTCTGACACACCGAGCCGAGGGATACGGTATACATGGTCCCATTTTAAACAAGCTACACGGAAAAAAATGAAACATGAAAATTAATATTAAAACTTCATAAAGTAATAATAGTTCAATTAAAAAATACTCTTTGTTGGATTAATCCAATAATTTTACTAAGATCTCATGAACAATTAATCGGACGATGGTTATATATGCGGTTCAAGCTTCGCAAATTACTGAAATAAAGTGTAGAATATTCTGAAACTCATATGAAAAAGTTTACATAAGAAATAGTACAGGGAAGTTCTGAAAATTTTAGTCTAGGACACCATGTAATTATTACAATGTATCAATCATAAAATCATGTGGCGTCCGTGGCGTAGTTGGTTAAAGTGCGTGGCCGCTATGTCAAGGAACCTGTGGAGACCCAGGTTCGAACCCCAGCAGTGACAGAAAATTATTTGAATTAAAATAATTTTTCTGTACGGCCGCCACCTCTCTGCAGACAATGGCAAACCTCAGAGAGTAATCAAAATGCCATGTAAAGCTTCTTGAGAATAAGAACATTGCGTTCATCGCCGTTCGGAGTCGGCGTTAAGCCTGTAGGTCCATTTTTCGGTCAATTGTGTACAAACTTAATAACACGCACAACACAATTGATCATAAGAAGCTAGGTCAAAGTCCTTTCAAGGGCTGAAATGGCCAGTTATTTATTTTTTATTATTTATTTATCAATCATAAAATTTAAAATAACAATCACTGCGCACGTGTTCCAAGTTTTGCGCATGCGCTTACCTTACATATAACTATAGGAATACACAAATCAACACATACGCTAGCATCGGCTGCGGAAGCGCAAAGTTGAAGCTGTTGAAAACACAAAAACAAAAATATGCCAACGCTTTGTTTTGATTTGTGCACACTCTAATAATTGGAGCATTTACCTTTATAACGGTCTGCAGTCGTTGATTTTGTGAATTTCAACAATTTTGTCAGTCGTTAAATAAAGTCGCAGAGAGATGGGTGCAAAATAAATATTAATTTCAAATGTACGTACATATAATATTGTTATGTTAAACTTACTAAGCTCAAACTATGTTTTGTTTTTAAAATTTTAATATTTTTCTGAATTTTACTATAACAAATATTATTTAAAAAACAATAGTGGAACTTGATCCAAAAGTTTTATATCTCCTATCGAATGCATTTCCAAGACCTACTTCCATCACTAAAAATACCAACAAAAGAAGCATTAAACGACAGAGACGAAGTTACAAATCTCCTGGACCAGCACCTTCTTTAAAGAAATGGATCCCTTTGAAAGTTGAGGCAAGTGGTGGTTTTATTTTTCACGTACAGGTTAGCTGATAATATATTAATTTTTTAAAAATTTCTTTTTAATTCTCTTATTTTTTATAACTGTAGACAGGAAATTGTGTCCGAATAAGTTTAGAGAAGCTCCGAAATACTTTGGCATTGTTTGACCTTCAACTTCAACCAAGATCAATACTTGTAGGCTCACTTGACAACATATTCTCCTCACATATCGTAGTTGATAACATTCAATATGATTTCAAGACACTAGTTCGGGCTGTTGAAGTTTGCTTCAAGATAAAAACTAAAACTAAAATAAAACCACATTTCCATAAACTAGAAGAAGTTCAAGGCTTTTCATCAATGATCAACCAATGTAATGGTAATTTTTATATAATCAATAAATGGTAATATATCAGAGACGTGTAACATATCTTCTATAAAATGTATATAATGTATGTATTTGAATCGTATGTAAGTTTTATCTAATGTATTTATTTATAAGCGCCTCATTATTATTACTTTTAAAATCATCATATAAATAAAAATAAAGTTTTGCAATAAAACTAAGATTTTTTTACTTGAAGAAATGATAGCGATCGTAAGTATACAGTAGATTTTTGAGAATTAATTTCAACTATTTTCTGGAGTAAATGTTAATGCAAAAGCCGCACTAGTTAATATTTATGCTCGGTAAATAGTAAGTAAGGTAATAGTCTGCTTTGTATTTTTTCTAACATACGGTAAAGTAGTATACACGGTTACTCACTGTTAGTTTTACTGAGCACATGCTATCAATTTTCAAGGTTAATACATTTCACTGTGTGTGACACTGTAATATTTCATTGGCATTGTTTTGTTAAAATTACATTTTGTCACTACGGGCGCACGCTTCCTGAGAAAAACTGTAAAATTTCAGTTTATTTTTGATGAAATTTTACGATTTATTTTATTCCGTGTATAGAACTAAAGATCTAAAATATTTCATGAAAAAATTAAGCAACGAAACTAAATAAAACGAAAACTTAAAGTATTTATCAAATTCGATAATGCTTATATGTTAAATCGTAAAATCTACACAATTATCGCAAGTTATGTTTGTTATCGCAATGAATGCGTTAAGTATTCAAATGTAATATCATTTTACGTTTTAAGACATCCACCGAGTCAGAAAAATTTGTCAAGTTCAAGTTGCCATTGAAATCACTACACATACATCGCAAAGGGTCGTGAAGGGCATAATTAGAAGTGCACTGACTCAACTTTAAAAGCTGGAAATGTCTGGCTCCGCTCCTAGGGCTGTTGAAGTTTAATGAAGAAAGGAGGTAATGTGAGTCTATATCACCACTGAGTTATTTGTATAAAAAGGAGACATTTAGCATAATTCTTCTGCTTCTTAAAGAAGGCAGGGAAATAATTTTAAGGCGGCTTTCATAAGGGGGAAGAATAATATTGGGGTTCCAACGATAATGTAAAGCATAAAGTAAGAATTGTTTTTGAACCGATTCTAATGCATCGATGTGGACATTGTATTGAGGGTTCCATATTACGGATGCATATTCAAGAATTGGTCTAACAAGAGAGGTATAAAGTATTTGAGTAGTGAAAGGATCGTTGAATTCTTCAACCTATCTTTTAATGAAACCAAGGACACCTCTAGCCTTATTTACCACCAAATTAACTTGAAGATTGAAACGAAGTTTAGGATCCATAATTACACCTAAATCAAGAAAACTGTGTACAATTTCTAAGTTAGTATTACTTATAGTGTAATTTATACTGTTAGCAATTCGACGTGAGAATGTCATTTGCTTACATTTTTTTAAGTTTAATTTTATAAGGTTTAAATTACACCACTCCACTAGACTATTTAAATCGGATTGTAAGAGTTGTTGTTCTTCAGGCGATTTGTAAGTTAGAAAAAGTTTCACGTCATCGGCGTACATTAAGACGTTAGAGTGTTTTATTACAGAAGGAAGGTCATTTATAAACAGTAAAAATGAAACCGGACCAAGATGACTTCCCTTTAGAACACCAGATGTGACCAAAATATTTTTTGACATAGAATTCTTATATAAAACTTTTTGAGAACGATTCGACAAGTACGAGTTAAGCCAGTGTAATAGTTTGACGGGAAATCCAATTAGATGAAGCTTTTTCAGAAGAAGATAATGATTGACACAATCGAAAGCTTTGCTAAAGTCTGTATAAATAACGTCAGTCTGTCGTCCTAAAGTAAAACCTTTAATGACACGCGTAGTAAACTCCAAGAGGTTAGTTATCGTAGATTTTCCCTTTAAGAAACCATGTTGAGAGGTGGAAATGGAGGAAGATACGACGTGAGTTATTTGATCAGTTATAATTTTCTCAAATAACTTAGGGATTGCGCTTAGTTTTGCGATACCTCGGTAATTGGAAACATCAATTTTTGAACCAGATTTATGAAGAGGTATTATATAAGATTTTCTCCATATATTGGGAAAATGACCACGGTGCAAGGATGAGTTAAAAATTTTTGATAGGGGAGAACACAAACTATTAGAACAATGTTTTAAAATGCAGCTCGGGATTTCGTCAGGACCTTTACGACTGAAGAAGATTTAACTTGTTGAAGGTAATGCATAACTATATTAGAATCTATTACGGGGGTTTCAAAAGAGTTAACTGGTGGTAGGTAAGGATATTCAAGGCTCGTGCTCAATGGTATATCGGAGTAGGTTGTTTTAAAGAAGTTTGCAAACATGTTGGAAACTTCGATGTCGCAAGATGCTTCATCATGATTAAATTTCATAAGAGGTGGGAAGCTGGAGGTTTTTCGTTTTGAATTGACAAACGTGTAGAAAAGTTTCGGATTATCTTTGAATTGAGTTTTTATTTTGGCTATATATGCAGATTAGCATTGTTTATTTAATAGTTGATATCTGTAACGACAAGAGGAAAAGCAAGCGAAGTCTAAATTAGAGCCTGACTTTTTATATTTCTTAAATAAGCGATTAATAAGATCTTTGATCACATAATTAAAAATAAACTATTTAATCATGTGGAAAGTGTTATAAGTGATTATCAGCATGGTTTCATGCCTGGTAGATCGACCTGTTCAAATTTGGCACTTATTTCAGCTAAAATAGTTGACGCTTTGGAGTGTTCGACAGTTGGATGTAGTGTATACTGATTTTGCGAAAGCGTTTGATAAAGTTGACCACAACATTCTACTCTTTAAATTAAAAAACTTTGGCTTATCAGAAGGTCTTATACAATTTTTTGGTAGCTTCTTAAAGGATAGGCAACTTTTTGTTAAGATTGGTGAACTATCTTCTGATACTCCCATAAAAGCTTTTTCGGGCATTCCACAAGGTACGCATTGTGGCCCATTATTATTTTTAATTTTTATAAATTATTTGCCTCAATGCTTCAAATTTTCAAACTGCTTAATGTTTACAGATGACGTTAAGCTTTATCATAAAATATCGCACTATTCTGATTGTTTTAAACTTCAATGCGATCTGATGCGTTTCCACAATTGGTGTACTATAAACAACTTAAATTTGAATATAAGCAAATGTTGTGTAGTTACATATTCCAAAAACATGAACCCAATTAGTAATATTTATTTCATAAATAATATAGCTTTGACGCGAAGACTTGAGATAAAAGACTTGGGGGTAATATTCAATTCAAAATTCAGTTTTAACTCTCACTATGACTTTATCGTAGCAAAATCAAACTCCATGATTGGCTTCATTAAGCGGAACACTCAAAGCTTCAGGGATCCGCACACAATTAAAGCACTTTATGTTTCACTTGTGCATAGTATTATTAAATTTTGTTCGATTATTTGGGACCCTTTCTATGTCGAACATTAGTGAAGTCTTGAAAGCTATAGCTCGGCTTAAAAACAACAAAGCCGCAGGAGCCGATGGCTTACCTGCTGAGCTCTTCAAGAATGGAGGCGAAGCTCTATTTAAATGCATTCATGAGCTTCTATGCAGAATATGGTCGGAAGAATGCATTCCAAACGATTGGAACCTCAGTGTGCTCTGCCCAATCCACAAGAAAGGCGATCCCACAATTTGTGCCAACTACCATGGGATAAGCCTTCTGAATATCGCATATAAGGTTCTGTCGAGCGTACTATGTGAAAGACTGAAGCCCATCGTAAACTAGCTGATTGGACCTTATCAGTGTGGCTTCAGACCTGGCAAATCCACCATAGACCAGATATTTACGCTACGACAAATCTTGGAGAAGACCCTAGAAAAACAAATCGACACACACCATCTTTTTGTCGATTACAAAGCCGCCTTCGACAGTCCAATAAGGAATCATCTATATTCCACCATGTCTGAATTTGGTATTTCTGCAAAGCTCATCCGCCTTTGCAGAATGACACTGAGCAACACCAGCAGCACAGTTAAAATCGGGAAGGACCTCACTCCTCCATTCGATACCAAACGAGGTTTCAGACAAGGTGATTCCTTATCGTGCGACTTTTTCAACCTGATGATGGAGAAGATCATCCGAGCTGCTGATTTGAGACGCAGTGGCACGATATTCTACAAAAGTATTATGCTGCTGGCGTATGCTGACGACATCGATATCATTGGCCATAATGCGCGCGAAGTCAGTGCAGCATTCTCCAGGTTAGCGAAAGAGTCGAGTCGAATGGGTCTTGTAGTGAACGCAGATAAGACGAAATACCTGGTGTCAACAAATAAACAGTCCCAGCGTCTTGGAAACTACGTCACTGTTGACAACATCTCCTTCGAGGTTGTTAAGGACTTCGTCTACCTGGGATCCAGCGTAAACTCTTTCAACGATGTCAGTATTGAGATAAAGTGAAGGATAACTCTTGCCAACAGGTGTTACTTTGGGCTGAGTAGGCAATTGAGAAGCAGAGCCCTCTCTCGACGAACAAAACTCACGCTCTATAAGTCATTAATCATGCCCGTCCTATTATATGCAGCACAAACTTGGACGTTGAGCAGTTCTGATGAAAAGACTTTGGGAGCCTTCGAGAGAAAGATCCTTCGTAAGATCTTCGGTCCAATCTGCGTCAATGGCGAGTACCGAATTCGATGGAACCACGAGCTGCATGTTGAGCGAATGGAAAACGACGCTCCAGCGAAAAAAATATTCGATTCGGTGCCCGCTGGTGGTCAACGCAGAAGAGGACGCCCACATCTTCGTTGGAAGGATCAGGTGTTGGATAACCTGACTACACTTGGTGTTTCCAACTGGCGCCAGCAAGCGCAAAATAGAAATGGCTGGCGCAATTTCTTATACGAGGCCAAAACCGACCTTCGGTTGTAAGCGCCAGATAAGTAAGTAAGTAAGTAATTGGGTGCACCGAATGATCTCTGGCTCTTTCTTCGTGCGCTTAGACATTTTGCTCTCAGCTCCTTGATCTTGTCGTTCCACCAATAAACCGACTTTCTTTTCTTGTTAACTACTCTTTTGGACATAGATGCATCGCACGCTTGGATCAAGTGCTCCGTGACCTGTTTGGCCCTTTCTTCTGCTGATCCAGTCGGAACTTCAGTGTTGTAGAAGAATTCGCGGAATAATTCTTCATCGAATGATTTAGCATTCCATCCATTACGTGCTTTATTGCTTACAACATTCTTAAAAATAAAAAAAAGTAAATAACTGGCCATTTCAGCCCTTGAAAGGACTTTGACCTAGCTTCTTATGATCAATTGTGTCGTGCGTGTTATTAAGTTTGTACACAATTGACCGAGAAAGGGACCTACATGTTTAACGCCAACTCCGAACGGCGATGAACGTAATGTTCTTATTCTCAAGAAGCTGTACATGGCATTTGATTACTCTCTGAGGTTTGCCATTGTCTGCAGAGAGGTGGCGGCCGTACAGAAAAATTATTTTAATTCAAATAATTTTCTGTCGCTGCTGGGGTTCGAACCTGGGTCTCCAAAGTTCGTTGACATAGCGGCCACGCACTTTAACCAACTACGCCACGGTCGCCACTACAACATTCTTAGGCTTTGATTTTATTTCTATTATGGCCTGATGATCGCTATGGGTGTATTCGTCGCTAATGTGCCAGCTCAAGTCTTTCGCTAATGTAGTGCTTGCGAAGGTTATATCGATGATAGATTTTCTCCCGTTTCTGCAAAAGGTGCTCCTGCTGCCCTCGTTTAACAGCGTGACGTCTAAGTAGGAGAAGGTTTCAAGGAGTGAGTTACCTCTCCTATTTGTGTACCTACTTCCCCATTCTGTGGCCCAGGCATTAAAATCGCCAGCAATTATGACTGGGTACCGCCCTCTTGCTTGCGTTACTATTTTGTCCATCATCGCTTCGAAGTCCGTCAAACTTAGGCTAGGTGGCGCATAACAGCTGAAGATATAGATCCCGTTGACCAGAGCCCACACGAATCCGTTTTCCTGATATGCCATAATTCTTTGTAGGGGGTACTTTCCGCAAGCCCATATGGCTGCTCCTCCAGTTTTATCTGAAGTCCATACGCATGATTCGGATATTTTGTAGGGCTCTGAGAGAATCGCCACATCTGCTTCCATTTTTTGGATCACCTCATGAAGGAGATCTTGAGCAGCTTCACAGTGATTAAGGTTAATTTGGACTACTTTCATTGTTTTTTTTCCATCACTTTTCTTCGGATTTGGCACCTACTTCCTCCTGCGATATGGTTCCTACTCTCCTTATTTTCCTTTTCGCAGATAATGCACCTTGGCTCGCTGTTGTAGGTTTTTGCTATGTGACCCTCTTCTCCGCATCTCATACATAGTTTAGATCTGTCGCAGTTTTTGCAATCTTTTGCCAAATGACCTAGCTCCCAACACCTAAAGCATTTTTTTGGCTCTGAGTCGGCATTTGACCCAACCGATTTTTACTTTTCCTGTCTTAAGGACTTTTCTTGCAGTTTCAGCCGGTAGAGAAATGATCGCGGTCTGGGTACCACCATATGCCTTCCTCAGGCTTTTTATTGTTGGTTGAAGAGTTGTCTGTAACTCAAACTCTTTTATCAGTGCCTGGCAAATTTCTTCTTTTGTTGTGACCTCATCTAAGTCCTTACATTCAATCGCAATTTCATGAGTAAGAGTTTTGACTTGCGCTTCCGTTCCAATTGATTTTTCTACCATGTTAAGTAGACTAGTGGTTTTAGTGTCGCCTTTCAGCTTCAACTCTAGAAGCATATCACCTTTTTGCGTTTTCCTTATGCGAGACATCCCAGCAAAAATGGCTACTGGTAGTTAACCGGTTAATTACCAGTAAATCTTTCCGGATTTTACCAGTTAATTTTGTAAGAGCATCGGGAAAAAATTAACCGAAAGTTCCCTGTCGGTGTGAATATATATGAGACTTTGTATCTCTCTCTAACAAGAGCTTGAAACATACATTCGTCTCTTTCGCACACGTAAAAAGGGTGGTGAATATCGTTTTCCCCATCATTGCTATAGTAAAGAAATTAAAACTCGAAAAAATACTGCCAGGTTAATAATATCTTTATTTTTATTGATTTCAAATTTGTTTGTTTTTCTTTTCAATTTAACATAAAATAAAAAGCAATATATTTCAAGAAATTTAAGAAATCAAAATTACATTTAAATAAAAGCACCAATGTCCTTATTGTTCTGCTATGCTGTTCAATGTTTTGGTCGGAATCGTATGAAATGGCACTTTCCAACGAACTGTGCATGAGTCGAAGTTTTTACTATTTGTTTTCATTTTTTTTTAGCACTCAAACTTTCCAAATTTTAAGAATACTTTTCGTTGGTAGTTTTTTTTTCATTTTCTTTTTTGAATTTTCACAAATTTCACAAAATTTTTTATCACCTTTTTAAAACAGCAAAAAATTTTCTTACAAAAGACTGAAAGACAACTTTATCAAAAATAAAAAATATGTAGTTGTCTTATTCAAATGAAGTTAGGTGAAAATTTTATTTCAATGTGTTGGTGAAAAGCTGACATTTTTTGTAAGTGTTGGTAAAATCGGTTAGCGATTTTTTGCTGGGATATTTTCGCCGACTTCTTTCAGGCTTGGGTCTGCCTTAACCTTGCGGATGATATCTGCGTACGAGAGCTCTCCTCGTTTAGATATAACGATGGCATCGGGTCGGGACCTCGTAGTTCTTTTTTGAGATCTGGTATTCTTAAGTGGTTTTGACTTCTTTGGCTTAACCGTGATCCATTTCTCCGGAGAAATTTTTGTTACCTCCCTATTTTCTCTTTCTAACGCACAGCTTTCACCCTCGCCAGTTTTCAATACATCTTGAGTGCTTGATTCGCTTTTTTTTTTCTTTGGAGACCTTCCGGTAGCTGCTTCATACTTGTCTCTTCTTCTTTTGGCTGGTTCAGCCTTTTCAAGATGGTGCGGCTTGAACGTTTGCTCCTGCTGGACACTTACTGCTTTAGTGCTTGGAACGTGTTCCGTTTGCGTTTTCTTCGAGGCAAGTTTCGCTTTACTTTGGTCATCGGCGGTTTCCATTGATTTTTTTGCACTTTCTGCTTTGGCTTTCATTTCGAGAAACTCATTCTCAAGCTCTTTGCAGGACACTTTAATCTGCCTAGTCATCCTCTTGATTTCATGGTGCACATTATGCTTGTCTTTCATAAAGTTTAGCAGATCATCGATGTTTTGTCGCAGTACTTTGAACTTCATGCTCTGTTCTCCTTGAATGACCGTCTCGTCCTGGACTTTGCCCTGCTCCCCTAAGCTCACTGGAGTGTTTGTTCCCGAAGCTGTTGTACGCTGTGGTGATCTTTGCAGTTTGGGTCGCCTTCCAAAGACATCTTCTTGAAGAGTTGTCCTGCTATCACCCGGTGTATGAGGCTGCTCCTCGATAGTTTTCCTTGTGGCATTATCTGCTACAGCAGCCAAGTAGGCCACTGCTGTAGCATTGCGGTCGCTGGATGACGAGGACTGGGAGCCCGCTTGCTCACTCCCTAAAACCGCCGGTACTGGGGATCCGACTCCCTGCACCGTAAAATTTTTCCTTTCTGAACCTGTCATCGTGGTTTTTATTTCTGGGTATCCTTCCCCTAGCATTTTATGCCTTCTGCCAGGCTGGTTTTTTCTCTAAGGGTTTCCTTCCCTTTTGGAATACTGCCGCCCCTATGGGGTCAGACGCAGACCAAAAAGCCGCCCAATATGGGACAGACGCTTCTGGATTTATTTCGCCGCTCTCATCCGCCGCCATACTGCCGGTTGGCAGCATAACGCCCAGGTGCTACCACGGGGAGGCACTTGTTATCAGACAAGCGTGCTAGTAAAATAAAAAATACTAGCATGAGAGTCAACTTGAGGTTAAAATGTAAGTATCGAGCTGGCCTAGCCTGGTTGAAGCAGCCAGACTCTTTGACCTCACAGTGTTAACCCCCTTGGCACTCTATCTCTATCTCTATCTCTATCTCTATCTCTATCTCTATCTCTATCTCTAACTCTATCTCTATCTCTATCTCTATCTCTATCTCTATCTCTATCTCTATCTCTATCTCTATCTCTATCTCTATCTCTATCTCTATCTCTATCTCTATCTCTATCTCTATCTCTATCTCTATCTCTATCTCTATCTCTATCTCTATCTCTATCTCTATCTCTATCTCTATCTCTATCTCTATCTCTATCTCTATCTCTATCTCTATCTCTATCTCTATCTCTATCTCTATCTCTATCTCTATCTCTATCTCTATCTCTATCTCTATCTCTATCTCTATCTCTATCTCTATCTCTATCTCTATCTCTATCTCTATCTCTATCTCTATCTCTATCTCTATCTCTATCTCTATCTCTATCTCTATCTCTATCTCTATCTCTATCTCTATCTCTATCTCTATCTCTATCTCTATCTCTATCTCTATCTCTATCTCTATCTCTATCTCTATCTCTATCTCTATCTCTATCTCTATCTCTATCTCTATCTCTATCTCTATCTCTATCTCTATCTCTATCTCTATCTCTATCTCTATCTCTATCTCTATCTCTATCTCTATCTCTATCTCTATCTCTATCTCTATCTCTATCTCTATCTCTATCTCTATCTCTATCTCTATCTCTATCTCTATCTCTATCTCTATCTCTATCTCTATCTCTATCTCTATCTCTATCTCTATCTCTATCTCTATCTCTATCTCTATCTCTATCTCTATCTCTATCTCTATCTCTATCTCTATCTCTATCTCTATCTCTATCTCTATCTCTATCTCCATCTCTATCTCTATCCCTATCTCTATCCCTATCTCTATTTCTATCTAATCCTCTTTAATATCTGGTCCCGTTTGGTATTCCAAAGAACTGAGAAAGCTGAAAAACTTAAAATCGAAATATTATAAAAAGTATCATAAAACTCATAACATTTGTGATTTTGCTTCTTATACCTTAACTAAATATAACTACCGGCAATTATGCAGGCAATCCTATAATATTTATTTAACAAAAGTTAAACTAAACATAAAATCTGATGCAAAATCTTTTTGGAACTTTGTAAATACTAAACGTAAGATAAATTCCTATCCATCTTTTATGAAATATAAAACATTTGAATCAGATGTTGATTCTACTATCTGTAGTCTTTTTGCAGTCTTTTCTTTAAGACCACTTTTCATCAGCTTCTTACGATAATTTTAGTTACCCTTATAATGTGCAACCTGGTGGCATTTGCTCCCCAATACTTAATGTTGATACAGTTTAAACCTACTTAAAAAACCTCAAAACATCTTATAATAGCGGTCCTGATAACATACCTTAATGTGTTTTGAAATATTGCAGTGAAGAACTTGTAATTCCCATTATTTTGCTTTTTACAGCGTCTTTGCAATCTTGCTATTTTCCACTGGCTTGGAAATCATCTTTTATTATTCCGCTGCATAAATCCGGCAATAGATCTTTAATAGATAACTATCGCGGAATTGCAAAGCTTAGCGCCCTACCTAAACTTTTTGAGGCTATTGTAACCTCACAATTATCACATAGCGTGAAATCTTTAATGTCCCCATTCCAACATGGATTCTTATCTAGAAAATCTACTGTTACTAACCTTCTAGAATTCACATCACATTCAAAGGTCTACAAACAGATGTTATCTATACTGACTTCAGTAAAGCTTTTGATGTTGTAAATCATAAGCTCTTAATTTTAAAACTAACCCTTCTCGGTTTTCCAACACCATTAGTGCTTTGGATTGAATCTTATTTATTAAATAGAACACAAAGTGTTATCTTTAACCTTGTTAAGTCAGAGGAGTTCCCTGTTACTTCCGGTGTACCTCAAGGAAGCCACCTTGGGCCTCTGTTGTTTCTACTTTTTATTAATGATTTATTATCTGTTGTAATTCATAGTAATATTTTATTATACGCTGATGATGTTAAACTTTTCCTGTCATATAAAAATGAGCAAGACTCTTTTTTCTTACAAACTGATCTTGACCATCTTTGTGACTGGTGTGAAATCAATTGCATGAAGCTTAACTTGAAAAAGTGCAAGCACATGACTTTCTCGTAGACAACCTTCTCGAAGTTATTACAAAATTAGTGACTATACACTTGAGTTCTTAGAAATTTTCGACGATCTTGGAGTAACTATGGACCCAAAACTTCGCTTTCACATTCATATTAATAAAGCTATAAGCAGAACAAACAGTAAACGATGGTCAAAAGAGTTTAATGATCCTTTCATTACTAAAACATTATTCACTTCGCTTGTAAGGCCCATACTTGAGTATGCGTCAATTGTCTGGTGTCCTATATATGGGTGTTATGTTGACGATATAGAATCAGTTCAGAAACAATTTCTTTTGTTTTGTTTACGCAATATATATTGTCATACTAACATTCACTTTCCACCCTATGAATATCGATTAAAGCTTGTTAACCTACCTTCTCTAAGAAATCGTAGAATCATGCTTGATGTTGTGTACTTAATTTGATATCACATCTCGAACTAGCTTCGCCTTACTTTTACTCTATCTTTTGGTTTTTTTTTTATATACATTCTAAGTTACTGTTATCTCGTAGAGACTTTAACCTTCTAAACTAGTCCTAATTACACTAGTTTTTCATTTTAATTATTAATTCATCCACTTTTAAAAATTTTATGTTTTGCTTCATTTAAACTTAATTTTGTTCTTATTTATATTTATTAAATTATTTTAAACTTTTTAATTCAAATTTTATTACTATCAATCCAATACAAACTGTGACTTAAGCTTGTTAAATTTAAGATATCCTTGTATCTTGTAGCTTAAGGATCTATATTCAATATTCAATACACAATACACAATAATGAAATGAATCGCAAATCGAAAGAACGAAAACAATTAAAAAAATTTTTAAAAAACACGTGTATTCCTGTGTCCACTGCAAATCAACACTAACATAAATATAAGTAAAGCACACATCACGATTTAAAAGATAACGGTAACTTTTGTTTTTAGACATCGACCATACGATTACAACAAACAGTAGGATCAATAAAAAGTAGTACTGCGAAAAGTAAATCAAGTGTAATATTATAATATATATTTGCTTGCAATTTGTGCTATTTGTATGGCCATGGCTGTAGGTGCGCACCAAAAAGTGGTACATTACCAGCTCAATATGCCCAGTGTGCGGGTTTATTTTTGGTGCTGTTCTTAAAAGTTGTATCGCAACAAGAGTTTCCATTAAACATACGCTGTAAATTGTTGTTACACTTGTCATACAACAATCACAACTACTTTGCATGCAAAGTGTGCTATTTGTTTTTCCATTGCTGTAGCTTATTTAAACATTTCCCAAGAATTTGCTACTGTGCGTTGTTTCCTTAGCAAACTGTCATTTTATAGCGGTTTTTGTCAATTGCTTTGTTGTTGGTTATTTTGCTATTTAATGCCACAGTTAATCAATAGGTTTTGCTTCAACGAATGTGTGTGTGTGTGTGTGGATGTGTGTATGTGCTTGAGACTCGACTTCTTATCACAGTTTTGCAAGAACGATTCGGTCATAAATGGAAAATGAAAAATGAACAAATTGCAGTAAATAAATTATCGCTATCCCACAACATTTTGATGGCTCAGTCCACCCACAAACGGACCACTCCCCAGCCAGCGCCAAGCATATGCTTTGCCACGCTTAGCTGCTGCGTAACAGCGATAAAACACCACATGCTACTTTTCTTGGCTTTGCACTTACTTAAGATTTCATTTTTTTTTCAACCGCCCAGCTTTTATTTAATTTAAAATTTATTGCCAACAACAACGATGATGATGACGAGCATATTTTGCCCAACAAGAGCGCTTATTTCTAATAAAGTTTTTTGCGAAAGTTTTTGACATCTTGACCTTCAAAAGTGAATCCTTGTTAACAGCAACAAAGCAAATGTTTTGAAAAACTTTATAAAAATAATTAGTTTATGCAAAGTTTCAAAAAAAAAAAAAAAGCAAAACAAAATATTACCTTCATAACCAAGCAAAACCCGCTGCTTATACTTCAGCAAAAGTGGGCCAAAATATTTTGATGTGTTTAACAAAATTTAATATTTTCCAGGCTTAACATAGCGTAAGTAAATTTGAAGTTGCTGTTGCTGTTGCCGAAGTTGCTGCTTTTGTTGTTGTTGTTGTTGTTTTTGTTGCCACTGAAACAAAGGATACGTTTTTAATACAGTTGTTAACACATGGTTAAGCATTCATCTTAAATATACACACAGTCCCCCGAAAACAGCCAACAACAACTACACGAACGCCTTTGAACAGCACTGTGAATGGGAGTGAAAATGTAATAAAAAGCAACAACATCAAAATCTATCTCATAGAATCATTTATTAAATGAAATAAAATGATATGAAATAAAATTACGTTAACGTACGTACGTACGTAGGGCTTGTCATGCCTGCGGAAAAGCATAAAAGCAACAAACACTGTGTGTGAGTTTGTGTGTGTGCCTGGCTTTTGTCTTATCTGCTTACATTTGGGTGTGTGTATCTTTAAGATAGCAACATTGCTGCAGCACTTCAAAGCTAAGCACTATGCAGTGCTTTACTTTGCTTTGCTTTCTTTTTCTTAAACAGCTTCTGTTACTTTATCGCTTTAGCTACATCCGGCATACATTTTGATCGTACTTCGTGCGCGTAAATAATAGCTGCTGCAAGTGGCGCATCCCAAGGATGTGCGTGTGTCGCTCTTGTTAGCGAAGCGTAAGCGGAGGAAGTAACAAGAAATGTGCCTTCGCTAAAGAATGAAACTACGTGAATAGATGGAGATGAATTTTTATTTTTCTGAGGTGAGTTTTTTAAACTCCACGCCTTTATCCAGTTTTCTCACTTCAACTTATATTGGCATGCTTATAGTTCACAACAGGTTTACATGAAAATAAGTTCAAGATGGTGCGAATTGACAAACTATGGCATGGTTCGAAGGCGCAGTGTATTATCTGTTACTTTACTTGGAAACATCACAAGCGTCTACTAGATACACTCCTCGCCACTTGAATAGGACACCCTGTAAACTCTATAGACAAATGCTCCTAACTTGAAAGCAGAATGACAAGACAATGGTATTTTGACCGTTATCTTTTTGCAACTATCTTCTTCTTTCTCTGTGACAAATTGCAAGTTCTGGAAAAAAGCCGTTATCTGTTTTTTCCACTTCGCATTAACATTCGTTGAAATTGAAACAATATTTCTGAGCCACTTGAATAGAACATGCATTTAGTTTGATCGTTGTAAAGAGTGATTTTTTAAGTGTCTGATAACTTTTTTTTTAAAAAAAACGCATAAAATTTGCAAAATCTCATCGGTTCTTTATTTGAAACGTTAGATTGGTCCATGACATTTACTTTTTGAAGATAATTTCATTTAAATGTTGACCGCGGCTGCGTCTTAGGTGGTCCATTCGGAAAGTCCAATTTTGGGCAACTTTTTCGAGCATTTCGGCCGGAATAGCCCGAATTTCTTCGGAAATGTTGTCTTCCAAAGCTGGAATAGTCGCTGGCTTATTTCTGTAGACTTTAGACTTGACGTAGCCCCACAAAAAATAGTCTAAAGGCGTCAAATCGCATGATCTTGGTGGCCAACTTACCGGTCCATTTCTTGAGATTAATTGTTCTCCGAAGTTTTCCCTCAAAATGGCCATAGAATCGCGAGATGTGTGGCATGTAGCGCCATCTTGTTGAAACCACATGTCAACCAAGTTCAGTTCTTCCATTTTTGGCAACAAAAAGTTTGTTAGCATCGAATTATAGCGATCACCATTCACCGTAACGTTGCGTCCAACAGCATCTTTGAAAAAATACGGTCCAATGATTCCACCAGCGTACAAACCACACCAAACAGTGCATTTTTCGGGATGCATGGCCAGTTCTTGAACGGCTTCTGGTTGCTCTTCACTCCAAATGCGGCAATTTTGCTTATTTACGTAGCCATTCAACCAGAAATGAGCCTCATCGCTGAACAAAATTTGTCGATAAAAAAGCGGATTTTCTGCCAACTTTTCTAGGGCCCATTCACTGAAAATTCGACGTTGTGGCAGATCGTTCGGCTTCAGTTCTTGCACGAGCTGTATTTTATACGGTTTTACACCAAGATCTTTGCGTAAAACCTTCCATGTGGTCGAATAACACAAACCCAATTGCTGCGAACGGCGACGAATCGACATTTCACGGTCTTCAGCAACACTCTCAGAAACAGACGCAATATTCTCTTCTGTACGCACTGTACGCATTCGTGTGGTTGGTTTAATGTCCAATAAAGTAAACTGAGTGCGAAACTTGGTCACAATCGCATTAATTGTTTGCTCACTTGGTCGATTATGTAGACCATAAATCGGACGTAAAGCGCGAAACACATTTCGAACCGAACACTGATTTTGGTAATAAAATTCAATGATTTGCAAGCGTTGCTCGTTAGTAAGTCTATTCATGATGAAATGTCAAAGCATACTGAGCATCTTTCTCTTTGACACCATGTCTGAAATCCCACGTGATCTGTCAAATACTAATGCATGAAAATCATAACCTCAAAAAAATCACCCTATATTTGGCACGTGGATTCATATTTTTAGTTGATCGAACTTTTTTGTTAATTTCGACTGCTTAATTAAATAAAATGGGACGAGAAAAAACATGGACTTCGTGACTTGGACTTCGGAGTGGCATCGAGTGGTCTTCTCCGACGAAAAAAATTTAATTTGGAAGGGCCCGATGGCTACAGTTCAAAAATAATATATACAAGATTATGCCATGCGCATGTCTGCTTACGTCATGATCGACACATTGTCAAATTCAGCTGTTTTTCACTGAGCAAAACATAAACAAACAGAACTGTAACTGAAAAAAAAAAATCACAGAGAACTATCGCACTATATCTCGTCTCCTTCTTGCACGAACAGAAAATCAATGAGAAAAACAGAGAAAGTGTCTTTTCCTATCTACGTCACGAAAGACCTAACGTCTTGCGCAGAACTGTGCAACTTTTTCTGCCTCTGATGGCGCAATCTGATTTCTATTATTTTTGGCTACAGTTACTATTTCCACGACCTTCACAAAGAAACTCATCATTTAGATAGGCTGCATAGCAGAGCTGGAGGTGTAATGGTGTGGGCGACCATTTCTTATTATGACACCTGCAAACTACATTTTATGTCCACCACAATGTATGCGTTGTCTTACAATGGAATATTGAAAGAGGCCTTTGCATACTTTCAAACCCTTCTTGGACCTATGCGGTGGATTTTTCAACACGATAATGCGCCAGTACATACAGCTCGGGTAGTTAAAAATATATGGATCAGGACAACAAATATCAAGCAAAAAATTCTAGCATTAAGAAAATTGTTTACTTGAATCAAGCAAATCATTCTTGTTTTCACTAAATTCTTAACTTGAATCAAACAAATTTTGCTCAATTCAAGAAAAATCACTTTCTCAAATCAAGCAAATTATTCGGCAGTTTCCAGCAAATTGTCACTTGAATCAAGCAAATTTTTCTCCCTTCAAGCAAATATTGGACTTGAATAAAGAAAAAATATTCTTGAGTTTTAAGCAAATGTTTCTTGAATTAAACATTATTTTTTTTTTCTTAGTATCATGTGTTTTCAATTTGCTCAATTCTAGCAAAATAAAGCTTGAATTGAGAAATTCACGCTTTAGTGTAAACTGATATTCTATTTGCTTGATTCAAGCACTCCATTGATTTTTTCTCTCCGTTTGACAAAAAGCGAAAAATGTGTTCAATGCTATTGCCAACCATTTAAAACAGTGTTAAACAGCTTTGCCCCGAAAAACATTCACAAAAGCAAAAGCACGAATGTATCTCGCATGCAGCCCGACGCACAGTGCATTGAAACCATACAAAATTGAAACATAAATAGAACGAGTGCTCCTATGATAATGAAATTTTGGGTGCTGGATTAATTTAAGCTAATTAAGAAAAACTGCAAAAATGGTTGAAATGGGTCAATTCCTAGGGGTAGCTCCCTTGGACCTATATTAATTTTTTACATTATTTTGTACGGGATTAATTTTTTACAATTTTTGTACATACAAAAATTGAGCGATCTTAACAAAATTTAGTCAAAAGACAATAAAAGAAATAGGCAATTAAAGAAATAGAAGTGTACTAAAAATGGTTGAAATCGGTGGGTTCCTAGGGGTACCTCCCGTGGACCTATATTGATTTTTTACATTATTTTGTATGGGAGGTACTTACAAAAGTTGGCCGATTCTTACGAAACTCGAAGAAAAGGTTATTCAAATAAAGCAATACGTGTGTTCTAGAAATGGTTGAAATCGGTCGGTTCCTAGGGGTACCTCCCTTGGACCTATATTAATTTTTTACATTATTTCGTATAGGAGGTACATACAAAACTCGGTGAAAAGGTTAGAAAAATAAAGCAATTGGTGTGTTCTAAAAATAGCTGAAATCAGTCGGTTTCAAGGGGTACCTCCCTTGAACCTATATTAATTTTTTACATGATTTTGTATGGGAGGTACATCTGTTACTCATTAACATTACCATTTGTATTAATTAAAAAAATCATTTTTTTAGAATGAAAAATAGAAAAATAAAATTGGTAACTTATTTTTATTAACAAAATGTGAAATAAAAAAGTACAACAATTAATGTGTGCATACACTAAGGGAAAAAATATGAAATTTATCCAAAAAATTTTTTAATTTATCCAAAAAGCGAGTCATTTGTGCACCAATAACGCATTTGCATAAATCGACTACGTAAATATTTCAAATTCATTTAAAAACTTTTTTAATTAAATAAAATATTAAAATATATAAACAGAATTAATAAAAAAATATATTAAAATTATGCACGAATTTTTTAAATATCTTTTAAAAATTTACTATTTGAAAATAAAATTATCACATCTAAAGGAAATTTATATAAAAAATATTGAAATTAAAAAACAATATATTCAAATATTTCTCACAAGCTGCGTTCATTAATGCCATTAGCATGGTTACTTTATTTTCTTTTTTCGTTCCTTAATATTATATTATTTTTGACAGTCGGTGCAATATTATGACACCATACGTCAAAAATAGTATAAAACTAAGGAACGAAAAAAGAAAATAAAGTAACCATGCTAATGGCAATAATAAAGCAAACTAATAAAGCAAAATATGCAGGCAAATGACAATCGGTGCGACACATTCGTGGGAAAATGTCGAGTTGTCACTCCAGCCTACATATAATTGCATTATTTCAGCACGCAATCGCTCATACGTACGGCCAAATATCCCTGTTATACTACCCTTGCAACAGAAACGAAATGAGAATTATAAGAACTAAGGTTGCAACTGCAAGAGAACAGAGTGCGATGCTATTGCTGCTTGTCGGAATATGTGTGTACGTGTGCTGCTTGCTTATATGGAATATGTGTGTACGTGTGTGGTATAAATAAAATTCAAATACGGGAAAAAAACGAGTTGTAGGGAAAATATTTGATTTATCCACGTAAATATTTAAATAAAATTGATACTCAGGCGTGGATAATGTTAATATGCATTATTTCCCTTAGTGTATGTACAAGAAACCACGAACTCATCTTGCTATTGACTTTCATCGCTACTGACTTCTTCGTTAGAATCACTACAAACAATGTAAGGGTCATCAACTAATTGAATAAACTTTTCAACTTTTTCATCAATAATTACATTTGATTTTGATTAAATAGTTCTTTTGGATGCTAAGAGAGGCTCAGATGTCAGCAACAATATTTTCATTAAATCTGTATTAGACTTAATCCTCGAGCATTTAAGGGTATGGTTGAGTCGATTTTTTCTAAATTCTTTGTGCCTTGCTTCCAATGCCCTTTCAGACAATGTTCAGTATTATTTTTAATTGCACGTTTACATAAAAACTAGCTGAAATACCCTGTGTTACTAAAATTCTTTTGTTCTCTACTATAACTTTCTTTTTGTAAGGGGCAGATAATATTTTGGAAATCGAAAGTCAATACTTAAAATAAAATTACAGAAAAGTTGCGCTAAGCTCAAAGAATCCTTTTTTTGCAATTTCCTTTTGAATTTTGCTTAATTTTGAATAATTGTCCATACAAAATTAAGCATTTTTCGCAAAAATTCACTTTTTTCAATCTGCATAACTTCCTTGTTTATAAAAAGGGACAAATAATATTTTGGAAACCAAAAGTTAATACTCAAAATAAAATTACAAAACAGTTTCGCTAAAATCAAAGAATCCTTTTTTTTGTTATAGCTTATCAAAACTCGGAAATTTTTGAGTTTTTAGGTGTTTTTTTTAAGGTAGAGAAAATTTTTTTTTAAACAAAATTACTTTCAGAAGCGAAATACACTTTAAAATAATCCTCTTTACTGCTTTTTTAAAAAAAAATGCTGTATTTTTTAAAACATTGACCCAATTTTAAATTACTTGATTTTCTTAAAATAACAGGGTCTTGTATAAAGTGATCGCATCTGTTTATTATTAAAAATATTTTGAAAAATCTTTTAAATTTCATAGAACTAAATAAAAATAAAAAAATTTTTTTTTAGAACTAAATAATGTCGATCTAAATTGCATACTTTTTTTTTAAAAAACAACAATTTTTTTTATTTTCGTACCATTTCGATGCATTGTGCGACGAAAGCTTCAGTTTGAAATTCTCCAACTTCTATGCTGCTCGTCTGCTTATGTGCTCAGTTTTATCATATCGTCGTCTTACACTGAATAAAATTTTATTTACACATAATTTTTTAATCAAGTAATTTCATTTCTCAATGCTTTACTTTATTTTAACACGTATGTCGGTGATTTGATATTTGATATTTTATTTGATATTAATTAGTACAATAAGAAGTAATATGTATAATCAACTGTGAACTTTAAATTAGAATACTTTAATTAACTTAAAATACTAATGCTACAACCTAGAATGCTTTTACTTTCTTCAGATATATGACCAAAGCGCCTCAGGCCAAACACATATCTTAATAAATAAATAAATAAATAAATAACTGGCCATTTCAGCCCTTGAAAGGACTTTGACCTAGCTTCTTATGATCAATTGTGTTGTGCGTGTTATTAAGTTTGTACACAATTGACCGAGAAATGGACCTACAGGCTTAACGCCGACTCCGAACGGCGATGAACGAAATGTTCTTATTCTCAAGAAGCTTTACATGGCATTATGATTACTCTCTGAGGTTTGCCATTGTCTGCAGAGAGGTGGCGGCTGTACAGAAAAATTATTTTAATTCAAATAATTTTCTGTCGCTGCTGGGGTTCGAACCTGGGCTTCCAGGTTCGTTGACATAGCGGCCACGCACTTTAACCAACTACGCCACGGACGCCACAACACATATCTTGCCGCATCATTAAAGGCAAATTGAATTTTGTGCGTACAGTATGAATCAAGTTTGCTATATACATACTAATCTGTATTAATAAAAATCATTTTCTGTTTGTTTGACTTCTATACAAATCTTAACGGCTGAACGGATTTAACTCACATTCGGCTCACATATTACTTGAATCCTAACTTAGGTTATGGCATACTAAGTTTTAGCCACGCCTCTTCCGCCCCTTTACAAGTAACGCAAATCTAACTACTAGCGAATTTTTTTCAAGCGGAAATGCTCAATTTATTAATTTTAAGAAAATACTGTTATTTTGACTCCAAAAACATTCACATATCTTTAAAATTGCACAAACTTCTGGTACAACGTCTTTTTCTAATAACCATCGTTTCCTTAGAATAACAAAAAAACTATCAGAAATTCGTATATTTTACTTGCGAGGCAAATAACTCCGTTGTTTTTGAAAATATTTCATTCCAATTTTTTTCGTTGATAAACTTAATTCAAGCACTTAATAAAAACAATTTATAGCGTACCATTATCTTAGCGGATATATTTTTAATATTTCTTTCAAAAAAGGTCCAAAATCTTGACTTTTTACTCAAAACATGACACAAAAGTTGTTTTTGTTGTTAAAATAATAAAAACTCAAATTTGAATTTTCAACTACCTTTCACATGACATGGCTTTTAATAGCAAAAATGCTTCCAATTTTACAAAAAAATTTATTACCTGTTTCTCTCATCAAAAAACATGACCCTACCCCCAGTGATTTTTTAAAGAAATTAATTTTTTTCAAAAGTTGCTTTTATTCTTTTTATATAATAGTTAAGCTCAAAGAACAATTTATGTGAAAAAATTATACCAATATCTCTTTCCGATCAAAAGTTCTCGCAATAAATATATTTTTAGACACACACCAAGCTGTTTTTCAAATGCTTATCTATTAATAAAAATGATTTCTGTGAACATTAAAACTACTGGGAAACTGTAACGGGCAGTGGAAAATGACAGTGGTGTCAAACTATGAGTCTAAAGCTAGGTCTACACGATACAACGGTTGTACCAATATCGGCTGCTATTTGACGGTTGTGTGCGATTATTGTATCGTTTGGATGCAAGCGTGCGACGAAGTTATTGCAATATTGCACGGTCGAATGGTAAAATTAGCCAACTGCTGTACGATGAGCGATTGTACAGCCGTTGTATCGTGTGGACCTAGCTTAAGAAAAGTTTTGAATACACCTATTATGTTCCCATATAGTTGCAGGGTGCAGCAACTCGCGCCGGGAAAAGGCTAGTTCTGAATAAGATATGATTGGAAGTATTAGTTGTACAACAAGCCTCTTTTTTGTCGTAATAGGAGTAAATTTAGCAGACATTCGTAAGCATCGAAGCACGTAGTAAACTCGTTGAACAATATTGTTGACATGATCAGAGCATGAAAGTCGACAATTAGTATAAAAACCTAAACTTTTAACTTTATTAACCATTAGTAGACAGTTATTATTTAAAAAGATTGGTGGTATTTGTTGGTGATCAAGTTTATCCCGGGAGATAGGAAGAACGTACGATTTTTTGGCATTGAGGCATAGATCGTTATCTGATGCCCATTTAGAGATTGCAGTTAGATCTTCATTTATAGCATCATTTTATAAATCCCTGCACATCACTTCACGCTGCGTTGTTGACATTCGCAATTTATAAAATGCAACGCTTCACGCCGTGATCTTCAGCGTTGAGTTACGTAATAGCATAGTGAAAACAGTTGTCACTTTCATCACTTGCTCTTTAGCTGCCGTTAGAACGAATAAGTTGGCATTGAAAGGATAATAACTGTGTGTTTCACTCATATATTCTTAAATGTTTACATATATCGTTTGAATATAGGTTAAAGACAGCAACAACGAACCAACAGTTCGAAATGTTGCTAAAAGAAATAAAAAAACTACTAGCAAATGGTACGACAGTGTTTGGCGTTTATATTGCAATTTCAAATTAATGATGGCTGAAGAGAACAGCTGATATGGTTGCCAACAAGTCCAAATTTGGTGAATCTTAAATATTTCAAAGATTTGCAATAATGATGCTAGTTTTATTTCACATGTGACAACCCCAAACTGCTGTTGGCTGACAGTTCACCGTGGTAACGTAACATAGCTAACGCAACAACGTAGTGATTAATAAAATGCAAATTTTAAATCAAAGTGATGCGCCGCGTTAGCGTTGCGTTTCATCACGGAGATTTATAAAATGATGCCATTAGTCTACAACACAAATCTTCAAGAAGGCCGATGCGATTGGTGGTATATAACTGAATATCATCAGCATAGCCATGCATTGTCCCGTTATTGCAAACAGCAAAAATGTCGTTGATAAAAATACTGAAAAGTAAAGGCCCAAGAATTGATCCTTGAGGACCACCCATTTTAACATCCTTATAGTTGGAAAAACGGTTACCAATCTTTACTCTTTGCTTTCTTCCATCGAGATAATTTGCAATAAACTTGGCAGCACTACTAGTAAAACCAAACAAACACTGAAGTTTTTTAGCTAAAACAGAATGGTTCACAGAGTCAAAGGCTTTCGAAAAATCCAAAAGACATAACAGAGTAACTTGACCAACATCGTAACATGTCCGAATATCATCAAGAACTTTTAGCGTTGCAGTTGCGCAGCTATGACCTGATCGAAACCCAGATTGGTATGGTGAAAGGAGGTTATTGGATTCTAAGTACAGGTTAATTTGGCTAGCCATAATGGATTCGCAAATTTTGGAAATAGCAGACAGGATGCTAATGGCTCTATAATCTTTCATATCTGTAGATGCGTGTGTAACTTTGACAATTGGTATAACTGCAGATAGTTGCCACGTCGAAGGAAAACATGAGGTTGTAATGGTACATGAGGTTTTACAATATAAGGTAATATAATTTTAATAAATTTTAAAGAAACTCCGTCATCCCCAATAGAATTTGATTTTATTTTCATTATAGACTTAAGAACGTCATTTTCAGTAGCATGCAAAGGGTGTTTTTTTTAGGGGTTTGTTTTTCGAATAGAGATAAAACTGGCATTTTGTGGTCAAATCTGGCAACTCTAATGTCATTTATGTTCAGTTTGGTTTGCCATTTCATCATGAACAGGTTGACAAAAGAACAACGCTTGCAAATGGGCCGAAAATGATATTGATCTCGATGCTGATTTTCATCGCAAAATTTTGTTCAGTGATGAGGCTCTTTTTTGGTTGAATGGCTACGTCAACAAGCAAAATTGCCGCATTTGGAGTGAAGAGAATCCACATGAGATCCTTGAGACGCCATTACATCCACAAAAACTGACTGTTTGGTGTGCTCTATGGGCTGGTGGAGTCATTGGGCCATACTTCTTCCGAAATAATGCTGGAGAGTCAGTTACCGTTAATGGAGACCGGTATAGAGCCATGATAACCGACTATTTTGTTCCCGAATTGGATGGCATGAATGTGGATGAGTTGTGGTTCCAACAAGACGGCGCTACATGCCACACAGCGCACGTCACAATCGATTTATTGAAGGAAACATTCGATGAGCGCATAATTTTGCGGAATGGACCTGTCAATTGGCCACCAAGATCGTGTGATTTGACACCATTGGATTATTTTCTTTGGGGATATGTGAAGTCGCTCATCTACGCCAACAAACCGGAAACGTTAGGGGACTTGGAGGCCAACATTCGTGGCGTTATTGCCGACATACGGCCCCATATGCTCGAAAAAGTGGTTGAAAATTGGACCTGTAGAATTGGCTTTATTCGAGCCAGCCGTGGCGGCCACATGCCCGAAATCATATTTAAACATTAATGGCATAAAATTATCCTTCCAATAAAGCCAAATTGATGAACATTAAAACGATTTTCTTGTATTTTATTTCAATTCGAAAAACAAACCCCTAAAAAAAACACCCTATACAAAAGAAAATTTGTCTTGATCGCGGAATTGATGACCAATGCATTGATAATTAGCATTCGAGGCTGCGATATTTGAAATAAAAAAATCATTTAACTGATCAGGCTCGATATCGCATTTCAGATCAGATTGACTACTTATACCGAGAGTACGCATATTTTTCCAGAATCCCTGGGAAGGGAGAAAGCAATTCAATTTGCGTTGAAAGAATCTTTTTTTGGAAAGTCTGATTGCAGAGACAGCTTCATTGCGCGCATGCTTAAAAAGCTCCCAGTTTTCAATATTACGGTGCTTTTTCCATTTATTATAGAGTTTATTCCTTTTTTTGATGGCTAAATTAACAAATTAACCAAGGACAAGACTTATTTTGAATTACTGAAGTACGAAGAGGAACGAAATTTTCAAAAGCACAGCAGGCATGGGAGACAAGAATGTTTAATTTATCATCTACAGTCTCACAGAACCAACAATCATTCCAACAAATACGAGACAAATAATCATACAACAAAGAATAATCAATGGAATTGTAGTCACGATAAGAAATAGTCGTTGGAACATTATTACGACAAGCATTACAGTTAATTGTACAGAAAAGTAAGTCATGGTCAGAGATAAATGAAATTTGATCAAAAAGTAGAAGCAAGGACTCATCAGAAAGTATCAAAACATCGATTAGACTAGGGGTAGCATTAGGAGCAAAACGAGTCGGAACAGAAGAGTTAATAATAGTCAATCCAGCAGCATTAACTTTGTCGTAAAAGCTTTCAGATACATTATCTTTGTTGACCAAGTTCACATTGAAATCACCACCAAAATCAGTCACACGATTACAAAGATCGACGAAAAAAGGTTCAACACTATAACCTCTGTTGCGGTTGTAGACACAAGAAACAAACATTTTAAAACTGACATTAGAAATTTCTACATTTATAAATTCAACGTCAGACTCAACGGACTTATTAATAAGGTTTGACTTTAAGCATGATTTACAATAGATAGCAACACCGCCTCCTCGTTTACCAATTCTGTCATTTCTAAACAGAGTATAATTAGAGATATTGTAGTAAGCGTTGGGAATATCGGAAATGAATCATGTTTCGGGACCACAAATAACGTCCACATTTGAATTTTCAAAAACGTATCTTAAATAATCAAGCTTTGATTCGTTTAAACTCCTAGCATTGAAGTGGACGAACCAGACAAGCCATCACGCTGTTTACACAAAATATCAATTAACAGTTTACAATTATCATCAACACCATAAGAAGCCCTAGAATTCATAGGAACAACAAGCAACATAGTCAGGCGAATAACAAAGAGCTATAATAATAATAAACTTATAAATGTCAAATCGGACGCTTTTCGAAACTCACATATTTGTAAGAATTTGGTACTTTGCACGTCGATAGTACTTTAAAAAATAAAAATATTTGCATATTTTTTTTTTTTTATAAAAGTTTTTTCTTGCAAGTTATACACAGGGGAAAATTAAAAAAATTATCAAAAATTGCGAATAGGACATGTTGTCAAATAACTATATCTGCAAAATCGTTAGTCATACAAAAAAATTATAAAGACTTATTTCGAAGATCTTGAATTGGTCTTCTTTTGGGTATACTCTTTGGCTAACACTTTCATAAAAAATTTCATTCACATTTTTCATGGTCAGCTCCACTATTTTTTTGGTGTTTTGAAAACATTGTCGTATTGAAGAATTCATTCTTAATGCAGTTTCAAAATTATATGTTGGAGAATCAATGCATACTATCTTAAACGAATTTTTCAAAAACTGTCTTCAGAATATTATCATACAAAATATTTTAATTTTTCAATAATAATAGGATTTTTAGTATTTTTTTTACTTCTCACAGTATTTTATAGTTTTTCAGCTTGTAATATATCTCCGACACCTTTTCTGATGCTTAAAATATACTAAATTAATATAATGCTACCAATTTAGAAATTTAGTAACTATTAGACTACGAGTATAAATGCACTGCTGCATAGCCTGTACTCCTGAGAGAGAATAATTTTGCGTGCTTGCTTGCTTGGTGACGCACAGTGATACGAAAGGGCATGCTAGACGGAAAAAATTCGAAATCGAATTCTTACATTCTGAATATTTAAAACTGTTAAATAATATCCATTGATCTCAGGAATTTATTTACCTGCGCTTTCTACAAAAAATGCAAAACTTCTTGAAAGTTGGCCCAAAAGGTGATTTCTTGAAATTTTTGCTTATGAGTTTTCCAGTTATACTTAATTATTTTTTTTTAAATATATCCCGATTTTCAAAAGAGTTGAAAATTCGCATACTTCATGACTAAGAAAAAATGTTCGCGCTATGAAACGGTTTTTATCGATATAACTGCGTAAAAAATGAACATTTGGTCAAATATTTTGGAAAATAAAGAAAGGACCATTTGGTATTTACAAAAATGTATGTTTTATTTAACCATTATTATGTCTGATCTAAGCTCTAAGAGTGCCAAGGTGCGCAAATTGCCGGATTCCGTGTTTTATAACCTGTTTGATGGTCATAAAAATGCTATTTATTTTCATTTCAAAACCAGGTTTCAACTGGTTTTTATAATTGTGATAAGACGATAGCCCAAGCTGCTAGTGCTTTTAATATTCATTGTCAATTTAATTTATAACTAGTAAGAATGATCAATTCTTCAGATTGAATTTCACAATGGTCGCCAAGCTTAAAACGCAATTTTTAATAAGAATTTAAAGTGTATGTAAAATTGTGTAGACAGTTTTTGAAAAGTTCGTTTAAAATTGAAAGCATTGATTCTCCAACATAAAATTTTGGGAGTGCATTAAAAATGAGTGCTTCAGTACGACAATGTTTTCAAAACGCCAAAAAATAGTGGTCCTGACCAGAGAACTGCAACGGGCGATTGATAAATGCTCACACATAAACCAACACCCAAAAAAGTGAGATGTTGTGCTCAACAGTTCAAACTTGCCGCAAACACTTACGTTGCCTGATGATTTTAAATCAATCAATCCTGTGGTTGTATGCGACCATTGCGAATAAAATCAGAAGTTGTGTTTGAACCTTTCACTTTGGATGGGCATAAGCCAATCGAACAAAAACATTTGCATCACACAAGCATTGAGCATGTTCGTTTTTGCAGAATGATGTGATCGAACATAGAAAACGAAGCGATTGCAATCAAAGATATACAAATGAAAAAGAATAAAATCAACGAGTGTACCTGATTGCATATTCTGCAAAAGAAAGTTCAAGTTATAAGTAATTAAAACAAAACTAAATTCAGCTCTTTAAAAGTAACAAATTAAAGCAAAGTAAATCCATATAACTTTAAATAAACTAATTAAACAAAATAAAATTAATTTTCAAAATTTTTGTAATATGAGAGTAAAAAATCTGATACATAAGCTTGGCTATTTGACATTTTAATTAATCTGAACACATGCACTACATACGTACATATAACTGGCTTCACGCAAGCAAACATTTTTTTCCATGTGATTCATATTCACGTCCATTTGATTGTTGCTTTGTAATGGTTCTATTCATGCAATTTGTGGGTGCTTTCATTGCAATCATTTGTTTTTTCTTTACCGATCAAATCAGTTGGCACGAAACAACCATGAAATCAAGAAAGTAGATTGAACTTGTGCGATCAGCCGACTGAAGCACAGTTAGAACGAGCGCTTTTTTGTATGATGCTGATTATATTCAACGCTTGGGTTTGGTTGCCGTGATCGATTGTGATCTGAAACTTTTGCATAGGATTAAAACAGCAAAAATGTGATTTTTGCAGCTCTCTGGTGCTGACCATGAAAAATGTGAATGAAATTTTTTATGAAAGTGTTAGCAAAAGAGTATACAAAAAAGAAGACCAATTCAAGATCTTCGAAATAAGTCTTTATAATTTTTTTGTAGGACTAACGGTTTTGCAGATATAGTTATTTGACAACATGTCCTATTCACAATTTTTGATAATTGTTTTAATTTTTCACTGTGTATAACTTGCCCCAAAAAAGTTTTTTTAAGTGCTATCGACGTGCAAAATTTGAAAAAAATCGGCGTCATCAAAATCCATTTTTGGAATAAAGCGTCCGATTTGACATGGAATCACCGATGTTTGTCTTTGTAATAATTTTCTTTTATTTATTTATCCATCATTTTTAATTGAAATAAGTAATTAAAAGAAATCAGAAGACTGCATTTATTTCATTAAATTTATACTTGTTTTTACCTAGTCGTTTCCATTCTCTTCATTTATTTTTTCTTAGCCCGTATTTTTTTCTATACTTTTTCTAACTTTTATCAATTTCTCTTTTCTTAGCTGTTATTATTATTTGATTTTCTAGACTTGGCTTTACCTTAATTTCGCTTTTACCTTATCAACCTTTGTGAATTCCATAAATAAACTTGAAATATAAACTGTGTGCAATAGCAAGTCGACTTGCTTAAGTCTTTTTGCAAAATAACAAGCAATTTTCTTTCAGTGCAAGCTTAAAAGCTCGCTAGTGTTAAAGCAAAATGAGAATGTATTTGTGGGGCAAAGCTGTTTAACACTGATTTAAAACAACACTTAATTCGTCGAATAGCAAGTTTTCGGGAAAATCAGACAATATTCCTTAACAGCTAGGTATTTTGTTGATTTTGCACAAGCATTTTTCTCGGTGTAGCTAGACCTCATATCAAGCTTTAAGATTTAATTTGAAGATATTTTTTTGTAAAGTAACAAAATTGACATGTTGGCAACCATATTGCAGGCGCTTAAGTCGCATTAAATCGATGCTTAGTTCTGTTTTGTTTTTATTTCTCGGGCTGGACAACCACTGTCCGGAAGCAACTGCAATTATCGCTATTCTCTCACCAGCGCAACATGCAAGAACAACACTTAAGCAGTTAAAGCCACAGCAGCAATATGATAACTTTATTTTTTTAATATTAATTTTATATTTTTTAAAACATAACTACGTGCATGTTCACTCAAGCATGATTGCTTCTATGTATTTTTTTGCTGTGTTGACGCATTGTGGGTGGTTTAGGGTGAGCTTGTGGGCGGTGTCTACGACCACCAAAATCAGCTGTTATCTGTTCTGCGAATATTTTGCAGATGTGCTCAAAAATGTTAACATGAGTTAAATGTGTAGCAACAACAACCAACCACAGCCCCCCATTACCAAACACTACCACACATACATCCATAAATGTTTGCGTGGAATATACATTTTGGCATGCTTTTAAGCTCCAACTAAAGTGTGTGTGTTTGTGTGTGTTGTGTACATTGCGGTTTGGAGGCGCGTGACTGCGTTTTGGGTTGATCGCTTGTTCTTAAGTCAGCATAAAATTGAACAAAAAAAAAAACAAAAAACTTTAAAACTGTTCTGAAATGTTCGCATGCTATTTTATAGAATTGTTTCTGCTTATTTAAAAAATTTAACCTTTTAAGCTGCATGTCGTTCAACTGGAAATAAAATAATTTTTGGATAAAATTATTTTGGATATCTTTCACTCAGAAAAAATAGCTCGATTAACAGTGAAAACTGTTAAATTCCATCCAACAGACGAGTTTCTTCAATTTAACAGCCTTAAATGTTAAATTAACAGTGCACTGATTAAGTAAAACAAACGTTATTTTATCAACAGTTCAGACTGTTAATTTGAAAAACTCGACTGTTGGATGTTATTTTATCGTTTCACTGTTTTTTCTGAGTGTAAAGGGTTTTGTAATGCTACCTTTTATTGTTTGCCTTTCAATGATGGGCACTAGAACAGGCCAGGCAATGGTTTTGGTGAAAATTAAATCCTCAAAAATTAATGTCCTCAGGAATAAATACTTCAGCAGGTTTGATTGAAACTCTGTAGAAAATATTCAACCCAATAGAGTAGGCGAAGTTACGGAGATGCATGAAACTTCATTCGACTTTTTCATGGTCAATTGTGTGAAAACTTTGGCTCAAAGACAAAGCAAACGTTAATTCTATGAGTTTATGTCATACATACAAAATAAATGAACTACCTAATCGGGAGGGCGAGGAAGTTCACTGCTTAAGCAACGAAACTACAAATTTGTTACATGGAATACTCGCTATGTATATAAGCTACGGTAAAAAATAATATACTTTCGTCAGTCAAGGCTGTTTACTAGCCCTCAAAACATAAATTGACAAAAAATGTTTGACATCATAAGGCCACGGACAAAGCCGCTATAAGAACGCAAATGCAACAGCCATGCAACGGCGTTAGTTAGTATGTGCACTACGGTCAAGGGCAGGTCCACGGTGAGGCGATAAGGGCGATCGCCCCCCCCAAAGCTTTGTGAATATACAACTTCTCTAAGCTAGTCTCAAAACATATTTAGAATAAAGCATTTGTACCTGAGTATTTATTTTAGCGTAAGCAAAAAGTTCTATTAAATAATGCAAAACCAGTATAGTATAAGTATAAAAAAAAATAAAAATAAATAACTGGTCATTTCAGCCCTTGAAAGGACTTTGACCTAGCTTCTTATGATCAATTGTGTTGTGCTGTTATTAAGTTTGTACACAATTGACCGAGAAATGGACCTACAGGCTGAACGTCGACTCCGAACGGCGGTGAAGGAAATTATCTTATTCTCAAGAAGCTCTACATGGCATTTTGATTACTCTCTAAGGTTTGCCATTGTCTGCAGAGAGGTGGCGGCAGTACAGAAAAATCATTTTAATTCAAATAATTTTCTGTCGCTGCTGGGATTCGAACCTACTAGAGCTGCTGGGATTCTATTCGACATAGAGGCCACGCACTTTAACCACCTACGCCACGGACGCCATAGTATAAGTATAGTCATACGGTTTAAAGGAGCAGTTAACATATAATTTGTTCTACTAAATGGTAAGTAAATGAAATTGTTAGCATTTCTACTGCTTCTACGATTAGAGTTAAAATTTATAAGAGAAAGAAGTTCTGGAGAATCGAATACACAGGTGATGAGTTGGTGCACATAGACGATATCTGCAGACTTCCTTCGCTCACTCAATGATTGCATTTTTAAAAGTTTTAAGCGATCCTCATAAGGAGGAAGGTTTAAAATGTCAAATCCACTTAAGCCCCTTAGGGCAAACCGAACAAAGCATTTTTGGATTCTCTCTATTCGATCAACATTTACATTGTAACTTGGAGACCAAACTTGACTTTCCGACTTTCCGATAGAATTTCTATGTCGCTTTAGTTTAGCAGCTATCTCCGTCACTCCCATTCCCGCCTCTTTATAGGATTTAATACGGACTTGTTCGCTTTCTTAAAATGACGTTCCTCGAGGCATTATTGTCTTTGAAAATATAAAAATTAATAAAAATATTAAGAGTTAATGAAAATTTTGTTCTTTTTTTACCTCTGGTCTTCTCTATTTTTTATTAAATACTATCTGACCCGGCAAACGTTGTTTTGCCCAAACTTAATATTCGATGTTTCTACTTTTTCAATAGATAACGGTGTAGTTTTGAAAGACAAACACAATTACAAAATTTTAGTCTATTATGACCGTTTGAAATATAGCATTTTCATATATTTGTGGGTGGTAAAACATATTTTTAGTACAGTTTTCGACAGCAAGGAAACAAAATAAATTAGTATAATAACATAAAAATTTATTTATAATACCAAATTTTAGTATAATACCACCAAAATCTTCTGATATATAGAGTTTTTATTGATTTGTAGGCGGTAAAAGGGGGGTGTGGTAACCGAGTTTTAGTACAGTTGCCTATAGCGAGCATAAAAACTAAACTCCAAAATTGTAGCCTAATACGGGGAACCCTAGGGAGGATTGCATTTTAATTGATTTATGGGCGGTAAAAGGAGGTGTGGCAACCCATTTTTTGTACAGTTGCTGACAGTGAGCATACAAACTAAATTACCAAATTTTAGTCTAACACCACCAAAACCTTCCGATATTTAGAATTTTTATTAATTTGTGGGCGGTGAAAGGGGGTGTGGCAACCTTTTTTAGTACAGTTTCCGACAACAATCAAACAAAATTAACTACCAAATTTAAGTATAATACCCCCGAAAGTGGCGTCCGTGGCGTAGTTGGTTAAAGTGCGTGGCCGCTATGTCAAAGAACCTTGGAGACCCAGGTTCGAACCCCAGCCAGCGACAGAAAATTATTTGAATTAAAATAATTTTTCTGTACGGCCGCCACCTCTCTGCAGAAAATGGCAAACCTCAGAGAGTAATCAAAATGCCATGTAAAGCTTCTTGAGAATAAGAACATTCCGTTCATCGCCGTTCGGAGTCGGCGTTAAGTATGTAGGTCCATTTCTCGGTCAATTGTGTACAAACTTAATAAAACGCACAACACAATTGATCATAAGAAGCTAGGTCGAAGTCCTTTCAAGGGATGAAATGGCCAGTTATTTATTTTTTTTTATTTTTTACCCCCGAAATCTTCCGATGTATAGAATTTTTATTGATTTGTGGGCGGTAAGAGGGAGGTGTGGCAACCCAGTTTTAATAAAGTTTCCGACAGTGAGCATACAAACTAAATTACCAAATTGTAGTCTAATACGACCAAAACCGTCGGAAATATAGCATTTTTATTGATTTGTGGGCGGTAAAAGAGGGTGTGGCATATTTTTTTTCTACATAGTGTCCTTCCTTGGGCCAATACGAATCCATCAAGCTCAAAATTGTAAAAATTGAACGACCCCTTCTTGAGTTATGCGCGTACACACGGACGTCAGTCATTTTTATATATAAGATTTTTGATTTTTTTTTTTTTTGCACAACGAACTGTACTCTTTAAATAGTTTTTAACAACTAATGCATATATAGCCATTTCTTATAGCGAGAAAAAGACAAAGTTCAACATTTGAAGATTATGGTACAATAAGAGAGCAAAATCCAAACAAGTGTTATTACAACAAATCATAGAACAACAAATAATTTTTCTGCGTACTCAGATTTTTCCATTAACTTAATCTACACTAGTGTACAAGTGATAAAGCTCATATATTGTTAGGCACATATAGCTGTTTCGCTGAGTGTATAAAGGGCCATTCATAGATAGTAAAAATGAAAAATAAAACTTTAAGCTTAAACATATTTTAACACGTTATTTCGGATCAATCCGAGTGGAATGATTTCGACCAAGAATATAGACCCTTAAGAAATATAAATTTTTCAAATATATCATCAGAAATTGTCCAGGAATTCTAGAAAGAAGTTCTATTTTTCATTGATTCAGATATTTAAAAAAAAAAAAAAAGTGTCGCTTATTTTTTGCTTTCCCTATAGCGGGGCAAGTGCTGAAACTGCTTTTTCAGCTATTAATTTAAATAAAACAAAAATAAGGAACTTTCTTGACAATACCACTCAATGCGGAATTCTCCGCAGTAAATCCTTAATCTTCTTCTTATATATAAAAATCAAATGCGTGTGCGTTAGTCTTGCAAAGGCTCAGAAACGGCTTGGCCGATTTTCATAATTATTTTTTTGTATTGTTTGCCTTAATACAGATGTGGTTTAGAATCTTAACGGCTGGACGGATTTGACTCAAATTCAGCACACACATTACTTGAAGCCTAGATTAGGTTATGGCATACTTAGTTTTGACCACGCCTCTTCCGCCTCTTTTTAAGAAACGTAAATTATCCTACTAGCGTACTATTATTAGCAAAACTGTTCGTCTAATTAATTAAAAGAAAATTATGTTGTTTTAACACCAAAAACATTCACATATCTTCAAAATTGCAAAAAATTTCAGTACAGCGTCTTTTTCTAATAACATCGTTTCCTTAGAATAACAAAAAACTATCATTCAATTTCTTTTCGTTGATAAATACAATTTAAGCACTTAATAAACCCTATTTGAAGAAAGCTCCAACATATTCACTTTTTACTCAAAAAAGGACACAAAAGCTGTCATTTCAATAAATAAAAAAAAATTATTTGCTTGCCCATTGTGAGGATCGATCCTTAGACCACCTTATGACTTCAAAACGGATGGTTGAGCTGACTATATTTATTCAAATTGAAATGTACTACAAAAATTTCCTAATAGAATTTGCAATAAAATGATATGACAACACAATCTTCTCAATTCGAATTATAGCAGCCTTTTATATTATTCAAAGACAAAAAAACAACAAAAACCAATCGGGTTTTTCGTCTTATTCTTATCTTCTATCTTTCTGTCTTCTGAATCTATCTATATATTAATAGGCAAACAAAAATTTTGTGTTCCCTTTTTTTCTGTGTTACCTTCAACATATTCACATAATACTTATATCGATGGATAGGTATTTTCGAGTAGATTTGCACAATATAATTTTTATTCGAATATGTTGTCATTAAGATAGGTAAAACTGAGCAAATGTAAAATGTTTTTTTTTTACCAATGGGACAATGAGAAACTGCAAAGCGACAAAGCTCTGTTGAACATCGCTGCTGTAGCTTACAAAAGTGAGAGTAGAATGCGGGAGTGATGCAAACATTTAAAAAGAGCTGAGTAGCATTATTGTTATTGCTGTTGTTGTGGTTTTTGCTTTCTCTTAATTTCTCTCAGCGTTAAAAAAACAGTTAAACAACTGCTGCCTGCTTCTATTATCTTGAGAATTATCATTAATCTTGATTTATTTGTTATACTTTTCTACCGGTTATTTACTTACTTTACTTTTAATTTATTTATTTACTTTAAATGAATATTATATCTAATATATAAAATTCTTCTGTCACGGGGTGCGTGATCGAACTCCTCCGAAACGGCTTGACCGATTTTCGTGATCCTTAGCGAGGATATTAGTCAGGGGTGAGAATCGAACAACATCTATTTTTCATCCCCCTAAAATAAGGGGGCGTGGCACCTCCCATACAACCCAAATCTACGGTAGCGAATAGCTCTGAAGTTATAGGTCGCATAGTATCGGAATTCGGTGTTCTATCTCAATTTACAAGAGCCGTTCCACACGTAAAATTTTATGGGCGTTGAATGTGGGGCGTGGCAATTTTTCAGCCAAATTTTCAGTATAACTTTCAAGCTATAAGTCACACATTAATGAAACTCGGTTAGAACGTTCTATTTAGTCGTGTCTTTCGACTTGCAAAATTGAGCCAGTATAGGCCAAAGGGGTGTGGCACCGCCCATACAATTAAAATTTATGATATCGAATAGCTTTGGAACTAAATGCCGTATAATAATGAAATTCAGTATGGAGTTGCCACTTGGTGATATATCTACTATAAAACTGGGATGGGTTTTGAAAAAAGGGGTGTGGCTCCGCCCCTACACTTTAAATTTTTGATTTCAGATAGCTTTGGAACTAAATGTCGTTTAACAACGAAATTCAGTATGGAATTAATATTGGGTGATATTCTTCTACTAGAAAACTGAGACGTCATTGAACAAGGAGGTGTGGCTCCGCCCATACAAGCGAAACTTGCGATATCGAATAACTTTGGAATTGTAAGTAGCACAGCCTCGAAATTTGGTTATCATTTTCCACGAGTCTTTCCAGTTAGAGATAGAGATAGAGATAGAGATACAGATAGAGATAGAGGTAGAGATAGAAATAGAGATAGAGATAGAGATAGAGATAGAGATAGAGATAGAGATAGAGATAGAGATAGAGATAGAGATAGAGATAGAGATAGAGATAGAGATAGAGATAGAGATAGAGATAGAGATAGAGATAGAGATAGAGATAGAGATAGAGATAGAGATAGAGATAGAGATAGAGATAGAGATAGAGATAGAGATAGAGATAGAGATAGAGATAGAGATAGAGATAGAGATAGAGATAGAGATAGAGATAGAGATAGAGATTGAGATTGAGATAGAGATAGAGATAGAGATAGAGATTGAAATTGAGGTTGAGATTGAGATTGAGATTGAGACTGAGTTTGAGATTCAGATAGAGATAGAAATTATTTCCGCTACGACAGCAACGCGTCGGGTACCAGCTAGTCTAATATATAAAATTCTTCTGTCACGGGGTGCGTGATCGAACTCCTCCGAAACGGCTAGACCGATTTTCGTGATCCTTAGCGAGGATATTAGTCAGGGGTGAGAATCGAACAACATCTATTTTTCATCCCCCTAAAATAAGGGGGCGTGGCACTTCCCATACAACCCAAATCTACGGTAGCGAATAGCTCTGAAGTTATAGGTCGCATAGCATCGGAATTCGGTGTTCTACCTCAATTTACAAGAGCCGTTCCACAGGTAAAATTTTATGGGCGTTGGACGTGGGGCGTGGCACTTTTTCAGCAGACCAAATTTTCGGTATAACTTTCGAGCTATAAGTCACACATTAATGCAACTCGGTTAGAACGTTCTATTTAGTTGTGTCTTTCGACTGGCAAAATTGAGCAAGTATAGGCCAAAGGGGTGTGGCACCGCCCATACAATTCAAATTTATGATAATAGCTTTGGAACTAAATGCCGTATAATAATGAAATTCAGTACGGAGTTGCCACTTGGTGAAATATTTCTACTATAAAACTGCGAAATTCAGTATGGAATTACTATTGGGTGATATCCATCAACTAGAAAACTGAGACGTCATTGAACAAGGGGGTGTGGCTCCGCCCATACAAGCCAAATTTGCGATATCGAATAACTTTGGAATTATGGGTAGCATAGCCTCGAAATTTGGTTATCAATTTACACGAGTCGTTCCACTTAGAAATAGAGATAGCGATAGAGATAGAGATAGAGATAGAGATAGAGATAGAGATAGAGATAGAGATAGAGATAGAGATAGAGATAGAGATAGAGATAGAGATAGAGATAGAGATAGAGATAGAGATAGAGATAGAGATAGAGATAGAGATAGAGATAGAGATAGAGATAGAGATAGAGATAGAGATAGAGATAGGGATAGAGATAGAGATAGAGATAGAGATAGAGATAGAGATAGAGATAGAGATAGAGATAGAGATAGAGATAGAGATAGAGATAGAGATAGAGATAGAGATAGAGATAGAGATAGAGATAGAGATAGAGATAGAGATAGAGATAGAGATAGAGATAGAGATAGAGATAGAGATAGAGATAGAGATAGAGATAGAGATAGAGATAGAGATAGAGATAGAGATAGAGATAGAGATAGAGATAGAGATAGAGATAGAGATAGAGATAGAGATAGAGATAGAGATAGAGATAGAGATAGAGATAGAGATAGAGATAGAGATAGAGATAGAGATAGAGATAGAGATAGAGATAGAGATAGAGATAGAGATAGAGATAGAGATAGAGATAGAGATAGAGATAGAGATAGAGATAGAGATAGAGATAGAGATAGAGATAGAGATAGAGATAGAGATAGAGATAGAGATAGAGATAGAGATAGAGATAGAGATAGAGATAGAGATAGAGATAGAGATAGAGATAGAGATAGAGATAGAGATAGAGATAGAGATAGAGATAGAGATAGAGATAGAGATAGAGATAGAGATAGAGATAGAGATAGAGATAGAGATAGAGATAGAGATAGAGATAGAGATAGAGATAGAGATAGAGATAGAGATAGAGATAGAGATAGAGATAGAGATAGAGATAGAGATAGAGATAGAGATAGAGATAGAGATAGAGATAGAGATAGAGATAGAGATAGAGATAGAGATAGAGATATAGATAGAGATAGATAGAGATTGAAATTGAGATTGAGATTGAGATTGAGACTGAGTTTGAGATTCAGATAGAGATAGAAATTATTTCCGCTACGACAGCAACGCGTCGGGTACCAGCTAGTGTTGAATAAATTTTTGTTATTGACGCATATGCTTCCTTTTTTGTCCTTTACCACTATTTTCCTCATAGCGTCAAGGTAAGCATTAAGAATTTACATGCAAATTAATAACAATTCATTATGTGTAAAACAACTTGAGTTTCGGTACCTTATAGAAACATATGGCCGAATTTCGGGCACAGGCGATACTAGTATATATTAATTGCCGTGCGTTAGTCTTGCTAAAACTTTTTCTATTTGCGAATAGTTTTTAATCAATTCATTTTTTTATTTCATATACTACGTTACTTTATGGGGGTGGAGGGGAGTGTTTTTGAAATGCACTACAAAGAGTACGGGGGGTAAAAAAAAAATTGAAAATCGGTCACGTAATTTATGAACACCTATTAACTATGTTTCGAGTACGAGATGGCTTAGAAATAATAACGCTGAAGGCATTGCAACATTTTCCGGTACTTATCTAGATAAGGTGCTGCAAAGCGCACCGGGAAAAAGCTAGTATCGTATAATAATGAAACTCAGTATGGAGTTACTTCTCGATCAGGTCTTTCTACCCAGCAAACATTGAGGTTTGAGAATGATTAGATATCAAATGTGTTTCTCAAATGTTAAACGTTTGATATCGATTTGAGATTGATTTGAGAATGATAGCATTCTCAACAAAAAGGAGACTTTGTTCTCAAACTGAGAAATACGTTTATTCTCAAATTGATATTAAATGTTGATCTCAAACCTGTTTCAAATGTGATTTTCAAACTGTTCAGAAAAACGTTTACTCTCAAATCAACCTTAAATCGAACTCAAATATTAATTCAAATATTAATTCTCGATTTGAAAATGATTTGAGAATCACAATTGAAATCAAATTTGAGAAAAAAATTCTCAAACCTTTGAATTGTGTTTGCTGGATATTGAAAAACTTTCTCGGGCATTTGAAAACGGGGCGTGGCTCCACCCATATAAGCCAAATATACGATACAGAATAGCTATGGAAGTAAAAGTCACAGAACATTGAAACTCAGAATGTAGATACCATTTGGTAATATCCTGCTACTGGAAAATAAAAGATGCAAACAATTTACGATAGAGGGCGCTGCTATAGACTCCAAAACTACTGCACCGATTGAACTCTAATTTGGGCAACAACTATGTTTCGAGTACGAGATGATGGTTTGGAAATAATATGGTTGAAGGCACTATAACATTTTACGGTACCCATGTTTTTTACAATTTTTCCAAATAAACAAAACAAATTTGTTTTACTTTAATGATTTTTTGAGAAAGTTACTCTTAAACTTAAACTGCTCTTGAATATGCAGGCAAATGACAAATGAATAACTAAAACATCCGGAATGGCAAAGGTCTTGCAACAATGTGCGATAATTGTTTGGGATGAATGTCCGATGGCTAACAAAAAATCATTGGAAGCATTGGATAGAACTATGAGAGATCTACGTGAAAATCAAGCTTTGTTTGGCGGTGCTTTGATACTGTTAGCTGGAGACTTTAGACAAACATTGCCTGTCATTCCGAATTCCACTGCTGCCGATGAAATAAACGCATGCTTGAAATCTCCAACTCTCTGGAAAAATGTAAGAACATCAATTGCAAAACGATCCATCAGCAGCTGAATTTTCAATGGTAAATGGGGATGGTAAAATGCCAGTCAACAGGAATACAGGAATGATAACACTACCAAACGATTTTTGTAGTTTCACTGAATCTAAAGAAGAACTGATTCATAGCGTGTTCCCAAACATAGCACAAAACTACAAAAATCAGGCTTGGTTAAGCGAGCGAGCAATACTGGCCGCAAAGAACAAAGATGTCAATTATCTTAAAGAGGCTACTTTGAATGAAATACCAGGTCCATTATTCGCATTCAAATCAGTGGATACCATCATGAATCAGGATGAGGTGGTTAATTACAGAATTTCTGTATTCACTTGATTTGCCAGGAATACCACCACATGTATTGCAGCTAAAAATTAGCGCCTATTATTATGCTTCGCAACATAAACCATCCAAAACTTTCTAATGGCACTTTGAAATGGCAAAATATAACCAGGCTTGCCGTAAAAAAATATTGAGAAATTTAATAGAAGCAACAATTTTGAATGGAAAACTCAAAGGCGAAGATGTTTTGATTCTTCGCATCCATTTGAATTTAAGCGACTTCAATTCCTTGTGCGCCTTGCATTCGCCGTTACCATTAATAAGTCGCAAGGACAATCTTTACAAATGTGCGGTAAAAATTTGGAAAATCCAGTTTTCTCGCTTGGCCAACTCTACGTTGCTTGCTCCCGTGTAGGTAATCCATCTGGTCTATTTGTTTTCACCATAGATGGTGATAAAAAAACCAAGAATGTTGTTTATTTAAGACCATTGCAATAAATAACCATCAAAGCTATACCGTAAATGCGATTTTCATAAATGGGGTATCAATAGAAAGGTCGTGCTCTGCAGATGTGCAATAAGGTCTTACTTTTTCTTAAATATTCGGTATTTAAACAAAAAAAGCAAAACAATCTTCTGCAAAGAAAGTGAGTTTTGTATATGGTGCCTAAAACTATGTGATATTTTTTTTCTAAAATTTTCCAAAATTATTCTATTGTATAATTAAAGCAGTAGAGCAAAGCGAGAAACATACATAATATATTTTATAGGATATGGATTAGGACAAATATTTAGACACATCTAAAACACACCTTTCCAAACTAGGAAAGGGATTCGGACAAGGATTAAGTAAAAAATTTGTGGATAAAAAAAACTGTCACGTCAAAACCTACGGGTGTGTACACGAAACAGCCAACTCTTTTTTCATTTAAAAAGTCATTTTTTAAATTTCCAATGTCTTTGTCATTTGCCCTGACTATTCTGGGAATGTCGTTGAGAACAGTTGCACTATACCTGTAAGCCCCAGTATTCACACATAGCCAATTACATTTGACATTAAGTCGATCCCGCTCTTTTGATGGTGTGAACATTTTTATTAAAGAAAAGAGTATTTTATCCATTAATGAAGGTTGTGTTACATCAAATGTAGTTTAAACAGACATATGTCGAAAAGGGTAAAAGTTTTAATAAAAAACTAACACTAGATATTTTTCGCATTTTGGCATTACTGATCCTAACACACAGTATAACGATCATATTTTATCGTGTTTTATCATTACTGTCTAAATTTTTCGAGAAAACATTAGGAGCGTGGGAAAACGGCCCATTACTGCTCATGTTCAATGCCAACATTAAGATTCCTATGGAAAGTCATGCTCAAATTATGAAAGTTGGAAAACTACAAAAAGTTAAGATGGAAATGGAACAGGTATGTTAGAAATATTTAAGAATTTCAATTTATAGTCATTATAATGAAGCTTAAAATAACACAGCCTTGCACATTCCTTCTTTGAATTGTTTTAATTACTTTGGAATTATTGTAATTTTTCATTTTTCTCATATCATTGTTTATGTACGAACCTTCTTCGATCCAATGAAGTTGAGAGGAATTCATTTTCAATGTGTACGTTAAGCTACACTAGGTAATAGCGCCGCAGGACTCGCAATTAATTCGCTCGCTGTTTTCTTAAAATATATGTATATATATATTTATATATTATTTTTTTTTTCAATTCAGATATTTTATATTTAATTTTTGGCTTTTGTATTCTTTGTTCGACGAGTATTGTTGTCGACGACGCGTTCCTTTGTCGAATTTTCTGTTGAGTAAATGTTGCTGCTGTTGTATTTGTTTTTTTTAGTGCCGTTGTTGCTGTTGTTGTTGTTGCATTGGTCTTTCCCTTTCTTACGCTTGATTACATCTTGATCAAATGCTTTTGCTTTACACTGAGCCGGGTTTGAACGAATTTGAATAAGGCTCCGGCTCGGAGTTGCAGCGTCAACCCCGCTGCGTTGCGTCAACAGCACGCAATACACGGCATGTTACTTGCTCGTTGGCAAAAAACAACAAGGAAAAAAACGAATGTCAAGCAAAATATAGAAGATTCAAATAAATCGCCACATATGTTAAGATCTGACTTAGTTCTCGGCTTGTTGCCGAGGTCTAAGCGGCTTGTAGCAGAAATGCTTAAAAATTTAAGTTATTTTAATTAAAAAAATTAATATTTAATACAACTAAAATAATTGAAAAAAACCGCATTCGGTGCGTAAAATGCATAGCGGGCAGCCTGGTGCTAGCCACTTGTTGTTGTTGCTTTGCTTCTATTAAAGCAGCAGCATCAGTAGCAGCAGCAGCAACATTTCGACAACTATGCGTGCAAAGAGCGAATTTAAATTTTGTTGGCTTGCTTGTTTCACTTTTGGGCACAATGGAAATTCTGTGCGGCTGGGAAGCGACGTTTCAATGCAACAAGGCGTGTCTGCAACGCTCCTGCTCTCGCGCACACGCTCACTATAGGATGGCTCTAGTCTCCGTTGGTCTCACAGAAGCCGTGTACATTTTTCCATGTTTCATGATTTCGCACGGAAGCCGCTTAACCGAGCGGAAGCGGAAACGGAACTCGACACTTTTACGTACATATAGGATGCTGTTGCTGTTGCTGTTGCTGCTGCTGCCTTGTTGTGGGCTGTGAAAACGGGACAGTGCCAGCAGTGCACTGTGCAGACTAACCGATTTAAAAATCTCGATTTAATATCAAGGACAGTTGTATCAGTTTTCACTTAACTTCAAATAAACTTACCGCAATTTTTATGCATAATGCATGATTGTAAGAAATAAATTTTGATTTATTCCACATTTATTTAGGATTCCACAGAAAGTAGAGATAGTGGGTATGCAAAAGTGGTCGGTCGGTTGATGACCGCGACTTGAATGATGTAAACACAGTTGTAAAGATGTAAACAGTTGGTTGCGGTGTTTTTAATCGGAAAAACGTTGAAACTTCCAAATGGTCTAGGCAGAATGCGTTTTTACTATGAAAACTTTTGGGTCTCATCCAATTGACCAGAACAAAAAAAAAAATCACAAAACGAAAGGTACAATGAACTGAGCACTATTCTGTTGTCATGGGGAAAAGTGCGGCATTCACATTATTTGAAAGTCGAAGCAAAACACCTTTTAATAACTAATCAATGCTTCGCCGATATGAAATATGGTTGGACAGAATAGTATATTTTACCTTTTTTGTCCAAATAAACTGTGGAGAAAAAACTGTGGTTGCCGCCTTTAGGCTGGAGTTGTTTCTCAAACAGGCATCATTTTAAACACACCAAAAAAAAAAAACGCTTGTGCATATCTTTGAGTAGGGTAGACTGGGTACGGTTGAAACATTTTAGCGTCTAACGTCCATTGCAACGGAATTAGTTACGCGAGCAATGACGGAATTGGTCTACTAATGGGCAAGAGGTACTCATCTAAGAAATAAACCACCTTGGTTTAATTCTAGATTAACCAAGTTAAAAAATCTCAAAAACAAAGCTGCAAAAAAATTGAAATATACAAATTGTGTCGCAGATCAATTGCATTTCTTTCAATTAAGGAATCAATTTGATTGCCTTCATACATTCCTTTTTAAAACTTATGTTCTAAATGTTGAAAATAGTTTAAAATCCAACCCAAAGTATTTTTGGGAGTATTTAAATTCTAAAAGAAAAACCACTGGGTATCCAACCAGCATGGAATTTGACGGTTTGAAATCTTATAATCCGTTAGAATCTACTTACCTTTTTCTAAATTTTTTCAAAATGTTTATGAAAATCATTCGTCCTCAAATATCCACAACAATTTCAATTGCAATACTGATGACCTAAATCTCGGGTCTCTGGATGTTATTAATGTCTCTGTTGATGATGTAGCTTTAGCAATTTCGCAACTTAAACCAAGCTATAAATTTGAACATGGGGATCTCCCACCAATGTTTTTCAAACTTTGTGTTGTAAATATTGCTACTCCTTTAGCTCTTCTTTTTAATCTTTGCATTAGAAAAGGTATTTTTCTAGATGTATGGAAAATGTGCTTAATTATTCCGATCTTTAAATCTGGCAATCGTTGTGATGTAAATAATTACAGGGCAATTGTGAAACAATGTACAATAGCTTAATTATTTGATCATATACTTAAAATAAAATTATTTGAGCACGTAAAGCGAGTCATCTCTGAATTGCAGCATGGGTTTTTTCCTGGTAGGTCAACATGTTCAAATTTATTGTTTATTTCAAAAAATATAATTAATGCAATGGAAGACGGTACTCAGTTAGATGTTATCTATACTGATTTTTCCAAAGCATTTGATAAAGTTGATCACCAAATTCTTTTGAACAAACTTAAAACATTCGGTCTGTCGGATTCTCTAATTGGATTTTTTAAAAGTTATTTAAAGGAAAGAAAACTTTATGTAAAGATTGGTCCAACTATCTCCGATATTGCTATTCAAGCTACGTCAGGCATTCCACAAGGTAGCCATTGCGGACCTCTTTTATTTTTAATTTTTATTGATGATTTACCTAAACATTTGAGATTTGCTGGATGCAGATGATGTTAAACTCTTTTATAGAGTGTCAAATACGTCTGACTGCATTAATCTTCAAAGTGACCTTTCAGTTTGAAACTTAAACATCAGTAAATGTTGTACAGTTTCGTCACTAAATGCACAAACAGTATTTTATTCAATTACACATTGAATAATGACGTTTTAAATCGTAAAAAGGAAATCAAAGACTTGGGGGTCATTTTTGACACTCAATTAAATTTTAAATATCATTATGATTATATTATATCAAAGTCATACTCCATGCTGGGATTTATTAAAAGACTTACACAAATTTTTAAGGATCCTTTAACAATAAAATCGTTATATGTTTGCTTGGTTCGTAGTATGATGGACTATTGCTCTATTGTTTGGAACCCATATTATATAATACATTCAAACCGAATTGAGAGAATACAAAAACATATGAGTAAATATGCGCTTAAAAAGCTTTATTGGCCTGATGGTCTTCCAGCATATGAAGTTCGTCGTAAATTTCTTGGCTTGCAATCTTTAAAAGATAGAAGATCAGTTAGTTCTCTTCTATTTGTTTATAATATTTTTTCTGGTAAAGTTAATTGTGAGGAACTGTCAAACCTCTTCCAAATATATGATGTGCCGAGGGATTTGCGACAAACTCGTATGTTTTGAAGAAAATCTTCACAGGACCAATTATGCTGATAATGAGCCAATAGTAAGATGGATACACTTATGCAACAGTTTTTCACATATTTTAAATTTTAATGTATCAGAACATGAATTTTGATTAATTCTATTCACTATTTTTAATTAGCTTTAAGTTAAAATATATGTATAGTCTGTAAGATTGTAATAAATCAGTAGACTGGAAGAAATAAATAAATAAATAAAATAATATTTGAGCTGACTGTGTTGTATTTTATATTTAAAGTCAAATTTAAAAAAAATTCAATTTGTTTCAACCGACCCCGGCATGGGGTCGGTTAAAACACATGCAAATCATACAAAATATAAAGAATTAAGTGGCGTCCGTGGCGTAGTTGGTTAAAGTGCGTGGCTTCTACGTCAACCAACCTGGAGACCCGAGTTCGAACCCCAGCAGCGACAGAAAATTAAGTTGAGTACAACTTAAATTATGTGTATAATAATCGATGTTGGTGACGATTATTTTGTTAGTGTTTTTGTACTACTTGCCATTATTTTTCTCAAATTCAGCAGCATTTATCATAAACTCGATTTTTTTTCAACTGTTTCAACTGTCTCCAACCACCAACTAGGTATAAAATAGGTCACAGTAAGAATGATCATAAATTTGAATAAAAATTAATCATAGAGCCCTATTCTACAAACTTCAATTAAAACGAAATAAAACTCTCAATACTCTTATTTAATAAAACCACAATAATTTCAAAAATATACGCAAAATACTTACTTTTCCGTTAAACAACACAATGGAGCCTCCTTTACACAAGCACAGTGTGCGAAGAGCGAAGCAACATAGAAATTCGTGTTTGGACTTGTCGCCCGCTTCGTTCTCCCCTTGTGCCCCCAACCTCATTACGCACGGTGGCAAGATATTAGCTTTGTTTCAACCGTGCCCAGTCTACCAGTCGCACGTAGGTTACTACTAATATTTCGGGAATTTTTAACTCTATTGTTTTATTAAGTATTCTGTTTTATGATTTCCTAGTATCGCCTGTGGACATAGGTGTGCACTTATATGAAAATGATTAAATCAAAATGTAACATATACACATAGGAAATAAAAATACATCAAATTATTCCAGTCCAGGAGGGACAAGTGCCCCCTGCTCCCCCTTGCCTGGGAACCATATCAAAATCGATTTTTTTCTTGTGTTTTTATTTTTATTGAAAAACGCTTGACAAAGTTAAAAAGAAGTTGGCTGTATCGTTGAGACCTCCGTACATTTTGACGTGACAGTGTATCTTTATCCATGTCCCTATATTTTCATTTGTTCCCAAACTTGTCTTTATTTCTTATTCTTATATTTGTTCTAATAATTGTGCTACTTCCTATCCCCAAAATCTTGTTTTAATCCATGTCCATATTCCTGACCTTATCCTTGTTCAAATTCTTTTCTAATCCTTGTGCCACATCTTTTCCCAATCTCTGTCTTAAATTTTGTTCTTAGTGTGGTAAAATCCTTGTTCTATTCCTTGTCCAATTTCTTGTCCTTATTCTTTTCCCAATCTTGCTCCAAATATTGTTTTAGGTATGTCTCAATCTTCGTCCTTGCCCTTGTCTCAGACCTTGTCTTAGACATCTTGCCGCTTTTTGTTCTTGTTCTTATCCTTGTCCAGTTCTATACGCTTGTATCTTTGTAGACATTTTTTCCTACTCCTTACCTTATTTCTGGTCCTAGTCTCTGTCGAAATCCTTGCTCTTATCCCTTGTCTAATCATTTGTCCTGTTGTTTAGCCAAATCCTTGTCCTACTACTTGTCCTTATTTTAATTTTAATATATTTTTTTTTATTCTTTTATTTTTGCTCCTGTTATTGCAATTGCAGCATCCAGGTTACTTTAAGCGGGGTACCCTGAGAGGCCTTATGACGCCCTTATTATTTTTTCTTATCATGTGACGGAAAACCTCTGCTTTACTGTCGTTCTATAAAACTAACCGAAGCGCCAATGGAGTTATGGAGTTATAATTCCATGCAACGTTTTTTATTGTTGTTGCTTTTTTACTGCATAAAGGCGAGTTGCCTTTGGAGTGGTGTCGAGAGGCTCCAAAGTGTTTTTTTCTTTTTTTTTAAAGAGGTCACAGAACCATTTTTTATTGTTGTAAAAATACATTTTCTTTCTCGTGTATGCTACAGCGACGATGTTTAACAGAACTGTATCGCTGTGTACTTTGTTGTTGTTTTGCTCTCGAGTAATAAAGGCAGAGAGATTAAAACTACAGCCATGGGTAAAGGGCATGCATACATTCATTATTAAATGCAATAAAGACATCAAATATTTCATTTTTTGTTATTTTTATTTTTCGGCACATCTGTGGCACAGTATCCTTCGAATGGTATAAGTTTCTTACCCTTTTTTTTACAATAAAACGGTTTTACTCGGGTATACAAGAGGAAAAATTTTGTTATTAAGTCCAAATAATGGAAAATAGGCTGCACTAAATTGTTTGTTCAATTATGTTAAGGTTCATTTTCAGGGGTCCATGTTTTTTCTAGCGGTTGAAAATAAGGCGTTACCGAGGGGCCGCGAAAATAGATTCATAGCGATAACTTTTGATCGGAAAGAGATATCGTTGTAAGTTTTTCACATAAATTATGCTTGTGGCTTAACTAATCTAGAAAAAGCATAAAAAGAACTTTTGAAAAATTATTTTTTTTTTAAATCACTCGGGAAAGAGTCTTGTTTTTTGTTGACAGAATTACGAAATAAAATTTTTCGTAAAACTGAAAGCACTTTTGCTATGAAATGCTATCTCATGTAAAAGGTAGTAAAAAATGCAATTTTGAATTTTTATTATTTTAACTAAAAAAACAAATTTTGTGCCATTTTTATAAATAGTAAAAAGTTAATATTTTGAAGCTTTTTTCGTAAAAAGAATAAAACTACTTATATACGCTAAGCTAACGGTACCCTTGAAGTGGTTTTTATTAAGTGCTTGAATTGAATTTATCAACGAAAAAAAATTGTGTGAAACATATTCAAAAGCAACGGAGTTATTTGCATCGAAAGTAAAACAGACGAATTTCCGATAGTTTTTGTCGTTGTTCTAAGGATACGATGTTATTAGAAAAGGACGTTTGTGCAATTTTGAATAAGTGAGTGTTTTTAGTGTCAAAATAACAGTATTAATTTTTAAATTTATTCGACAAACATATTCGTCATGAAAAATATGCCAGTAGGTAGATGAGTGGCGTCCGTGGCGCAGTTGGTTAAAGTGCGTGGCCGCTATGTCAAAGAACCTGGAGACCCAGGTTCGAACCCGAGCAGCGACAGAAAATTATTTGAATTAAAATAATTTTTCTGTACGGCCGCCACCTCTCTGCAGACAATGGCAAACCTCAGAGAGTAATCAAAATGCCATGTAAAGCTTCTTGAGAATAAGAACATTACGTTCATCGCCGTTCGGAGTCGGCGTTAAACATGTAGGTCCCTTTCTCGGTCAATTGTGTACAAACTTAATAACACGCACAACACAATTGATCATAAGAAGCTAGGTCAAAGTCCTTTCAAGGGCTGAAATGGCCAGTTATTTATTTTTTATTTATAGGTAGATGAGTGTTACTTGTAAAGGGGCGGAAGAGGCGTGGTCCAAACTAAGTATGCCATAACCTAAATTAGGATTCAAGTAATGTGTGTGCCGAATTTGAGTTAAATCCGTGCAGTCGTTGGATTTGTATTCGGGTCAAACAAACAGAAAATGACTTATTAATATAGATAGATAGATTCTTAACCCATTAGACGCCTAGGTGTGATTCTGTCGGCCAATTTCGATGATTTATTTCAGGCATTTGCTATTTTGAACCTCTAGGAATCAGGATGCCTTATTTTTATCCCCCAAATATCAAGTCAAAAGCTCAATGCGTTGATTTTTGAGATTTTTTAATGGTAGCGTTGCTTTAAAGCAACGTCCGGCGTTTGATCGGTTAAAAGAACAAAACCTTGGACACACCTTAACTGAAATATTGACAATATTCTGACAAGCGGCGCATACATTTTTGCTCAGATATTTTTGACAACGTTTTGTCGAAAGTAGGACTCTGTCCTTCTTAAATTCTTGTCGAATTTAAACAATTTTTATGAATGCATAGAAAGGAACGAAATTCAATTTTTACCCGACTTCAACAAGCCTAAAGCCTAGACTTCAGCGTTTTTTTTCCCCCATTAATAAAATAATTAAAAAGAATTATTAAGTTGTTCATTCGGAAAAGTGGATTGTTTCATTCACTTGTCTTATTTGTTTTTCTTGCTCCTCTTCTTCTGCCTCCCAGAAATGTACAACGGACCTTGTGCTGGTAGGCATAGAAATCTCTTTGAATTGCATTTTTGTATCTTTTATCTGTACTGATATTTTGCTAAAATTATGAATGCAAAAAAAAACAAAAAAAAAACATCAAAATAACTGTATGCTGACGAACGTTTTGTGGCGCCAAAAACAACAAAAAAAACAAAACAACTACAGCCAAACAAAACGATAATAATTATTTATGTATACTACTCCAAAAGCAACAACAAGCAGACATTACAAAAAAACAGAAACAACAACAACTCAAGTATATCAACTACACAATAACAACAATGAAGAGCACAGCCATAGCTACAGTAAAACAAACACTAACAACAAAAATAAAAACAAATACTCAACCGAACACACACGAAGCAGCAGCACGAACGCATGCAAACGAGCAGCATAGATGCAGAAAAGGCGTCAACAACTACCCTGCCACCATTGCACTCGCACACACCAGCTTAGCGCACCAAAGCGAGACAACACG